>JAZAYU010000025.1:4559346-5159346 GCA_038501625.1 Corbicula japonica
GTCCGTCTGCCCGTACATCCATCCGTCTGTACGTACTACAAAACTATGGCGTTTTTTTTTCAAAACTTGCACAGATGATCAAGCAGAATGTGTAGATGATGGCAAAAGAAAGGATTTTTTCCTGTGACCATTTTTACAAGAGTTATGGCCTTTTGTTAATTAAAAATTATGTTGCAGCAGTGGGGGCATCAGTGTCCGAGGACACATTCTAGTTAAGAACTGATTGGAAGCTGTTCTGTACATTGTCTTTAGTTGTTGGAAGATGGTTTAAATATAAAGGAATCCATTGATATTTTACTGCCCAAACATTGTAAGACTTTCCTCTACCTGTGTGTTTGTAGAAGCACTCCCCTACAGAGACATTTACATATTTTGCATTCCAACTGTGTAAATTATAACAATTAACTGTTAATTAAATACGTGGATGTTCATATATTTACATCATATATTTACATTTAATCTGACAGTTGCAGATATTTAGACGCTTGGACACAGGCAGTCTGGTCGCATATCCCATGATTTTTTATTTTTGCTATTGTACAGCACTGATACAATAATATCTGGGAGTAAACCTGTACTGTGAAGGCTGGGAATCCTAAAGTGTATTTCAGAAATTTCCTGTGCTACATACATATTAAACATGAGAGGTCAATGGGAAGCTTAGCCGGTGGTGTACCAGCTGACCAGCATGCCCGTCACTCAGTGATTGGTTGAGATGTGTTATTGTTGTTGTTTTCTAGCCGGATCTCGTCTTCACCGTGGTTACTGTGTGGAAGCAGTGATGGATGACAAGCCCACAGATATCACACACCTTGTGTTTGTTATTCATGGCATTGGTCAGAAAATGGACACTGGACACATTGTTAGATGCTGTGTTGAGTAAGTAAATCTTAGTGCTTATTCTTACATATGCACCAAGTTTGAAAACTTTCTCCATATTTCTAAAAAGTTCTACTTATACACATGTAATAAGGAACATAATGCTGATTTGTGTGAATAGTGTCCTGTAATGTGCAAAATTACTTCAAGATATATTTTCTATAAAGAATAATTATCTAAGCAACATTACAATGTTTGCTGTTAAATGATGTTTAGAGTATTAATCTTGTTAACCAGTGCCTAAGGTTATAAAACTGAGCATGGAACCCAGTCTCAAATCTCAAGCATCTGATTGGCTGAAATGGCGACTGGTCGCCATTTCAGCCAATCAGATGCTTGAGATTTGAGACTGGTTTCCAATCTCAGCTTTATAACCTTCAGGCCAGTACTCTATAGAGGATATGGACATTATTAGGGACTGTTAATGAGGAGGTACATGGCTGATAAAACAAAACGTTGGCTAGTCAGGAATAAGTTCTCTAAAGAGAAGACTATTATAATTCAGGTTATTACATAGTCACTAAAAGGTTACAATTTGGAATAGTTAATTTCTTTTGTGCATCTTTGAGTACAAATGCAACGAAAAAGTTACTGGCAAGATGCACTCACATTTTTTTTCTGTAAAATTGTAAGCTATTATCTAAGGTGTGACCTGAAACTCAAGATTTGTCAACTGTTTTAAACAAAAGACAAGTTTTGGTTAAATTTTCAACTGCAAATACTTGAGAAACATTTCATCAAGTTGAGAAGTAATATAGAATTTATTAAAAACCCACAAACCAATGCTTATAAGACTGCTGGTGTTTTTTTTACTTGATATTGGAGTTTTGTAATTGTTGACAGTATGAGAGACAGAGTGGAGCATGTGAAGAGCAAGATGTTTCCAAATTTTGAGCATCAAGACAATCAGAGAGCAGAATTTCTACCTGTTGAATGGCGCTCTTCACTTAAGCTAGATGGAGGTTTGCTCTATTTTGTCTTTGTCATGCAACTCTTTTACCCTTTAAGTACACCACTTACCAAAGCCTTTTTTGCTTTGTGACCAGCATTGACAGGAATCAGCCTCCACACTCTGCTATGTAAAAAACATCCCATTAACACTTTTCTCCACATGATATGGCTGTTATCCATAGGCAAACAGCACATTTGTGCTGTCTGATCAGGATCAACAATGTTTGCTTTTTTATTCCCACACAAAGTGGGAGGCATATAGAGTTGCACTCGTCCGTACGTCTCCAATCTTGTGGCATTAATTCCTCCTAAACTATAAGGCAGATTTCTTTTTAACTTTCACAGATGAACAAGCAGGATGTCAAAAGGATTTTTGCCTGCGACCATTTTTAGCTCGACTATTCGAAGAATAGGGGAGCTATCCTACTCGCCCCGGTGTCGGCGTCGGCGTTCCCGTTGGCGTCCGTTAAACAAATGCGTTAAACAAAAAATGCACTTTGGTCCATCACTTGAAAACTACTTATGATATCAACTTGAAACTTGAAATATATATTCACCATCAAATTCTACATCATTACCAACAACACCCATAACTCTGCTACAAATACTTTTTAAGTTATGCCCCTTTTTTACTTAAATTTTGCGTTAAGCAAAATATGCACTTGGTCCATAACTTGTAAACTACTTGAGATATCAACTTAAAACTTGGAATATATATTCACCATCAAATTCTACATCATTACCAACAAGACCCACAACTCTGCTGTCAATATGTTTCAAGTTATGCCCCTTTATCTTATATTTTGTGTTAAGCAATTTGCCCATAACTTTAATACTACTTAAGATATTGCCTTGAAACTTGAAGTATATTTTCACTATCAAAATCTACATCATAACCAACAAGAACCATAACCTGCATCCAATATTTTTTAAATTATGCCCCTTTTTCACTTACATTTTGTGTAAAGCAAAATATACACTTGGGCCTTAACTTCATTATGAATGGAGGGATTTCAAAATAACTTGGCATAAATGTTTACCTTGACAAGGCGGTGTGTCGTGTACAATATCCATGCTTGTAGGTCCAAGGTCAAGGTCACTGTTACTAAAAATAGAATTTTCTTGCAAAATCGTGTCCGCTCTGTAACTTTGTTGTTTTCTATTAGATTTTTTAATAACTTAGTATTATTGTTCACCATATCAAGACGGTGTGTCACGTACATGCCCAGGCCTGTAGGTCCAAGGTAAAGGTCACTGTTACTAAAAATAGAATTCTCTTGTCCGAGCTGTTACTTCGTTATGAATGGAGGGATTTCAAAATAACTTGGCACAAAGGTTCACTATGACAAGGCGGTATGTCCTCGCTATACCCATTTCTGTAGATCCAAGGTCAAGGTCACTGTTACTAAAAATAGAATTTTCTTGTCCAGGCTGTAACTTTGTTATGAATGGAGGGATTTCAAAATAACTTCACACAAATGTTAACTATGACAGGGCAGTGTGTCACATACCATGCCTGTAGGTCAAAGGTCAAGGTCACTTTTACTAAAAATAGAATTCTCTTGTCCGGGCTGTTACTTTGTTATGAATGGAGGGATTTCAAAATAACTTTACACAAAGGTTCACTATGACAAGGCAGTGTGTCTGCACATACCCAGGCCTGAAGGTCCAAGGTCAAGGTCACTGTTAATAAAAATAGAATGTTCTTGTCTGGGCTATAACTTTATTAAAAATGGAAGGGATTTCAAAATAACTTGACACAAAAGTTAACCATGACAGGGTGGTGTATTGCGTACCATGCCCATGCCTGTAGGTCAAGGTCACTGTTACTAAAAATAGAATTCTCTTGTCAGGGCTGTAACTTCATTAGGAATAAAGTGATTTTAAAATAACTTGACACAAATGTTCATCATGACAATGTGGTGTGTTGCTTACCATGCCCATGCTTGTAGGTCCAATGTCAAGGTCACTGTAACTAAAAATAGAATTTTCTTGTCCGGGCTGTAACTTTGTTTTGAATGGAGGGTTTTCAAAATAACTTGGCACAAATGTTCACCATGACAAGGCAGTGTGTTGGGTATATTACCCATGCCAGTATGTCCAAGGTCAAGGTCACAGAAATTTTTTCTGTTATTTGAAATGAATTTCTCTCTTACCATTCACTTGTTAATATTTTTGCTGATTGAACATGAATGTATGGCCATAGTTGTTATTATTTTAATCTTTAAATTGCATTTGTTTCAAATGATTCGAATAGTCGAGCACGCTGTCTCCTCTGACAGCTCTTGTTACCAGAGTTATGACCCTTTGTTAATTTTAGTAATTAAATCTTGTGGCATCAACTCCTCCTGAATTTTAAGGTGTATTTCTTTTAAATTTGCACAGATGAACAAGCAGGATGTGTAGATGATTGTAAAGAAAGCAATTTTTCCTGCAACTATTTTTACCAGAGTTATGGCCCTTTGTTAATTTTAGTAATTAAATCTTGCGGCATCAACTCCTCCTGAACTATAAGGTAGATTTCTTTCAAATTTGCACAGATGATCAAGCAGGATGTGTAGATGATTGTAAAGAAGGAATTTTTTCCTGCAACTATTTTTACCAGAGTTATGGCCCTTTGTTCATTTCAGTAATAAAATCTTGTGGCATCAACTCCGCATTAATTATCTGAGGGATTTCTTTCATGCTTGCACAGATGATCAAGCAGGATTTGTAGATGATCATAAAGAAAAGATGTTTTCCTAAGGCCATTTTTACCAGAGTTATGACCCTTTGTTTATTTCAATAATAAGATCTTGTGTCATCAACTCCTCATTTATTATTGGACGGATTTATTTCACTTGCACTTATGATTAAGCTGGATGTGTAGGTGATCGTAAAGAAAATATTTTTTCCTGCAGCCATTTTTACTAGAGTTATGTACCTAAAAAAAAATGGTTAATTTCCCTTACAAAATTTTGTGGTATCAACTCCACATTTTCTATTTGGCTGATTTCTTTCAAACTTGCACAGATGATTAGACATGATGTGTAGATTGTTGTAAAGGACAATGTATTGCAACCATTTTCACCACAGTTATGCCCCTTTGTTTATGTTAGACATTAAATTTTGTGGCACTTACTCCTCATTTACTAATTATGATAACTAAATGTTGTTAATATCTGGTACACAATTTTGTTACAAATGTTGTTGCAGCAGTGGGGGCATCAGTGTCCCGAGGACACATTCTAGTTATTCATTAGGTTATTTCATACCTAAAAGTGTACAATGTAGATCCAGATCAGAGGGCATGGATGTGCCAGCTATCTTAATCTACGGTGTTCACACCTGCCATGAAACACTTATAATGGAGTTAAGGGTTAAACAGTGACTTGCCTGGCTGACAATGAAAGAAAGGTTAGACTTGTACAATAATTTGGCAGTTTATTGGGTTCTTGTAGTTATAACAGGGCAGATAAGAACTGGTGATCTCTGTTAAACCACAGTGACTTTATGAACAAAACATGCATGTTAATGTCCTATATGTTATTTTTATTGTTTTTTATGCCCTGGGTGTCTAGTAAATGAATAGTCTGTCTGTCTGTCAGTCTGTCTGTCTGTCTGTCTGTCTGTCTGTCCGAGCGCACCGCAAGGCATCTGTTGGGTACCATCTGTCCGTCCGAGCGCACCGCAAGGCATCTGTTGGGTACCATTCCCATTCATTCCGTTGTGTCTTGTTGGGTACATTTTTTGCTTATTGGGTAGTTTTAAACAAAAGAAATACCCAACAAAGGGTCAAATGTGGGAACGTCCGTCCGTCCGTCCGTCCGTCTGTGTAACCTTTTTTCAGCAAGTTGGATATTTCTCAATTTCTACAGAGAGCAATGGCAGAAAAGTTTACACACTTATTGAACAATGCATAGTTCATGGCCCTGACAAGTTACATAACTCTAGCTACCTTCATTCTTGTATTATCTCCCCATTTTGTACTAAGAAAAATGGTTTATTAAACTATCCATAGTTCATGGCCGTGATAAGTTACATAACTCTGGCTACCGTAATTCTTGGATTATCTCCCCATTTTGTACAAAGAGAAATAGTTTGTCCATTCTATAAAGGGCATGAAAGTTTACACTCTTCCTAAACAATACATAGGTCATGAACCTGACAAGTAACATAACTCTGGCTACTTTATTTCTTGGGTAATCTCCTCATTTAGTATTTGGGGTGTTTTTAAAAAAAAACTTCTTGCTTTTTATGCCCCCGAAGGGAGGCATATAGTAATCGGACCGTCCGTCCGTCCGAAATAATCTTGTCCTCGCTTCTCCTCTGAAACCGCTTGAGGGATTTCTTTGAAACTTCACAGGAATGTTTGTCACCAAGCCTAGTTGTGCATATCGTCAGGAATTTCTGCTCCGATTATTATGGCCCTTTGAAGCAAAATCTTGTCCTCGCTTCTTCTCCCAAACCGCTTGAGGGATTTCATTGAAACTTCACAGGAGTGTTTGTCACCAAGCATAGATGTGCATATCCGAAGGAATTTCTGATCGGATTATTTTTGGCCGAGTTATGGACCTTTTTACCTAACCCTAACCCTAAACCCTAACCCTAAACCCTAACCCTAACGTAAACTGAAATCGCTTGAGGGATTTCATTGAAACTTCACAGGAGTGTTTGTCACCAAGACTTGTTATGCATATCCAAAGGAATTTCTGATCGGATTATTTTTGGCTGAGTTATGGGCCTTTTTACCTAACCCTAACCCTAAACCCTAACCCTAACCCTAAGGTAAATTTTGTTAACGCAATAGAGGTAACATTTTTTGTACTATTGTCATGAAATTTGGTCAGGATGTTTGTCCCAATGATTTCTTGGACGAGTTTTAATATGGGTCATCAGGGTCCAAAAACTAGGTCACTGTTACTAAAAATAGAATTTTCTTGTTAACACTCTAGCGGTCACATTTTTGCTCCGATTGTCATGAAACTTGGTCTGGATGTTTGTCCCAATAAATTCTCGGACGAGTTCGAATAAGGTTCATCCTGGTCCAAAAACTAGGTTACTGTTACTATAAATAGAATTTTCTTGTTAAAACTCTAGCGGTCACATTTTTGCTCGAATTATCATGAAACTTGGTCAGGATATTTGTCCCATTTATTTCTAGGCCGAGTTTGAATATGGGTCACCTGGGTCCAAAAACTAGGTAACTGTTACTATAAATAGAATTTTCTTGTTAACACTCTAGCGGTCACATTTTTGTTCTGATTGTCATGACACTTGGTCAGGATGTTTGTCCCAATGATTTCTCGGACGAGTTTGAATATGGGTCATCTGGGTCCCAACACTAGGTCACTGTTACTTAAAATAGAATTTTCTTGTTAACACTCTAGAGGTCACATTTTTGCTCCGATTGTCATGAAACTTCGTCAGGATGTTTGTCCTAATGATTTGTCAGACAAGTTCGAATATGGGTCATCTGGGTCCAAAAACTAGATCACTGTTACTAAAAATAGAATTTTCTTGTTTACACTATAGTGGTCACAATTTTACTCTCAGATTGTAAAGAAACTTGGTCAGGACATATGTCCCAGTTATTAATTGGTTGAGTTTGAATATGGGTCACCTGGGTTTAAAAACTAGGTCACTGTTACTATAAATAGAAAAATCTTGTCCATGCTGTAAATTTGTTATTTCTCATTGGATTTTAAAATAACTTGGCTCAAATGTTTACCATGACAAGGTGTACTTTTGCGTACAATACCCATGCCTGTTGGTCCAAGGTCAAGGTCACTGTTACTAAAAATAACAATTCTTGTCTTGGCTGTTAATTCCTAATGAATGAAGTGATTTTAAAATAACTTTACAAAAATATTCACCATGACAAAGGGATGTGTTGCTAACAATACCCATGCCTGTAGGTCAAAGGTCAAGGTCACTGTTACGAAAAATAGCATTTTCTTTTCCAAGCTGTAGATTTGTTGTTTCTTATTGGATTTTAAAATAACTTGATGTAAATGTTCACCATATCGAGACGTTGCACTCAGGTGAGTGATAAAGGGCCATCATGGACCACTTGTTCATACTAATATTTAACTTTATTTAACTATATATTTACTACAGACTTGAAACATAATTATGATCCTTTCATCTTTCACATTATATGCATGCAGTATGCTTCGTCTTCCACAAGCATGTTTTTCATTACATTTGTTCATTTATTACATATGTATACCTATTTGATTTCAAGCTGCATTTCGGGGGCATATGTCAATTCCAGTGACAGCTCTTGTTCTGGTTGTATTAACTTTGAGCCATGTTAAGGTCCTTTTTTGAGCTTTAAAAGTATTCAAGCCCTTTTATAAATTATAAAAATTTAATAACATCACAATACCAGTTATCTTGATGAAAGCTTCTTTCTGTTATCTGAAGGTTATTTCTCATGACAGAATGTTTTACCAACAAATGCACTATTTATTTCAGACACTGTAGAATCTCTGACGCCGCAGCGTATGCGAGGGATACGAGTGATGCTGAATGCTAGTGCTATGGATATCTTATACTATACCAGTCCACTGTACAGATCCGAGGTAAGTTATGGTATTTGCTTATACCTGTAAACTGTAGCAAAAACAGAACTTTCATAAAAGTTTGAAATTTAACTTCAGTAGTCAAAGTCATTGTGTTTAGGCCATAGAAAATTAATTCCTAGATTCTCATCCCCGTCCGCCCCTCGAAAATCACTCCGCCCGAAAAAATATACGTAGATCAAAATTTACCTTACGTTCATTTTTATTTAACGTTATTTTAATAATAGCATTTCAGTACAACGTTCTTAATTCTTATAATGAAAAGGAAAGTTGTTAAAACTTCAACGTTCGCATTTCTTCTTCTTCCCGAAATACGTCAATCTCATTAAAATCAGATCTTTGATAACATTTCGATACCTAACCAGCGGTAAGTAATGAAGCGAAAGTTAGGATGTGATTTTAATGAGATTGGAAATACGTAGGGCTCAATTCGGAGCATCGTCACATTTAAATTAAATTTTAATAACACATAGACTTATACGAACAAAGTATATTTCTGACCGTGCATTTTAAGTTACAATGTTTAAGTCCGATGTTTATAATATTTATTACGAGTGATAAATGATATGAACGACGTATATATTTAATCATGCGTATACCTGCCCCTAAAATATCCGAGAATAATTTACATGTACATTGACATCGGTTGAACACCTGGTCATTGACCGTTTTCATTTAAAATGTCAGCGATGCTTGTGTATTTAACATCAAAGACGCCGACGTCAATTTGAGACAGGGCGCACTGCTCGAAAATCGATTGACACTCTTGTACTAAAGAATTTCAAACCGTTGGCTAACTGGGATGATTTCATTTCTTAATCAGCTGATTGTTTGTTGACAGCTTATCTGTGATAATTATAGCTTTTTAGCTCACCTGTCACATAGTGACAAGGTGAGCTTTTGTGACCGCCTGATGTCCGTCGTCCGTCGTGCGTCGTGCGTCGTCAACAATTGCTTCAATCGACTTCTTCTGTGAAACCGCTTGGCCAACTTTGATGAAACTTGCCACAGATGTTCCTTGCATGAAGCTCTTCCAAAGTTGTTCAAAGAAATCAATTCCATGCAGAACTCTGGTTGCCATGGCAACCGAAAGGAAAAACTTTAAAAATCTTCTTGTCTGAAACCACAAGGCCTAGAGCTTAGATATTTGGCATTTAGCATCCTCTAGTGGAGCTCTACAAAGATTGTTCAAATTATTTCCCTAGGGTCAAAATTGGCCCCGCCACAGGGGTCACTTCATTTTACATAGACTTATATAGGAAAAACTTTAAAAATCTTCTTGTCTGAAACCACAAGGCCTAGAGCTTAGATATTTGGCATTTAGCACCCTCTAGCGGAACTCTACAAAGATTGTTCAAATTATTTCCCTGGGGTCAAAATTGGCCCCGCCCCAGGGGTCACTTCATTTTACATAGACTTATATAGGAAAAACTTTAAAAATCTTCTTGTCTGAAACCACAAGGCCTAGAGCTTAGATATTTGGCATTTAGCATCCTCTAGTGGAGCTCTACAAAGATTGTTCAAATTATTTCCCTAGGGTCAAAATTGGCCCCGCCCCAGGGGTCACTTCATTTTACATAGACTTATATAGGAAAAACTTTAAAAATCTTCTTGTCTTAAACCACAAGGCCTAGAGCTTAGATATTTGGCATTTAGCACCCTCTAGTGGAACTCTACAAAGATTGTTCAAATTATTTCCCTGGGGTCAAAATTGGCCCCGCCCCAGGGGTCAATTCATTTTACATAGACTTATATAGGAAAAACTTTAAAAATCTTCTTGTCTGAAACCACAAGGCCTAGAGCTTAGATATTTGGCATTTAGCATCCTCTAGTGGAACTGTACAAAGATTGTTCAAATAATTTCCCTGGGGTCAAAATTTGCCCCGCCCCAGGGGTCAATTCATTTTAGATAGACTTATAAAGGAAAAACCTTAAAAATCTTCTTGTCTGAAACCACAAGGCCTAGAGCTTAGATATTTGGCATTTAGCACCCTCTAGTGGAACTCTACAAAGATTGTTCAAATTATTTCCCTGGGGTCAAAATTGGCCCCGCCCCAGGGGTCACTTCATTTTACATAGACTTGTATAGGAAAAACTTTAAAAATCTTCTTGTCTGAAACCAGAAGGCCTAGAGCTTAGATATTTGGCATTTAGCATCCTCTAGTGGAACTCTACAAAAGTTGTTCAAAGTATTTCCCTGGGGTCAAAATTGACCCCGCCCCAGGGGTCACTTCATTTTTAGCTCACCTGTCACGTAGTGACAAGGTGAGCTTTTGTGACCGCCTGATGTCCGTCGTCCGTCGTGCGTCGTCCGTCGTGCGTCGTCCGTCGTCCGTCGTGCGTCGTCAACAATTGCTTCAATCGACTTCTTCTCTGAAACGGCTTGGCCAATTTTGATGAAACTTGCCACAAATGTTCCTTGCATGAAGCTCTTCCAAAATTGTTCAAAGAAATCAATTCCATGCAGAACTCTGGTTGCCATGGCAACCGAAAGGAAAAACTTTAAAAATCTTCTTGTCTGAAACCACAAGGCCTAGAGCTTAGATATTTGGCATTTAGCATCCTCTAGTGGAGCTCTACAAAGATTGTTCAAATTATTTCCCTGGGGTCAAAATTGGCCCCGCCCCAGGGGTCACTTCATTTTACATAGACTTATATAGGAAAAACTTTAAAAATCTTCTTGTCTGAAACCACAAGGCCTAGAGCTTAGATATTTGGCATTTAGCATCCTCTAGTGGAACTCTACAAAGATTGTTCAAATTATTTCCCTGGGGTCAAAATTGGCCCCGCCCCAGGGGTCACTTCATTTTATATAGACTTATATAGGAAAAACTTTAAAAATCTTCTTGTCTGAAACCACAAGGCCTAGAGCTTAGATATTTGGCATTTAGCACCCTCTAGTGGAACTCTACAAAGATTGTTCAAATTATTTCCCTGGGGTCAAAATTGGCCCCGCCCCAGGGGTCACTTCATTTTATATAGACTTATATAGGAAAAACTTTAAAAATCTTCTTGTCTGAAACCACAAGGCCTAGAGCTTAGATATTTGGCATTTAGCATCCTCTAGTGGAACTCTACAAAGATTGTTCAAATTATTTCCCTAGGGTCAAAATTGGCCCCGCCCCAGGGGTCACTTCATTTTACATAGACTTATATAGGAAAAACTTTAAAAATCTTCTTGTCTGAAACCACAAGGCCTAGAGCTTAGATATTTGGCATTTAGCATCCTCAAGTGGAACTCTACAAAGATTGTTCAAAGTATTTTCCTAGGGTCTAAATTGGCCCCGCCCCAGGGGTCACTTCATTTGACATAGACTTATATAGGAAACACTTTAAAAATCTTCTTGTCTGAAACCACAAGGCCTAGAGCTTAGATATTTGGCATTAAGCATCCTCTTGTGAAACTCTACAAAGATTGTTCAAATTATTTTCCTGGGGTCTAAAGTGGCCCTGCCCCAGGGGTCACTTCATTTGATATAGACTTATATAGGAAAAACTTTAAAAATCTTCTTGTCTGAAACCACAAGGCCTAGAGCTTAGATATTTGGCATTTAGCATCCTCAAGTGGAACTCTACAAAGATTGTTCAAATTATTTCCTAGGGGTCTAAATTGGCCCCGCCCCAGGGGTCACTTCATTTTATATAGACTTGTATAGGAAAAACTTTAAAAATCTTCTTGTCTGAAACCACAAGGCCTAGAGCTTAGATATATGGCATTTAGCATCCTCTAGTGGAACTCTACAAAGATTGTTCAAATTATTTCCCAGGGGTCTAAATTGGCCCCGCTCCAGGGGTCACTTCATTTTATATAGACTTGTATAGGAAAAACTTTTAAAATCTTCTTGTCTGAAACCACAAGGCCTAGAGCTTAGATATTTTGTTTTAAGCATCCTCTTGTGAAACTCTACAAAGATTGTTCAAATTATTTCCCAGGGGTCTAAATTGGCCCCAGGGGTCACTTCATTTTATATAGACTTATATAGGAAAAACTTTAAAAATCTTCTTGTCTGAAACCACAAGGCATAGAGCTTAGAAATTTGGCATTTAGCACCCTCTAGTAGAAATCTTCAAAGATTGTTCAAATGATTTCCCTGGGGTCAAAATTGGCCCCGCCCCAGGGTTCACTTTATTTTATATAGACTGATATAGGAAAAACTTTAAAAATCTTCTTGTCTTAAACCACAAGCTGAGAGTACTTTTGTACTCAGGTGAGCGATATAAGGGCCATCATGGCCCTCTTGTTTTCTGATCAGGTTGTGTTTTATCTGCAGTACCAGCACTTTGCTGAATTAGCAGTTTGCAACTAATCTATTGTGACAACCATCACATTTGTTTGGCAATGTTGATTATACAACAATAGGATGTTTATTTATTGATTTATTTATTAACTATGGAGTTAATTTCTTGACAAAGGTATGCAGAAATTTCAAAGGAAGAAACTTCTGGCATGTGTTGACGTATTCTGGGCTTACAATTACGGACCTGTAAATTAATGTACATGTTTCTAAATTTTTGGACGATATTTTTTTTTTAATAAAAATTTTAATTTAATTTAATCACCGTGGATGAACAAGTTTGGTCACGTGACCACAAATGCAAACGCCGATTTACTGTTTTGACAAATACCAACCCGAAACAAGGTAATATTTTGCTGATATCTTTTTTTCTACTGAAAGCACAAATTTATGACCTAGACCAAAGTACCCGGCGTAAAATAAGATTTTATTTCATGTAGGTAGTAATTGCAAGACTTTTATGGTTTTTTAGAACACTTCGACACAAATTTGTTTTTCACAAAGCAAACGCCGGTTGGTTTTACTTTTTTTAGCGATGATTTTCACTGGAAACGTATACAGACGCAAAATAATACAAGCTATGTCCTTTTTAAAGCCTTTCAATGTATTTACTTATGTGTGGTTCCATTACAAAGGTCATTATTGGCATAACTTAAGCTTATTCCCAGCATTGGTGATTTTGCAAACGTCGGTTGACCATCTGAAATATGCAAACGGCAGTTGGACATTTGGAATTAAATTCAAGCGCCGGTTGATGTTTTTGTAAACGCTTGATCTTCTATTGAACTGCTTACCTACATTTAGTTTATTTTTATTTTCAGATGGCAAGGAGGAAGTCTTACCTTGCGTTGCATCGCCAAAAAGGCACACAAACCTTACCCAGTTGAACGTTTTCACTACGATGAAGTTTTTTCACCCAAGCCATCATCTATGAAAAAGCGTAAATTTTCACCAAGAAAATCGCCATTTGCAGTCTTACCGTTCACCTTTATATAAACGCTTCAAACAAAGACTCACCCCAAAGCCAACACCAAAATCAAATAGTGGGAAACGTAAACTTTCACCACTTCATTCATCGTAAGGGTCGCCACTTTATATAGCAAAACGCCTTCCTCAACGAGTTCTTTTTGAATGTGACGACCAACACGAAAGTGACTGGTTTCACGAAATCAGTTCACAACTTGACAATCATGTGAACAATATAGCTGTAAATGAAAGTGTAACTAATGAAAGTATAATTGAGCAAAATAAAAATGAATGATTTGAAAATTCTACGGGCTCTGAAGCAGACCCAAATAGAGCGGACAGTGAGCTGAATCAAATTGTACATGAATTAAAAAAGTTTAAAAAAAAATTGCACTTGTATTCTCTCTTGTCTCCGTGTTCAGTACATCTGTAATACAAATATACAAGTATGAATAAAACTTTTAAATTCATAACATCAGAAAGTCGATGTTAATGCGAGGTCTTTAAAATGTTAGTATGTCGTTAAAGATGACTGTTCACAGATAGCCGAAAACACAAAAATAAAATAAAACGAGTCTTATAAAAAAAAAAACTGTAACCAATTCATATAAATCATTGACAAAATAGCACCGATTCACTACAAGCATGGTATCGTTACCGAATAAGGAATTTAAAAACAAATATTTGAAGTAGTTTTCTATACCATTCGTAACACTATAAATTCTATATTAAATTTTAACCGACTATCATCACGTGATTTAAAAATAGCGAGACATGCGCGTTTTTGGTAGATGTAGCTGACTCACCAGGGGCTCGTGAATCGGAATTCCCGTTATTTTTATCTTGGAATTTCCTCACTGTTTCACCTAACGAGTTTGAAAAACGCGACGAAACCCAATTATTCTTTTATGTATAGTCATTTAAAAGACCGCAAAATGAACAGATAATAGTTTATTTTTCACTACACGTTAAAAGTAAGATCTCTTTATTTTAGCGACTTTTGTGAAGAGGCAGCTTTAAATAGCGACATAATAACACATGACTTAATAGTTGCGATTGTGCATTACCGATGATGCTTCTCTCAGTGCATGGATATTTACCTAGCAATATTATGCATAATGACGACACTGGTGTATTGTGAATAGGTACGATTATTTTCATGTATAACCTAATACAGTAATAAGGACGTTTATGGTAATATTTCAAACCGGGACGATGGCTAGATATATAGTCACTTAAATTTAATAAAGTACCTATGCCTGGTCAAAGCATCTTTGGTCAGAAATGCTTTCTGACAACAATAATACCAGCCAAGGCCTGCATGCCTTCTCTCATGTAACGTCAATCCCCATTTGCTTCTTAGCTCCTTCCCACATGTTTCACAAACAAACGTCATGTTCTGAAAAAGGAAGCACAACAGTTTTTCTTATTTGCGAAAACTGATAACTATGTATAAAATTGACTAAACATCAACCGCCGTTTGCAGTGATTCCAAATGTCCAACCGACGTTTGCATATTTCAGAAGGTCAACCGACGTTTGCAAAATCACCAATTCCGGGAATAAGCTTAAGTTATGCCAATAATGACCTTTGTAATGGAACCACACATAAGAAAATACATTGAAAGGTTTTAAAAAGGACATAGCTTGTATTATTTTGCGTCTGTATACGTTTCCAGTGAAAAACATCGCTAAAAAAAGTAAAACCAACCAGCGTTTGCTTTGTGAAAAACACATTTGTGTCGAAGTGTTCTAAAAAACCATAAAAGTCTTGCAATTACTACCTACATGAAATAAAAGCTTATTTTATGCCGGGTACTTTGGTCTAGGTCATAAATTTGTGCTTGCAGTAGAAAAAAAGATATCAGCAAAATATTACCTTGTTTCGGGTTGGTATTGTCAAAACAGTAAATCGGCGTTTGCATTTGTGATCACGTGACCAAACTTGTTCATCCACGGTGTTAATTAATTTAATAAAAATTCTTGTCTCTAAATATTCGTTTAGCCAGAAAAATAATTAATTTTTTCCATCCGAAGACTTCGATAAAATACGGTATATAAATTTAGTCTTTATTTTAAAATAGTAATCACTTATACAACAACAAATTCTTATATATTGCCAATATATAGATACGTTCACAGTGAGAATGAAAAATAAAAATTAAAAAATAAAACCTGCCCACCTGCCCCTTTTTTCCCAAAATTAGGATGAGAATCTAGGAATTAATTTTCTATGGCCTTAAATTGTTAAAATGAAAAAACCCCTGATAAACTAGTAAAATGTCAGCTGAAAAAAACAATAATGATTTCGTCCATGCAGACTTACCAAATGTGGTTCCATAAATTTAAATGTTAATCGTAATGAATTTTTAGCTCACCTGTCACGTAGTGACAATGTGAGCTTTTGTGATCGCAATTTGTCCGGCATCCGTCCGTCCGTCGTCCATCTGTCGTCCGTCAGTAAACTTTTAATTTAAACGACATCTCCTCTTAAACCCCTGGGCCAAAGTTGATGAAACTTACCATGGATGTTCCTTGCATGAAGCTCTTCCAAAGTTGTTCAAAGAAATCAATTCCATGCAGAACTCTGGTTGCCATGGCAACCTAAAGGAAAACTTTAAAAATCTTCTTGTCTGAAACCACAAGGCCTAGAGCTTAGATATTTGGCATTTAGCACCCTCTAGTGGAACTCTATAAAGATTGTTCAAATTATATCCCTGGGGTCAAAATTGGCCCCGCCCCAGGGGTCACTTCATTTTACATAGACTTACATAGGAAATCTTTAAAAATCTTCTTCTTACAAACCACAATGCGTACAGCTTAGATATTTGGTAAGTAGCATTGTCTAATGGATGTCTACTAAATTTAATCAAATTATGTCCCCTGGGCCAAAATCGGCCATGCCCTAGGGTTCTCTTGGTTTACATATAGTTATATAGGAAAAAAACATGAAAATCTTCTTCTTTAAAACCACAAGGCCTAGAGCCTTAATATTTGATAGCATCATCTAGTGGTTCTCTACCAAAATTGTTCAAAGTATCCCCCTGGGGTCAAAAATGGCCCCGCCCCAGGGGTCACTTGTTTTACATAGACTTTTATAGGGAAAACTTATAAACATCTTCTCTAAAACCACAAGGCCTAGAACCTTAATATTTGATATACAGCATCATCTAGTGGTCCTTTACCAAAATTGTTCAAACTATCCCCCTGGGGTCAAAATAGGCCCCGCCCCAGGGGTCACTTGTTTTACATAGACTTTTATAGGGAAAACTTAAAAAAATCTTCTTCTCTAAAACCATAAGGGCCTAGAACCTTGGTATTTGGTATGTGTCATCATTTATTGGTCCTCTACAAAAGTTGTTTAAATTATTCTCCTGGGGACAAAATGGCTCCGCCCCGGGGGTCACTAGTTTTATTAAATAGTGTTATATAGTAAATCTTTAAAAATCTTCTCTGAAACAGTAAGGCCGAGAGCTTAGATATTTGGTCTAGAGCATCATCTAGTTACATTTTTTCCACAATAGCAGCTTTATTTGTTTTAGTTTTTTGACTTGATTTTACCAAATTTGCACACAACTCTTGCAACCATTGAGCAGTTGTTGACAGGTGAGCGACCCAGGGTCCTATGGACCCTCTTGTTTTAGATGATTTCACAGATCTGTACACACAGATAAAAGAACATGCACACTTACTGTATCATTTATCCTGAGGAAAGATGTTATATTCATATTCTGAGATATCATTGATATTCATCGGCTACTCCTTTTTGCAGATTTTGGGCAGATTATTCAGCAAATTTTAACTGACCATAAATGATAGAATTGTATGATAGGGTTTTAGTTTGAATATAAAAAATTAAAAACACAGACTTAGGAACTCGGGAAAATGTTGTTTATCTTAAAACAAATTCATGCTTGGGAATAGAAAAGCATGAACAGTTTACATGAAAAAGCAATCGCTTCTTCTTGTTAGATTACCCGGAGTTTGGAGAACGAGTTGAACAGACTGTATGACATGTTCTGTGAAAGACATCCATACTTTGAACCAAATGGAGGAAAAGTCTCCATCATTGCTCATTCACTAGGTAAGAGAATTCCTTGTTATTGCACTGTTTAGAAGTTCTATCTGATGACATCAGGTGACGGGTAAGACAATGGACCATCTGGCTATGATATCTATGATATGACAATAATAAATACTTTTATTTAGTTTCAACGTAAATGATACATGTATGTAATTTTGAAGTAATAATGAGCAACTAAACAGTTAAAGAAGACTTACTTTTTCTCTCTAAGATTCTTCATTGAACATTACATAAGGGTTATAAACAAATACGCATCATTGAGGGCTGCACTGGTTGATGAGTTAATTGAGGCTGTGTGATACCATTGAAATATTCACTGGTTACTGCATTAATTTAACCCTTTACTACATACATGTGGCTTAAATGGCAATGGCAACTAGTGTAGATCCAGATCAGCTGGCACATCCATCTGATCAGGATCTACACTGTATACTGTTTGCTTAAAGATTCATATTAATATTTCTAAACAAGAAGTAAACAGAGCAGATCATGATCAGACAGCACAGATGTGCCTGCTGATCTTTATCTACACAGTTCACAGTTCGTTAAGGCTGAGTGATAACCATTAAAACATTCACTGGTTACTGTGTTAATGTAAGGCTGTGTGATAACCATATACGCCTTTCCAATTAACAGTTTCGCAGTCCTGTACGAGTTACTTCCCGCGACTGGAAATCAATCCAAAACGAGGCTCTGTGTGATAGCTGAACAATCGGAGTAATGGCTTAAGCAAATAATAGCTAACATTATCCACTATATTGCAGGTCTGCGTTCGTTGCCGGCGGTGAAAAAATAAGTTGCTGGTCTGTTATTCTAGCCAGACTTTTTATTTTCACTAATTGTTAGATATTAAGATTTTTAATGATGTAAGAACATGTACCATTCTTGTTGATTGTAGGCAGTATGAAACGCAATTTGGACAAACATAAGCATTAATTTTACCAATGCTGTACAACAATTTCTTCTTAATATCTTTTCTGCTGAAAATATATTTTACTGGTGTGAATGTTGCAAATTGCTAAGACTGGTAATGCGCTATTATCCAGAAATCGTGATATGTCAACATCTGGTTACATGATCTGTAGACAAAAAAATACAATCTAAATTTGTTGATACTTACACATTTGAACAAAAGAATTGTTCTTAACGAATAAATAATTTGAATGTTTAAAATGTTACCTTTACTTCACAACCAAATATGATTGATTCTGTCTTGAAATAAAACAGGATCGTTCAAATATTTATATTACAATATGGTTGCATATCCAATTTAGATTTCTTAGGTTTGACAGTTAGTAATTTTGGCATAAAAGCCCAAACACTTAATTAAACATATTTAAAATGCTTTGAAAAGATTTCTTTCTTATTGACGGCTTTTGTTTCTATAACGCGTCGTAATGTTGATTAAGAATCCATATAAGTGCTAAATCAAATACATTTGCTGTCACATCCAGTAGTTAAAGGACTCCGAAATACTTAAGAATTGGGAGGTGTAGATACCTTGCAAATAGTAATTACACGATCTCTATTGGTCATTGATATTTGCCCCTTTAAGTAATTGACAGATGACCCCGTATGAGAGACAATTTGACATGTTTATGGCATGCCGCCTTCAACATCAATCGCCGCCGACATAATCATAACATGATGTCAGTAGTTGATTAGACATGCTAATCTGGAAACGAGACTCAATTAAGCCGTCGAGAGAACACTGCGACTGGCTGTAAGAGCAGTCACGTGACTGGACAGGGGAGGTAACCAAATAAATTCATCGAATTATTGGAAAGGCGTATACACAGGTTGCTGTGTTATTTGAGCTTATGTGAGAAAATTGAAATATTCACCAGTTGCTTGGTTGATGCTGTTAGTTATTTATTCACTTTTTTGCTGTGTTAATTGATGTTGTGGTATACCAATTAAATAATCACCAGTTGCTGTAAACATAAAAATATTCTAGTTACTTACAGTTTAATCACAAGTTGATTTTTTTTTTAAGTTGTGTTATAACATACAGAACAATAACTGGTTGATGTGTTTATTCAGGTTGTGTGATATCATATGATATAATCACCGGTTGGAATCCGATTGTCCTATATGACCAGTTTGTCTCTTCTGTCATTGTAAGTAGAAATATGTTAACCCGTTACTATATGTATATGGGTTTAATTGCATGTGTGAACAGTATAGATCCTGATCAGCCAGCACTTCTGTGCCTTTTGATCAGGATCTACAACGTTCACTTATTGGTCAGAAATAACCTAATTAAGCAATGTAGCACCTGATCAGATGGCACATGACATATACATTTTAAGTTGTTTTTTAACCCTTTCCTGTACAGATACGCATTTTTACGCGTTTGCGACCAGTGTAGATCCAGATCAGCCGGCACATCCGTGCCGTCTGATCAGGATCTGCACTGGTCGCATTTTGATCAGGAATAACCTAATGAATTAAAAAGCGAACAGTTTAGATCCTGATCAGACGGCACGGATGTGCCAGCTGATCTGGATCTAAACTGTTCGCCCTAGCAATAAAGATGTGTCTGTACAGGAAAGGGTTAAAGCATGTTTGAAAAACACATCTTTTAAAATTTTAAACAATTTCACTCTAACTTTTGTAAAGTGAGACTTAAAAATCAATTGTTACACACTTACTTTCGGTATAGATACATGTACATGTTGGATATTGTTTTATTTGTTGGGCTCACAGAGAGAGGTACTTTTGATTTGTTTAAATTGTTCTTACTATTAACTTGCTTCATTACATTAACAGGTAGAGAATTAAATTATTCAGTAAAGTAAACTCTGTTTGAAAATGTTTCTTTCTCTGCCTGCAAATGTAACTAACCTTCCGACCAGTTCTATAGATCTGTCATCAAAGACAAAAATGGAAGAATGATACAGTTTGTGAAACTGGTTATATATTCTATTCAGATCTAACATAACTTTCAACTAACAGCAATGGCAGTGGGAACATAACTAACATATGAGTGTGGTGGATAGGAAGAGGCTGAAATCATATTTAACCCTTTACTCCATGGATATGAGTATCACATGATCACACAGAGTAGCGTGAGATCAGCTGGAACGTCTGTGTCATCTGGTCTGGATCTACACTGTTCACTACTTTGTCAGAATTAATCAAACTAAAAGCAAACAGTTTAGATGCTGATCTGATGGCACAGATGTGCTGACTGGTCTGGATCTAGCCTACATGATAAAGGTGTATTGATGGTGCAAAGGGTTATCATGCTTTGATAAGTTGCCATCTTATCCACAACTTTTCTGAAATACTGTAAGATAATTTCATTGTGCAAGGGTTTAATTTTCCTCTACCTTCTACTTGATATTTTCTGCTGGCTATATATTCTATAATTTCTATATTTCTGCAGTTCCATACAAAACCCTGATACATGTAAAGTTAAAATTCCACAAACGGAAATCTCTGCTAATTGTAATTTATATTATAAGTTAATAAGTTTTTGCACGCCAGTGAACAGAAGTCATTATGTAACACAGGTGATAAACAATGACAGATTTATCGAGTTTACCGATAATGTACATTGCCTTGGGGCAGAAACGTGTGAATTTCAAGTAGGATAAGCGTCGTAAGGCGTTGTAAGGTGGGAAAGTGCTATCTTAATAAACGAAATACATGCGGTGACCTATTCAAATAAAGAGATTATTTATCATAGAAATAGATAGAAATGGTTTTGTGTTTTAATATTCTACTATATTAAGCGAAATATTCAAATAACCGCCATTCAATTAAGTGGAATGTACTGTATTATATCCATCAACAACACTGTTTCTTAAAACAAGAATGATAAGTCCTGATTGATTTTCATAAAAAGAAAATATCCAAGGCAGTTCTTTTCTTTCTAGAACTGAATAATGTGGATTGTCACTAAACACTTAGAATTGCAGCACAACTTAAATAAGATCTTATCATTATATGTTATAAAACATATAATCTATATGTCCAGTTTTTGCAAGAAGCAACACCTATGTTCTGTGCAACACCAAATTCTTGTTGCAAAGCATAGCGTAAGAAAATATGACAGTAAGGTTCATATAGGAGAGCCAAGGTCAGTACTACATATTGGCCTGCCTCGTTTTCTAAACCCAAGACTATTTTAGCATGCACTTCTAGAAGAAACTTTAAAGTGGCAACTGAACACATGTTGCAGTTGGCCATAGGTTATTTCTGACCAAGAAGCAGCAAGTGAAGATCCAGATCAACCATCACTTATGTATAACCTGGTTCCAAGGTTATAAAGGTGAGTTTGGAAACCAGTCTCAAATCTCAAGCATCTGATTGGCTGAAATGGCGACTGGTCGCCATTTCAGCCAATCAGATGCTTGAGATTTGAGACTGGTTTCCAAACTCAGCTTTTTAACCTTGGAACCTGATCTGGATCCTCACTAGTTGCATAAGCATTAAAAAGCATCAACATGGTGTAAAAGGCATCATCGATTTAATAGTGGGAAGAGTTTTAAAACAGTTTTGTTAATTTTAGCTGTTTCCTGCTTAGAAAAGAATTTATCTGTTAAAAAAATTATTGGAAAATACATAGTTACGGCGGTTCTGAAATTGCTTTCAGTATACCTTTTGCCCAATTCTGCAGAATTTTTTTTTATGAAAATGAACAGAAATGAATTTCTGCTTATTTATTACTAAAATGTAGAATATTTCATCTGCAGAAAATGACAAAGTTGTAGTATTTTAGTGCTTAAAAATGGGTGAAGCCATACCCTTACCAAATTTCATTAATGTATTTTGTATCTTCTATATAATTATTATAGATACATTGTGCAGAATAATTTCTCTGGGCTGCAAATAAGATTTGAAAAATTGAACTTTACTGCAATTTGTATTTAAATGGGAATAGAATTAGATTTGTGCTTTCCCATGATCATACAGTTCAATTTTACAGCTCATGATTTATTTGAATAGGCAGTAATTTTTTTACTCTGTTACTAATATTTGTTCTTAAGTTATATTTTGTTTGTGTTGCTTTTATCTAACCTCAAAGAAATGTTTATAAGTTTTATCATTTTCTTTTTACAAACATATGCTCTTTATATAGTCCATATTTTATACATTTTATCCTTTTAAACACTCTCACCGGATATTCTGGGATGAAAGCCAAAAGATTCTAAGTGATATGAAATAAAGAAGCAGTTAGAACATCATGGCTTTCACCCCATCATTTGGGACCATTCTTAACCAAGATCAGTTTGATCATCTATGCAGTCCTGTCAGGATGTACAGTGTATGCTTTTCAGTCAATAAATTTCTGCAAGACTTCTCTATGCACAATGAATAGATTGACTCAAATTTAAATAAAAGTTAGTGATTTTCAAAGTTCCTTGGGCTAATGTGTCAATGAATGTGAATTGCAGAGTAAAAACCCGAGCTGTAGTTGGCTTAACTGTTTACTCCATGTATGCAGAATTTATCACAGTGTAGATTCAGAGCCAGCACATCCATGATGTCAGATCAGGATTTACACTGTCTGCTCCTTGGTCAGAAATACCCTAATAATTAAAAAGCAAACAGTGTAGATCCTGTACCCAAGGTTATAAAACTGAGCATGGAAACCAGTCTCAAATCTCAACCATCTGATTGGCTGAAATGGCGACCAGCCGCCATTTCAGCCAATCAGATGCTTGAGATTTGAGACTGGTTTCCAATCCAAGCTTTATAACCTCCAGCCCTGATCAGATGGTAAGGATGTGCTGGATGATCTGGATCTCTACACTGCTTGCCTGTGGGTAACATCCATATCACATGGACTAAAGGGTTAATCATAACAGTTTCCTCACCAGTGAACTCATACTGAGATCTTATTGGATTTGGAGAATTTATGCACAATCTATTCTAATCTTTGTTTGTCTGAATATATCATTATATAAAATAATTCACATAGGTGTTAAAATGTATATTTTATTGTTTACAAAGAGTAATCCTTTGATAGCATTTTATGATATCAATTTTTCCGAATATTTTAATCATTTATCATCGGGAATTATAGTGAAATGTTTTATAACTATTATAAAATACAATGTTATTACATGTTTTATTGGTGAATATGGTCAATAAAAAGTGAGTATTCATTCAAAAGTTACAAATCAGAAAGCCTTCACAGATTTAAGCCATTATAATTGGCTACCAACCACATTTCCAGTATTCAGTTCGTCTTACATATTCATTTTTATTTAATTTACAGTTTAAATAATATATTAGAAAATTTTATGTAAAGATTTTGACATTTGTAACATAGCATTATTAAAGTTGATGTTTTAATATCAGATATATATAATACAATGGAAGTTGTCAGTTCAGTTTCTATTGTTGAAAAAAAAAAGAAAGAATATCAAATACATGTATTTGGTTGTGATCAAATTAGCAGTTAGTTTTAGATGGCACAGTTTGAACTACGGTATCCAGATTTCAAAAACCTAAGACAACTTTAAATATTTGCCATAGCAAACCGCCTTGAAATGCAATTAAAGCCAATAATTTGACTTTAGGGAAAGGTACTAAAAAGTTATTTTGTTGTTCAAGGACGTTGAGTGGTCAGACATCATTACTGGATTGTCAGTCATTGTTTAGCACAAATTTTGTATTACATTTTACTCCATAGAAATAGGATTAATTGCATGTGCAAACAGTGTAGATCCAGATCAGTGGGCACATCTGTACTGTCTTATCAGGATCAATACATTTGTCTGTGGTTATAAAAAAACCTAATGAATCAAAAGGCAAACAATTTGCTAGGTTACCTAGATCTGCACTTGTCGCTTAAGTCATAAAAGTTGTATCTTTGGAATAAAGGGTTATGAAATGATCTTAATATTATTTCTGTAGAAATTTATGTTTGGACAAAATTTTTCATGCTGACTTGTTTTAATTTACTTGATATGCTCAATGTTTCTTAGTGGAGAGGGTAGACATCCTATGTTAAAGTATGTATATGTATGTGTAGAAGTTTGACTGTGTAGATAAATGGTGTGTGATAGTAAGAGCAAGAAGTTAGTTATAACATTGCACATTGCAGGAAGATGAGAGAGAACAAGCTGGCACCTCCTCTGAAGTTCACTGTGAGCTTGATAAGGCCAAGAAAAGGTGAGACACACCGCTTCACAAAACTGAAATCTGTTGGGACAATAATTATAGTATCAAATATTTGTTGCAAATGATGTTCAGTTGATTACAATTATATTTTGTATTTTCTCAAAATTGTTGTCACAAATTCTAAATTTTGAGACCCTGGACTGATACTTAATCATTTGTCACCTTTCAGTGTGATTTTTGGCTCATAATCAAATGCATGATATGGTTTGAAACTAGTTTGCAGTCGCCCAGCTTTAAAACTGCACTTAATGTTTGTGGACCTTAAATTGTCATTATTTAACATTTTTAGCACTATGTGTTCTATAAAAATAAAAATCCAGGTCAGAAGCTTAAATGGGCTTCAATCTCAGCTGAATGTGATGACCTGCCAGATTACCCAGTCAGGCTAGATGTTTGTCCTGTTTTTGCCCACTTTTTAACTTGAACAAAACATGTATCTATGCATTTTTGAGGCAGTTTGTTGTCTTTGTTACAATTCTAACTTGTGAGTAGAGCTGGGCTATGATGTCATGAAATCCTTTATTTATCCATTAGGTTTTCATGCTATTTGCTCACTTTTGTAAACCAGGATTGAATAGATATTTTACTGTGTTCACCTCATGAAAAATATTTGGCAGTTCAAACTTTGTGAACTGCTTCGTACTAAATTTAAACATATGTCATGATGAACATAGTAAGTTATTGATTATATCTTATATTTATAAGTACTTAGTTCTTAACCAAAATATTGAAAAGGATTAAAATAGCATTTGGAAATAACTGTTGAAAGAGGCACCTTGTTTATGATAGTATACATTGTGAATGATGATACTTTTGCTGTATGAAGTGCCGTACATAATTTGCCAGTGTAGTGTTGTAGCAGTAGTCTCATGTTGCAGGGTGGCAGAGCTGGAGCAGCTACTGACAGACATCCATGACAAACAACATCTCACGTCACCGCTCAGATTTAAGGTAATGTGTTACATGACAAACAACATCTCACGTCACCGCTCAGATTTAAGGTAATGTGTTACATGACAAACAACATCTCACGTCACCACTCAGATTTAAGGTAACATGTTACATGACAAACAACATCTCACGTCTCTGCTCAGATTTAAGGTAATGTGTTACATGACAACATCTCACGTCATCACTCAGATTTTAGGTAACGTGTTACATGACAAACAACATCTCACATCACCGCTCAGATTTAAGGTAACGTGTTACATGACAAACAACATCTCACGTCACCGCTCAGATTTAAGGTAATGTGTTACATGACAAACAACATCTCACGTCACCGCTCAGATTTAAGGTAATGTGTTACATGACAAACAACGTCTCACCTCTCCACTCAGATTTAAGGTAACATGTTACATGACAAACAACATTTCACCTCTCCGCCCAGATTTAAGGTAACGTGTTACATGACAAACAACATCTCACCTCTCTGCTCAGATTTAAGGTAACGTGTTACATGACAAACAACATTTCACCTCTCCGCGCAGATTTAAGGTAACATGTTACATGACAAACAACATCTCACCTCTCTGCTCAGATTTAAGGTAATGTGTTACATGATAAACAACATCTTACCTCTCCGCGCAGATTTAAGGTAACATGTTACATGACAAACAACATCTCACCTCTCTGCTCAGATTTAAGGTAACATGTTACATGACAAACAACATTTCACCTCTCCGCGCAGATTTAAGGTAACATGTTACATGACAAACAACATCTCACCTCTCTGCTCAGATTTAAGGTAATGTGTTAGATGACAACATCTCATGTCATCGCTCAGATTTAAGGTAACATGTTACATGACAAACAACATCTCACGTCACTGCTCAGATTTAAGGTAATGTGTTACATGACAAACAACATTTCACCTCTCCGCGCAGATTTAAGGTAACATGTTACATGACAAACAACATCTCACGTCTCTGCTCAGATTTAAGGTAATGTGTTACATGACAAACAACATCTCACCTCTCCCCTCAGATTTAAGGTAACATGTTACATGAAAAACAACATTTCACCTCTCCGCGCAGATTTAAGGTAACATGTTACATGACAAAAAACATTTCACCTCTCTGCTCAGATTTAAGGTAATGTGTTACATGATAAACAACATCTCACCTCTCCGCGCAGATTTAAGGTAACATGTTACATGACAAACAACATCTCACCTCTCTGCTAAGATTTAAGGTAACGTGTAACATGACAAACAACATTTCACCTCTCCGCGCAGATTTAAGGAAACATGTTACATGACAAACAACATCTCACCTCTCTGCTCAGATTTAAGGTAATGTGTTAGATGACAACATCTCACGTCATCGCTCAGATTTAAGGTAACATGTTACATGACAAACAACATCTCACGTCACTGCTCAGATTTAAGGTAATGTGTTACATGACAAACAACATTTCACCTCTCCGCGCAGATTTAAGGTAACATGTTACATGACAAACAACATCTCACGTCTCTGCTCAGATTTAAGGTAATGTGTTACATGACAAACAACATCTCACCTCTCCCCTCAGATTTAAGGTAACATGTTACATGAAAAACAACATTTCACCTCTCCGCGCAGATTTAAGGTAACATGTTACATGACAAAAAACATTTCACCTCTCTGCTCAGATTTAAGGTAATGTGTTACATGATAAACAACATCTCACCTCTCCGCGCAGATTTAAGGTAACATGTTACATGACAAACAACATCTCACCTCTCTGCTCAGATTTAAGGCAACGTGTAACATGACAAACAACATTTCACCTCTCCGCGCAGATTTAAGGAAACATGTTACATGACAAACAACATCTCACCTCTCTGCTCAGATTTAAGGTAATGTGTTACATGACAACATCTCACGTCATCGCTCAGATTTAAGGTAACATGTTACATGACATACAACATCTCACGTCTCTGCTCAGATTTAAGGTAATGTGTTACATGACAAACAACATCTCACGTCACCACTCAGATTTAAGGTAACGTGTTACATGACAAACAACATCTCACATCTCTGCTCAGATTTAAGGTAATGTGTTACATGACAACATCTCACGTCATCGCTCAGATTTAAGGTAACATGTTACATGACAAACAACATCTCACGTCACTGCTCAGATTTAAGGTAATGTGTTACATGACAACATCTCACGTCATCACTCATATTTTAGGTAACGTGTTACATGACAAACAACATCTCACATCACCGCTCAGATTTAAGGTAACGTGTTACATGACAAACAACATCTCACGTCACTGCTCAGATTTAAGGTAATGTGTTACATGACAAACAACATCTCACGTAACCGCTCAGATTTAAGGTAATGTGTTCATGACAAACAACGTCTCACCTCTCCACTCAGATTTAAGGTAACATGTTACATGACAAACAACATTTCACCTCTCCGCCCAGATTTAAGATAACGTGTTACATGACAAACAACATCTCACCTCTCTGCTCAGATTTAAGGTAACGTGTTACATGACAAACAACATTTCACCTCTCCGCGCAGATTTAAGGTAACATGTTACATGACAAACAACATCTCACCTCTCTGCTCAGATTTAAGGTAATGTGTTACATGATAAACAACATCTCACCTCTCCGCGCAGATTTAAGGTAACATGTTACATGACAAACAACATCTCACCTCTCTGCTCAGATTTAAGGTAACATGTTACATGACAAACAACATTTCACCTCTCCGCGCAGATTTAAGGCAACATGTTACATGACAAACAACATCTCACCTCTCTGCTCAGATTTAAGGTAATGTGTTAGATGACAACATCTCACGTCATCGCTCAGATTTAAGGTAACATGTTACATGACAAACAACATCTCACGTCACTGCTCAGATTTAAGGTAATGTGTTACATGACAATCAACATTTCACCACTCCGCGCAGATTTAAGGTAACACGTTACATGACAAACAACATCCCACATCTCTGCTCAGATTTAAGGTAATGTGTTACATGACAAACAACATCTCACCTCTCCCCTCAGATTTAAGGTAACATGTTACATGACAAACAACATTTCACCTCTCCGCGCAGATTTAAGGTAACATGTTACATGACAAACAACATTTCACCTCTCTGCTCAGATTTAAGGTAGTGTGTTACATGATAAACAAAATCTCACCTCTCCGCGCAGATTTAAGGTAACATGTTACATGACAAACAACATCTCACCTCTCTGCTCAGATTTAAGGTAACATGTTACATGACAAACAACATCTCTCGTCTCTGCTCAGATTTAAGGTAATGTGTTACATGACAAACAACATCTCACCTCTCCCCTCAGATTTAAGGTAACATGTTACATGACAAACAACATTTCACTTCTCCGCGCAGATTTAATGTAACATGTTACATGACAAACAACATCTCACGTCTCTGCTCAGATTTAAGGTAATGTGTTACATGACAAACAACATCTCACCTCTCCCCTCAGATTTAAGGTAACATGTTACATGACAAACAACATTTCACCTCTCCGCGCAGATTTAAGGTAACATGTTACATGACAAACAACATTTCACCTCTCTGCTCAGATTTAAGGTAATGTGTTACATGACAAACAACATCTCACCTCTCCCCTCAGATTTAAGGTAACATGTAATACAACAAACAACATCTCATGTCACCAGGAACTATTGTGAAATCACTATAATTCATGGGAAATTTGATGGTCAGACAAATTGAGACTAAAAAAGGTATCATAACTTGCTCATTTATTTGTTTCATTTAATCCATTCTGTGGAGACTTACTTAAGATTTTCAGTACTATAATTGCTTATAGATCCACATCATAGCAATACAATGTAACATAACTTGATTTAGGTCTTATTCATGATACAGTTGTTCTAATAGTTGATTTTATATTATTCATTATGGGGCTGTCACACTACGACAATCTGGAAAGCGTTCTACGACATTTGAGGCAATTTTACTAGTCGTCCATGTTACTGGGAAAATGCCAGAACTATGTATGTGAATGCTAGTGAATGTCAAAGAATGTCGGTCATGCTGCTCCGGAAAATTTTTTCGAACATGCACAAACATTGTCACTGAGACCAGGGTTCTTCAATGTTTAATTTTAAATGCCAAAGAACTTTTAAGAACAGTTGTGGAACATTTTACTTACATTTGCTGAGCATTGCATGTGTTCAACTGTCATGAGTCAGTAGTTACTAAATTGTTACTTGGTTATTAAAAATCGTTTGCTTTGCTGTGAATGACTCACTGCTGACCTGTAAGTGACGCTGAACAGTCCCCTAGGGCACATAGCATGTGACTAAAGTGAAACGAACATCTTTTTGGCACCCATTGAACGTCATTCAAGCATTACTCGAACGTCCATGGTTTAAGGGTTTTCTTACTTGGTCACTGTTACACACTTTTAGTGTGTTAGATACACACTAGTTATACCCCCGCATACGAAGTATAGGGGGTATATAGGAGTCATCATCCGGTTGGTTGGTTGGTTCGTTGACCCGGTCTGTCTGTGGCACTTACAGCGTCAACAGTTTTCAAGATATCGACTTGAAACTTTAAACATATGTTCGTGAGTACATTTGCGCGAACTATTTTTTTTCTCATGTGGATCAGTCCATTATTTTTCAGAGGGGAGCACGATTTAACAAAATCTTGTGACGCGAACTACTTCTACAGTTTTTAAGATATTGACTTGAAACTTGATACACATGTTCGGCATGAAGTCTAGATGTGCCTGACATATTTTTCGCGTGGATCAGTCCATTATTTTTTGCAGGGGACATGAATAAACAAAATCGTGTTATGCAAACTTCGACCCGGTCTGTCTGTGGCACTTACAGCGTCAACAGTTTTCAAGATATCGACTTGAAACTTTAAACATATGTTCGTGAGTACATTTGCGCGAACTTTTTTTTTTCTCATGTGGATCAGTCCATTATTTTTCAGAGGGGAGCACGATTTAACAAAATCTTGTGACGCGAACTACTTCTACAGTTTTTAAGATATTGACTTGAAACTTGATACACATGTTCGGCATGAAGTCTAGATGTGCCTGACATATTTTTCGTGTGGATCAGTCCATTATTTTTTGCAGGGGACATGAATAAACAAAATTGTGTTATGCAAACTTCTAAATCTTTTGATGCGAACTTCTTCTTCAGTTTTTAAGGTATTGACTTGAAACTTGAAATATATGTTCGGCATGAAGTGTAGATGTGCGTGACATATTTTTCTTGTGGATCAGTCCATTATTTTTGCAGGGACGTGATATAACAAAATAGTGTTATGCAAACTTCTACACTAACTACGTCAACAGTTTTCAAGATATCGACTTGATACTTTAAACATATGTTCGTGAGTACATTTGCGCAAATTTTTTTTTTCTCATCTGGATCAGTCCATTATTTTACAGAGGGGAGCACAATTTAATAAAATCTTGTGACGCGAACTACTTCTACAGTTTTTAAGATATTGGCTTGAAACTTGGTACATATGTTCGGCATGAAGTGTAGATGTGCATGACATATTTTTCGTGTGGATCAGTCCATTATTTTTGCAGGGGACATGATTTAACAAAATCATGTTATGCAAACTTCTACACTTACTACGTCAACAGTTTTCAAGATATCGACTTGAAACTTTAAACATATGTTCGTGAGTACATTTGCCCAAATGTTTTTTTCTCATGTGGATCAGTCCATTATTTTTCGGAGGGAGCACGATTTAACAAAATCTTGTGACGCGAACTACTTCTACAGTTTTTAAGATATTGACTTGAAACTTGATACATATGTTCAGCATGAAGTGTAGATGTGCATGACATATTTTTCGTGTGGATCAGTCCATTATTTTTTGCAGGGGACATGATTTAACAAAATCGTGTTATGCAAAATTCTACAGTTTTTAAGATATAAGACTTGAAACTAAAATTGTATGTTCTGCATGAAGTGCGCATGTAAGCGACATATTTGTTTGTGGATCAGTCCATTTTTTTTTGGAGGGGAGCATTATTTAACAAAATCTTTTATTTTTAATCTTATGACGCAAACTACTTCTTCAGTTTTCAAACTTTAAACATACGTTTGTGAGTAGATTTCCATGACATACTTTATTTCATGTGGATCAGTCCATTATTTTTTAGCAGGGGAGTATGATTCAACAAAACCTTATGACACGAACTACTTCTACAGTTTTTAAGATATTGACTTGAAACTTGATACATTTGTTCGGCATGAAGTGTAGATGTGCGTGACATATTTTTCGTGTGGATCAGTCCATTATTTTTTGCAGGGACATGATTTAACAAAATCGTGTTATGCAAACTTCTACACTTACTACGTCAACAGTTTTCAAGATATCGACTTGAAACTTTAAACATATGTTCGCGAGTACATTTGCGCACATTTTTTTTTTTGTCTCATGTGGATCAGTCCATTATTTTTCGGAGGGGAGCATGATTTAACAAAATCTTGTGACGCGAACTACTTCTACAGTTTTTAAGATATTGACTTGAAACTTGATACACATGTTAGGCATGAAGTGTAGATGTGCGTGACATATTTTTCGTATGGATCAGTCCATTATTTTTTGCAGGGGACATGATTTAACAAAATCGTGTTATGCAAACTTCTACACTTACTACATCAGCAGTTTTCAAGATATCGACTTGAAACTTTAAACATATGTTCGTGATTACATTTGCGCAATTTTTTTTTCTCATGTGGATCAGTCCATTATTTTTCGGAAGGGAGCATGATTCAACAAAATCTTGTAACATGAACTACTTCTACAGTTTTTAAGATATTGCCTTGAAACTTGATACATATGTTCGGCATGAAGTGTAGATGTGCGTGACATATTTTTCGTGTGGATCAGTCCATTATTTTTTGCAGGGGACATGATTTAACAAAATTGTGTTTTGCAAACTTCTACAGTTTTCAAGATATCGACTTGAAACTGAAATCATATGTTCTGCATGAAGTGCGCATGTTAGTGACATATTTTTTATGGATCAGTCCATTTTTGGTTGGAGGGGAGCATTATTTAACAAAATCTTATGACACAAACTACTTCTCCAGTTTTCAAACTTTTAACATACATTCGTGATTAGATTTGCATGACATATTTTTTTTTCATTTCGATCAGTCCATTATTTTTTAGAAGGGGAGCACGATTCAACAAAACCTTGTGACGTCAACTACTTTTACAGTTTTGTTTACATCCGGTGAAAACCCAAGTCGCTATTTTTAAACACAACTTTTGCAACAAATTTTCAGGTTTTCAATTATTTTTCAACTTTCACCCATGAAAGATGCAAACATCATTTCTGTATACTCTGTCAAAGCAGTATTGCGGGGGTATTAATCACCTTCAGTGATAGCTCTAGTTGTGCCTTAGACTAAGCGTTAATAACACACCAGATCTGTCATCCACATTTTAGAATGCTCAAAAAAAAATGATTGAAACATTCAGAGAACGTTGACCAGAACACCATAGTGTGACAGCCTCTTTAGGTTTGTCCGGCATTTAAGCCACATTTTGGTTAATACCATATTTCTATCTTGCAGATGTTGAAAAAGCCTTTAGTGTATTGATGTTGATATTATAAATAGGCTTGTTTTATTCCAGGTTGAGAATTTGTTTTGCCTTGGTTCACCTCTGGGAGTGTTCCTTGCCTTGAGGGGAGTCAGGCCTCAGGGAAAGGGGACCATAGACCACATCCTTCCCAAGGGCTCGTGTAAAAGACTCTTCAACATTTATCATCCTGCTGACCCTGTGGTAACTCCTCTCTGTTTTTCTGTGTAAATAATCAAGTGGAAAAGAATATTTCATGATGATAGTCAGAAATGGTTAAACTCATATGTTTGCAGCTTGAAGCTGAATGAATTGGGTTTTTTGGTTTTGCCTTTTACTACATATCACAATTGGTTGATGTGTGAAAACTCTTTAACCCCCTTGGTCATTCTTAGTCTTATAACAGGCAGCGCAATGGTCTTTCGATTAGTTAATAATTAAATCATATCCTCACCATGTTTTTCTGTTGTTACATATTAAAGACAACTGTTTACATTTTAGGCCTATAGATTGGAGCCTTTGATACTGAAGCATTACTCCACTGTGAAGCCTTTAGTGATACATAGATATGAGTCTAATAACAAGGTGCCATACACCAAAATGGAGTCCACAGCCTTTGCTGCCTTCCAGGTATATTGTCTGAGATCACAATTTAGTTCAGTGCCTAGCTATCAGTGTCATATGGTTCCTTCTTGAGATCGCAGCTGATATTTGAGACCAGCTTTTGAAACGTTCAGCCACTGAGCTGTACAGGTTAGGTTGATCAAGGTCTGAGTTTCAGCCAGTAATCTTTCCAGTTAGTGAATGGTGAACTGTTCCTTAGTCACAGAAAAATTTAATCTTGGTGAACAAAAATAGTAACATAAAAATGTTTTGAATGTAAAAAGCAATAATTGTTGCAGACAAATTCTAATTTTCAAATTATACATAGGTTATTAAGATTTTCTAAACAAAATTGTTAATTGAAGAAAAGTCTCAGTTTAAGAAGAAATGATGAGTGATGTTTAATTGTCAATTTTGTGAACTACAGCTATGCATTATCTGTATTTTTGATGAGTGTAGGGCTCGACTGAGGTGCTAGATGAGAAATGTGATGCTGGCTCCGACAAGGAGAGTGTGGACAGTGCCAGCTCGTCTTCCATATCCAGGGATGGATCACCCGCTAAGAAAAAAATCACTCTCAATAAAGGTACACAATCCTGATACAATTATTGATGTATGTGTTGAACTTGCCCATCCTATACTAATTAAGAACATGTTAGAGACCAAGAAATGTTTGACTAATACAACGACACTCACGGGCAGTTAAAAATGTCATGCTTAACTGTTCAGTATTAATTCATTTTCTATAGGCAAGTGAACCCTTTACTCCCCCCATATATAGATATTTTTCAACACCTGTTACTAGCACTGGTTGCATCTTGATCAGAAAAAATGAAATGAATCTACAAGTGAACAGTGTAGATCCTGATCAAATGGCACAAAATGTGCCATCTGATCTGGATCTACACTGTTTGCCCTTGCAATAAAGCTGTGTTTCTAATGAGTAAAGGGTTAACATGTAGTATACCAGTAACTGCAACTAGCAGTATTGATACCTTCGGCAGTAATTGTGGTTGGTCTTCTCACAAATTAGTCAAACTACAAAGAACCTTTCATATATTTCATTATTTGTTTACATCATTTATGATGTTGGCATGTTTGTTTCTGGTGGTGGTAGCACACCAAATATGGGGTTTGGGAACAACAGTGTCAAATATAGGAAGCCAGCATGCAGTCTGGTAAGGTACTGATATTCTTGCATGGTTTTCCACATAATGCTTTGTAAAATTTCTGTGTCAAGGAAACCATAAACTGATGCATTGGTCTTGTTAAGACCTAACACCTGCAATATTGTTGCATTGGTTTCGGCTATTTTCAGTGAAACAACTACTCATTTGACTTTAACCTTACTCACCCATCTATTTACAGTCACCCCATCTACTTTGAAAGATAATGAAACTAATGCTATGGCCAATGACATGTCATTAAATTTAGCCATTCTTGATGTTGAACAATTTGAGATTTTTAAGAAAACACAAGCTGACTGTGGACTGTCAAGGATTGACTGTTATGTGTTTGAAAAACTCAGCTGACAAATTTTACATGTTGAAATGTTTATTTAACAGAATGTATATCATAATTTAGATTTGTATTCTCTCAAATAATCAACACAGTTACAGGATTTAGTTTTCTCTTTGATTTACTTTGGAAGGAAAATCTTATCTTTTCTTTAGGGAAAAGATAGCATAAGCTTACTACATGAGTTACATCAAGCTTTCCCGTATCTGAGTAATGTATTCAAGTTAGTGATGTCATTGAGAAAATAAGGTTTGCATTATCGTCCGCTTTAGGTCTGAATCTACACTAAATACTCGTGCAATAAAGGTGAAAATGGTTAAGGATCTGTATGGGTCCACTGTTCATTTCAGATCATTTCTTTCTCTAGTAAGATTAGTTTAAGGTTCTTCTCTACATCTTGTTTATTCTCTCAGTGAATAACACAGTTGGTGGTTGGTTTAACACTTTCACAAAGAGCATGAGCATGGACAATGATAGCATGAGTGCAGAACTGAGAATGCTCAACAAGCTGGAGAAGGAGGCAGAAATCCACGAGAAATCGTCACTCCAAAATCTCCCGCCAAACAACAACTCACTTGATGATATTGATAAAACAGGTTCATTATTACTTTACACTTACAAAGAATTGTTTTATTAATCCTAATATATACTCACCTGGGATAAAGAAATGCAGGGTAAACATTGAAGATGACTCTAGTTTTCCTGTTTTGTGCTTCCCCAGGAGATCCTTGTGTTATTGAATTACATGTCTGCAACATTCGGCCCAGTATAATGTGCACTGTAACCTAGAAAGCTCTTTCACAGATTTTCATAGTTTTTTTTATCTACGCATATGCAAGACATTGCAGATAATGTTACCATACATTTCTTTATTTCTTGAGTACATGTTTAGCTTTTGCTGAGGCAGAATGACTAACTTTGTTATTTTTAATTTTCTTACTCATATTACTTCTTCTAATACACATGTACTAACATGTAAAGGGGATAATCACTCTTTTATTTTCTTACTTGGTTGCAAAGCAAGATTTGCATTTGTACATTTTTTTTTATAAAAACTGTTATTAGGTTGAACATATAGGTGCTAAGATAAAGAATAAATATAACATGTAAAGGAAATATATTTCATTAGCATGCATTTAATGTGTATAGGGTGAAAAAGATTTCTGTCTTTGCTTTATTTCTTTCACATAATAGTACAATTAATGCCTAGCACAACAAAATTTCTGTAATGTGGGAATAACTGTAAAACTAGCCATTTTTGTATAAAAACAAACATCAAAATTAATCTAACTACCAGAAGTGAATGCATTTAAATATTAAAATTAGTTAATGATTTAAAGAAACATTTGAATGCAGTTTGTTTTGCATCTTCTCTTCACAAAATACTAATATAACAACCATATGTATTTTCTATAGATTTATTTTGCTACATTCTTATAAAATGAAGTTACCTAAATGTTGAACATTTCTACTATGACAGATTTGGAATATCGCCTTGACTACCAGTTGAGGGACAGTGGAGGACTGACCAGTGGATATATTGCCATGGTAACATCTCACACCTCATACTGGACCAACAAGGATATTGCCTGCTTTATTCTGACCCATCTACACCCAAATCTTCAAGAGTCCTGACAAAAATGACCAGTCTCCAGGCATCAAGATCATAAAACTGAAAATGGAAACTAGTCTCAAATGTCAAGCCTTTGTCTCCATTTCAGCCAATCAGATGCTTGAGCAAACAGTTTGGCCTACAAGAAATCCTCTTACTGCTGAAGTGAGATCTTTTCTCTAGAATTCATTAACCCTTCATATATGATATGCTTTTATTGCATGGGCAAACAGTGTAGATCCAGATCAGACAACAGATCTGTGCTTTCTAATCAGGATCTGCACTGTGTGCTTTTAGATTAATTAGGATATTTCTGACCTAGAAGCATACACTGTAGATCCTGATCAGATAGAAAATGAGCTGTCTGATCTGGATCTACACTTTTTGCCCAAGCAATGCAGGTGTATTTATGGACTAAAGGGTTAATATCTTATCTTTTTGAATATGTTATCTTACTTGATCAGTCTCTTAGAAAGTTGTTATTGAAGTGTTTTTGCCTTCATTGGAAACTTGGGAATGCTCAGCATTTCCTATACTTGCATGATGCTTATATGTGAAATTCTGACTGATGCTCTATTGAACTAAGGTCATATAAAATGATATTTGAACACTTTTCTTGATACAGCATTTAATTTTAAAGTTTTATCCAAACAGTGTAGATCCATATAGGGCAGCACGTTTATGTCATCTGATCAGGATCTACACTGTTTGCATTTTGATTACATTAGGCTATTTTGACTTAAGAGGTAAACAGTGTAGATTCTGATCAGATGGTATGAAGTGCCAGCAGATTTGGATCTTTACTGTTTGCACATGCGACAAAACTTGTTTAAATGGAGTTAAATCTATAAAGTTACTCAGTATTTGCTCCAAGTTTGATGACATTATTGATGATGTCATAAATTAAATACATTGGTGATGTGTTATATTTACATCATTTTTGATGTGTTAAATCTTGCTGCTCATGTAGAGTCTAGCTACCATAAAAATACAAAGTTTTCAAACATGATATTCTGTTCAATGAAATTCTTTGTTGAAATACATTATCCTAGTTTATGTCTGTGATTTAATTAATTTGATGAATTACGTGATACTTGTTTATTTTTGTTGATTTTATTGTTTAATACAAATGTATAGTGCAGAATTCTTGCTTATTTTTATAAGTTGTTCAGACTCATTTCTTGTTTGCTGAAATAAATATTTCTTGCTTGCTAAAGATGCTTAGACAGCCATATCCTCCTGATCAGAACAATCAAATACCATGGGATGGTTGTTACCTAAATGATGTCATGTTTACCTGATGACATCACAGATATGTATTGGTTTGCACCCTGCTAATGTAGGTTGCCTTAAAGTACATGTATATTTCTGTCTGTTTAATTCGGGTATACATGAAATCTGGGGCAACATATAAGAAATATAATTTCACAAGACAATGTCTGCCATGGTATCATGGCTGAGCAAAATATTTATGTTCTGTTCACAGGTCATTCTGTGTTGAGTGTATTATGATTGTATGAAATTTATTATTTAGACAAATTGTCAGCAATCACTAAATGTTGAGAAAATTCCAGCATTCTACTGTGATAGTCTATAAATGTCTCTATATAAGATGTGCCTTCATCACCTTTAAGCACATCAATATGATAATTAATGTGTTCTTTCCAGATGCAATCTTAAGTAAGAATTGATCAAACCAAAAACAGAGTGCAATCACTTATTTATTAATTGTTTACATTTATGTATTTTTTTTATTTGTCTCATTTATATTAAGTTATCCAAATTGTTTTTCTTGATTATCTATTGTTTTGTTGGACTCTTTCAGACAATGCGGTGTATTTCTTGAAAATTATTTTAAAGTTAAGTTCAGCCCAGTTTTTTGTGTTATACTTCTGTTAAAAGTTTTTGAAATAGGGTAAGGTAATTAGCCACTAATGTAATTTAGACATAAATATGTGTGCACATGCCTTAAATCTTCTGCTTCCCACTTATGGGCCACATGTTTATTATCATTATTTGGTTAGTGGGAAAAATTCCTTTGAAATCATTTATGTGGTATTAATATTAGTGTAGATTTCATGGATCAGTAAGTTCAAAAATAAAAATAAACCAACAGCCACAACTAAACTACATGATTATAAGAGGAATGAGTTGTTCATACATATGTACCTAGTTGGATACTGTGGGAGAACCATGCTGCTTTTGTATCAAGAATCCCTACATGTACAGAAAACTTGTTAAACAGACATGTGTCATACAATGTTCTTTTTTAAGGTAATATTTTGAAACTTTTTATTTCATTTAGTTCTTAACTATTGCTAATAAATTGTATGTTAATAGTATTTAATCACAAAACTGTCATTTTCTTTGAATGTGAGTAAATTTAATACACAAACATGTCGTCAAATTGATTAAATTAACAAAGTTATTTTTTTAATTTGAAAACTAGATCTACAAAAGGAAAACATAAAACGCTGTTTTGTTTGTTGTTGAAAATTTTGAAATTGCTTGCCCATGAAAATAAAGGAACAAACTGTATACAGTATCTATTACTGATCAGATCGAGAGAACTGTTTGAACTATCAGAGTGTATTATTTAAAGATGGAAAATAATTCTATTGTTCAAATATTGTTAATTAAATCAACCTGCAGTTTTTACTGGTGATGTCATTAATGTCATACATGAGAAGGTTGTGATATAGAAAATAATTGTATTGTTCTAAATTTATTGGTCAAATCAACCTGCAATATATATTTTATGTTAATTTCATTAATGTCACACATAAGATTTTTGTTATACTGTGGCCTAGCCATCATACAATGCCTCAAATGCAGTTTATATAATTTAACAACCAGACAGTTCAAGTTGTTGTTACATACCCTGCCAAGACTTTATGTTACTATCTACTATTACCTGAAGTACTTTTTCAGAATTATGGTCTCACCATATTTCAGAGTTTAGTTTTTATTAAATAAGTAAACGGTGTATCTCTGTAGTCAAGTAAAATGTTATGAGATGGTCATTGTAATTAAAATGTCTTTAATCAGCATTAAGTTCAATATATGTGCAATAAATTGTTATACCGAATCTCGTTCAAATCCAAAATTATACTTGTTAACTGTAAGATCAAATTCTTTCAATTTGAGAATATTTGTTTGAATTCTTGTATAAATATTTTGTCCTTATGTTTTCAGAACCTAAATATGTTATTCATTGAGATTTAAATGTCATATATAACATGATCTACTTGAGTTTACATCATAAATACGTTCCTGAAGAAAGCATATATCAGTTGTTGTCCCCAACATTTGTTTATCCAGTTCAGACATTCCATTGTTGCAATATATTTTTCTTGCTGTTATATTTCATGTTTGTCTTTTCGTATTTACAATTTAGCTTAGTCTGTGAAAGAAACTTCTTGATGAGGAAGTTGGGATATTTCAGTGATCATTTTGCTTAATCACTTCCTGAATATGAAGTTTGCTACTTATTGTAGTATTTATCTTGGTTTCTTGGTATTAAAGAGAAAATATTACATTTTATTTTAATCAACAAAAACAACAACAAATAGGTATTTACTAGACAGAACTGAAGTAAGTATATAATCTTGCATATAAAAGGTTTATCAACTTTCTACAAGTCAGAATTTTTCATCGCACTTAGCTAATTGAGATACATTACAATGCTTTGAATACCCAAGTTTTAACTAAAATCTCCGTGGTGGCTTGTTCATAGTCAATGGGGCAAATCTACATTGTATTGAGCAAGCAATACTTATATGATATTACTTTATTACTTTTTCCAGACATCTCAAAAATAGTTGAGTGTAAAGTGTTTGCAAAAGATACAATTTTCAATGTTGTCAGTGATAATATGTAACTCAGATTCACATATTATACAAGCACAAAATCCCCCCCCCCCCAAATAATATACAGATTTGCGATTCAAGATATTGTGTATGCTTTGTGTTTATTTGATCAGAATTTTATGAAGATAATTCATTTTCTGAACTTCTGAATCAAGACGTTTCTTCCATTGTTATTGCTGTGGTCATTTGATACTGTATAATGTTGGTAGCATTATACAGTCATGTCCTGCTATTGTCTGTGATATAAGGCTATATTGGTGAAGCTCTGTTTCTGCTTTTGCATGTTCTTTGGGATTATACAAATGCTTTACTATGGTTTTGATCATTACTGTTGGTAACACATTCCTTTGCATACAATATAAGTTTGTTGATATATTGACATTGCCAAAGTTGGAATTAAAAATTTTACAGAATTTTAGGACATTTTTTGGTTACTAAAATCTTAGAGGATCTAAAATGTTTGTTTTTTGTTAGGAATATCTGATTGAATTTAAACATGAACAGTGCAGATCTGATCTTCATGGATGTGCAGACTGATCCGGATCTACATTGGTTGCATGTGAGCTGTATCATTGCAGTAAAGGGGTAATTTGTCTTGCTGTCGTGTAATTTTGGGTTCAAGGCTTAAGACACTGGTTGTGTTATGTCAGCTTTGTAAAAAAAAACACTGCATCAGACAAAGCTGTATAGCTCATTACTCAATACATATATGTGTTTAAGCATGTATGAGCAATCTAGATTCAGATCACCCTGTGCACTGGTGCCATCTGATCTGGATGTGCACTGGTCACATATTGGTCAGAAATAACTTTATGAATTTTAAAGCAGACAGTGTAGATCCTAATCAGATGGCACACATGCCAGATGATCTTGATCTACACTGTTCACCCAGGCAATATAGGTATTTATGGAGTAAAGGGGAAGGGCTTTCTTAAAGCTTTCGTTTTTTTGTGATATTTGGCTTCCAGCAAATGTTTTTCTTATGTTTTTCATTTGTTAATGTATTGGTATTTTATGGGGAGGTGGAGACCTGGGCCCCAAGTTCAAAAAACAAAGTTTGGAGATCAGTCTCAAATCTCAAGCATCTGATTGACTGAAATGGCTACCAGTCGTCATTTTAGCCAATCAGATTCTTGAGATTTTAGACTGATCTCCTGATTTAGTTTATGATCTTGGGCCCTATTGAATATATGCTGAACAAAAATAAAAAGTATCCACTTTTTATGCTTATATTCTCATTAACATATTTTCATTTAATCAGGTACGCTTTGAATGGTGTTTAATTGGTTTATCTCAGTTGTTTTTAATTTCATTTGTTAATGAACATAATCTTGCACACCAAGACCTAAGCAACAGCCAGTCGAATAACAATTATTAATGGATTACAAAACACTACGTATTCAATTTAAAGGGAGGTAATTTGAAATGGTTGGACTTTCTAGTGTAGTTTATCGAGGACTACTTGTTTTATTGATGAATGTTTTGTGATTTTATTGATCACAAGAGGTGGTAAGATTGATTTAATTCAAATTAATGTGAATACTTAAAAGAATCATTGAGAATACTTAAAAGAATCACTGACTTTGTCATAAAACCCTCATTACAACAAAGGAAAAGATAACTAAGTTGTGGCTGCAGATTTTCAAGAACACTTTTTTTTGCAATAGTAACAGAAATGCAAAGTTGTTCTCATACAGAATTCTAAGTTTTCGTTTTAAAATTTCACAAAATTTAAGATAGGAAAGTGGATACTTTTTATTTTTGTTGAGTATAATTGAAATGAACTAACAGTGTAGAATTAGAAATGGTGGGTTTGGGCTATGCTAAAGGGTTAATGGTGTAATAATGGTAGGTGTAGAACATAGAGTGTACTTAACTATTTCAAACCTCACTGCTGATCTATTAACTGTAAAGGTCAAGGAAACTGCTTCAAAATAACATTGACAAATACAATAATTGGATTGATTTAAACATTCTTTATTGCCTTATTCATATGGATGTATAACATATAGACATACAAATGCAAAAGGTCTGGACCACACTTAACCACATCAACAATGGCCATCAACATGTTTTGATTTTTGAATTTATATTGAACATGCTGCATCAAAGTATGACTCTCAATTATTCTGTGTCGGTCTCTTCTATCACAAAATTGTTGTTTTCTTTGCTTATTTGAAATATAGAAAACTAATTAATTGATCCCTAGCCTGGAGCAAGAAATATATAATATATATTGTTATAATATTTTATGCTAACAAGTTAAAATATTCATTGAAATGTTGGTAAGTCTTAAGAATTGCATTAGGTCTATACAAGATGCATCTTTCACTTGCATATTTGGTTACAAATCTCCATCTATCTTAATTGTTGGATTTGATGTCATTGTCAGTATGCAAGAAAAGAATGCTTTAACTTGCTTCATAACTCAATTATATACATTTCTGTATCTTAAATGATAGTGTCTCTAGCTGGGAGCGAAATAAGATAAATACAGTGCAGTCTCAAGTCATCTGAAAGAAGTGTATCAGTAGCCATTTACAAAATGATTTTCTTACAGCCAACCTAATTTTGACCTTGTTAAGGTGTCATAGGGCAGTGTCATTGCACTGTTATCATTTATGAGTGTCAATATAATTTATTTATATAACTGAAAACAATGTTGGATAATAAACGAGAAAAGTTAACATTGACTTAGTGTGTTTTGTAACTTAAATAAATAAATAAGCTAATTTATCATTAAACTAAATGAAGAGATAAGTCTCAAATCTCAAAGCACTGGTTGCCATTTCAGCCAATGAGATGCTTGAGATTTGAGACTGGTCTAAAATCTTAGTTTTATGATCTTGGGCCGAGGACGATGATAGGAGGATCTAGTCGTAACTTATGTTAGAAAATTAACAAAAAAAGCTTATTGCTATGGTGTGATTAAACAATAATCTTGTCCCTTGTAAGACAACTAATTTGCATGACCAAAGCGAGGAAAAAGGTTGAAAATGACTCCTTGATGACACCAATATCCTATCTCAACAAGTATATAACTTATCCTACTGTCATCATTTACCATCCCTTCCTATTATTTCGTCCACCTTGGATAAACAACAATTCACAATAGGATGCATGCAATTATGCATCGTACAAGAGAGTTATCATGATTTTCAGCTCACCTGACCACTTGTGCTCATGGTGAGCTTTTAGGATCGCCCTGTGTCCGTTGTGCGTCGTGCTTCGTGCGTCGTCAATTTTTGCTTTTAACAACATCTCCTCTTAAACCCCTGGGCCAAAGTTGATGAAACATGCCACAGATGTTCCTTTCATGAAGCTCTTCCAAAGTTGTTCAAAGAAATCAATTCCACGCAGAACTCTGGTTGCCATGGCAACCGAAAGGAAACGCTTTAAAAATCTTCTTGTCTGAAACCACAAGGCTTAGAGCTTAGATGTATGGCATTTATCATCCTCTAGTTGAACTCTAAAAAGATTGTTAAAATTATTTCCCGGGGGTCAAAATTGGCCTCGCCCCAGGGGTCACTTCATATTTTACATAGACTTGTATAGGAAAACTTAAAAAATCTTCTTGTCTGAAACCACCAGGTCTTGAGCTTAGATATTTGGCATTAAGCATCCTCTAGTGGAACTCTACAGATATTATTAAAATTATTTCCCTGGTGTCAAAATTTAACCCCGCCCCAGGGGTCACTTAATTTTATATAGACTTATATAGGAAAAACTTTAAAAAATCTTCTTGTCTGAAACCACCAGGCCTAGAGCTTAGATATTTGGCACTAAACCTTATTGGACCGCTGAGGTTAAGGCTGCTCACACAGAGGCCCGAAAAGCTCGTGTGCAATGGCTCAACGTAGGACGCCCACGCGATCGATCAGATCCAAGCTACATAGCCTATAAAAGTTCGAAAAGGAAGTTTCGTGCCACTCAACGTAAAGCAAACGATGAAATCTCTCAAAAAGGGTTTGATGACCTTGATAAGGCCGCAGATCTTGACATACGATTATTTTGGCACCTAATTAAAAAGAAAAAAGGTAAAACAAAACCTCATCGGTCTGAAATAATCACTGACGAAAATGTTTTTGATAAACCGGTAGACATTGCAAAACAGTTTACGGAACATTACAGATCATTATACTCCCCCGATAACTCAAACATTAAAGAGGAGTCGAGGGAAAAAATTGATATTGCTTTTTCAAATTATATTGGCAGCTCATTAACCAATATGGCGCATCCATGTTTAGATCACGATATTACCTATGAAGAAGTAAGATCGGCTATAAAAAAGCTAAAGAAGCGGAAAGCTCCGGGTTATGACCGAATTCTAAATGAGCATATACTATACGGATGTGACAGTTTAGTAATAATCCTCACAAAAATGTTTAATGCCATCCTAAAACTTGAATATATCCCATCACAATGGCGGACAGCTACAATTATTCCAATCTTTAAAGGTAAATGCAAAAATGAAACGCAAATTGAAAGTTTCAGACCAGTGACATTATTACCATGCCTCTATATACTTTTTGAAAGGCTGTGTGACGCACGAATGAAAACATTTTTTAAGAAACAAAAAGACCCATTCCCTCATCCTTACCAACATGGTTTCCAATCTGGATATAGCTGTATGACGGCTTCATTTTGTCTCCAGGAAACTGTTGACTTTAATATAAACCTAGGAAATACCGTTTATGCTGCCCTACTTGACACGAAGTCAGCCTTCGATACTGTTAGACATAACGTACTTTTTAACAAACTTTACGAATTGGGCGTATCCGGCAAACTATGGCGAGTACTCTTAAATTGCTACACTGACATCAAGTTTTAGTACATGGGATAAATTCCGCCATGGTAGACATTAAACAAGGAGTCCGTCAAGGGGGCGTAAGCTCTAGCACGCTCTACTTAGTCTTTATAGACGAGCTTTTTCATAGACTCGAAAGAAGTAAATGCGGTGCAAAAATTAATCACATTGACACAAGCTGCCCATCTCTGGCGGACGACATTACAATGCTAGCAATTTACCCGAAAAACCTACAAATCATGCTAAATATCGCATATGACTACTCTAAAGAATATGGGTTTGAGTTTAATTCTACCAAAACAGTATTAATCGCGTTTAAAGGCACTCGGAAGGGAAAAATAGTCCCGAAAATACTATTAAAACTGGGAAGCAACCCGCTTACATGGTCAACCGTAGCTGCTCACTTAGGGGTGACCTTATCCTCCAACAGAAGTTTTTATCAAACTATTAAAGATAACTGTACTAAAGGTCGAAGGTCATTTTTCTCGATGTCTGATGTCGGGGTGAGGCCAGATGGCTTGAACCCACCAACGTCGGTTAGCTTATACAAGAAGATAACTCTACCGACAGTGTTATACGGATCCGAACTATGGTCAAATATAACCATTACCGGACTGAAAGAACTAAACCGCTTCCAGCACTTTGTTTGCAAAGTGATCCAAAACCAGCCGACTAGAACCAGATCCGTTATGACTGAATCTATGCTTGGCCTGAAACCAATACAATCCGAAATAACAAAACGAAAATTACTTTTCGCTCAGAAACTCTTAGCCCCGCCTCCAAACTCGCGCTCAAAACAAATTATAACGTTTAAACTTCATCTTGTCAACTCGGACACAAAACTGTGCCGCGGCTTCATCGCCGATATAATACGTATCGCCAGCGATTACGGTCTGCTCCACTTCTTTAGCCAATATTAAACAAATGGATGTTTCCAACGAAATGCTTTTGGAAAACAATAGTCAACAAGTCACTTAATGAATGTAGCAATCATAGCTGGAATATCCGAATAAACACAGATCCCGATTTTGACAGATTTAAAAAATTACAAACACATCAAATGCCGAGTATCCTCTGGTCAATTGCGAAAACAAAAACTCAATTAAAGATTGCCCGTGTTATTGCAAAACTATGGATTGAAGTCCCGCAACACGAAGTCTCGGTCTGTAGATTTTGCGAGCAGATCCTGTTCACAAACGCATCCGTCCATTATATAGCATCATGTCTTAATACAGCATCACTTCGTGACCAGTTGATCACAGAAATTTATGAAACGTTCGACAACTCGTCACTGTACGACGAGTTTAGAAATAGTAACTCAGATAATTTCTATCTATTAGCATTAGGAATGCCAGCTCATAATGCTCCACCAGATCAGGATCTGCTCGTATCCATATGCCATAAATTTGTATGGACGGCTCTTAGCACTTGTTCGCTCACTGAGTGAACTCTTTACTCACGTGAAAAACAATGAAACAGTACTATAATGCTTCTATGGCTTACGAAAGTAAGCTATTGTTTAGCATAAATAGATTAAAACCCAGTTAGCCGTCGTTATTGAGCTAATATAGAGTGCTTTATTATATCTTATTATTGTTTTACTTAAACATGTATTGATAATACTTTGTACTTAATTAATGTAACTGTTTATATATCACGATGTTCTATGTCAATGATCTCCTTCATGGCGGATTTAAAGATTTGACTTGACTTGACTTGGGTCAAAATTTGCCCCGCCCCAGGGGTCACTTCATATTTTACATAGACTTATATAGGAAAAACTTAAAAAATCTTCTTGTCTGAAACCACCAGGTCTAGAGCTTAGATATTTGGCATTTAGCACCCTCTAGTGGAACTCTACAAAGATTGTTCATATTATTTCCCCTGGGTCAAAATTTGCCCCGCCCCAGGGGTCACTTCATATTTTACATAGACTTATATAGGAAAAACTTAAAAAATCTTCTTGTCTGAAACCACCAGGTCTTGAGCTTAGATATTTGGCATTAAGCATCCTCTAGTGGAACTCTACAGATATTATTAAAATTATTTCCCTGGTGTCAAAATTGGCCCCGCTCCAGGGGTCACTTCATTTTATATAGACTTATATAGGAAAAACTGTAAAATCTTCTTGTCTGAAACCACAAGGCCTAGAGCTTAGATATTTGGCATTTAGCACCCTCGTGTGGAACTCTACAAAGATTGTTCAAATTATTTCCCTGGGTTCAAAATTGGCCCCGTCCCAGGGGTCACTTCATTTTACATAGACTTATATAGGAAAAAATCTTCTTGTCTGAAACCACAAGGCCTAGAGCTTAGATATAAATTGGCATTTAGCACCCTCTAGCGGAACTCTACAAAGATTGTTCAAATTATTTCCCTGGGGTCAAAATTGGCCCCGCCCCAGGGGTCACTTTATTTTACATAGACTTTTATAGGAAATCTTTAATAATCTTCTCACAAACCACAATGCGTACAGCTTAGATATTTTGTAAGTAGCATTGTCTACTAATTTTGTTCAAATTATGTCCCATGGGCCAAAATCTGCCACGTTCTAGGGTTCTCTTGGTTTACATAAAGTTATATAGGAAAATTATGAAAAAATCATTTTTCTCCAAAACTAATAGGACTAGATCTTAAAAATTTATGTTGAGTATTCTGAAGCGACCCTTAACCAACATTGTTTAAATGTTGGCCCTGGGGTCAATATTGGCCCCTCCCCGGGGCCATTAATATGTAAAAAAGGCAATTTAAAAAAAATTTCTTACTGGAAACATCAATGCCTTAAGCTTAGATATTTGGTTTTTAGCATTGTCTAGTGGATATCTACCGAGTTTGTTCAAATTATGTTTAAGTATTGTAATGACAAACTAAATAGAAAAATACATGTTAGAACAGGCGATTCTCGTAGCACTTGTTATGAATGACATTGTTTCCTTTTTTATTAACTATACTTATAAATAATCGCTTAAATCACTCAAACTAAGTCCCGTTTGTACCGGCACTGTTTTAAAATCAGCTTAAATGTTGTAACAGATTTTGAGAGGTATTCTCAAGCTAGCGATGATGTTACGCCATATATTTTTTATTATTACAATAATTAGAACGCCGTAGCTGACATCAAAACATTAGAACAAACATGAATCCAGGTTCGACCCAGACTGTAATGTTTATTTAACATATTAACTCAATCATTTGTATGTTTCTAGTGATCTATGTGTATCAGTTATAGCGATTTTTTTTATAGATGATTTCTGTATATTTTTCGGATTTTACAAACAAATATTTGATGTAAAATCATGTATTTTAAGTGCTTAGTACAGAAATATGAAACGTTATGAAATATAAGGGCCTCGTTGCCTTTATATACAGCGGAATAGATACGAAAAATTTGAATCTACTTCAATGGTAACAGGTGTCCTAGGATCAGTGAGTTTAACACACATGCCGTTTTGAGAACTATACTTTACAAAAAACGATAATAAATGTCGTACCGAAATGTTTCGGACTTGATAAACATAGTCTAAGGTTTGTTTTAAGTTATAGTTTCAAAACTAAAGGTTCACGATTCTAACTACATACACTGCTGAACATTGAATGGTATTAATCTGAAAATTCCGCATTGAAAGTTTCATGTTCCATATGCATACCACCATTTGGGATGAATCGATATTGTACTTTTTATTGGTGTAAATGTCTAATTTTCCACCCAAAGATAAAACAAAATATTCACTTGAAAGGCAGACATGTTCTAATGCTGTTTTCAGTTAAAAAAAATTAACGCATTCGCTTTCTAATACGAATAATAAATTTATACTAGCTATTAAATTACCATTTGACAACTAATTTGTGTTAAATTTAAACGAATACAGTTTTATCAGTTACAACAATAGTTTTGGTTTATTTCGAGGTTTTTTGGGCGTTGGGCCTGACTTCCTTTGTGATAGTCAATCCTTGACAGTTTAATTTTTATACAAGCCTCCAAACTAAAAAAACATATAGTCTCTGTTGTTTTTACAAATTAAGGAAAACTTTTTGCAAGTTTTATCGCCAATATCCAGATCCAATTCATAAATACAGGTGTAGTTTAAAATCACTATTGCAACAAGGAATTTCACAGCCAGTTTTTATGGAGATTCAATTTATAAACTTAAGAAGATAAAAGGCGATATTAATTCGTAAAAACCATCTGTAAATTTAAAAAGAAAGGTTTCAAACATGATATTTTACAGCGCTCTGCAGGCCTGGTGATTAACCCATCTACAGTTGATCATTATGCTCACCTCTTTGGTTGCACGACGGTGGCAGGGGTTTAAGAGTTTATGAAGCTTTATGGGGAAATCTTTTCTTAAAAGAACCTAGAAGCTCGATTTGTTTCTTTTATCCCTGTCATCGTGTTCTTGCTGATTTTACTCCAGGTGCTCTGGTCTCGGTAAGATCATTGAGTACCCGCCCTTTGGCTTTGCAATGCTATTAAATTCGTATGTTTATATTTTTGTATGCTTTTGCCTGCAACATTGTTGAGCTGATGAGTGGGTTGGAGTAATTTCACCAAGACAATTTGTACTTGTTTTGTGATACGAGAACTTGTTGGGGCATGTGTGAGGTTGGTGCACCCTAGAACCTGGTTTAAACCCCCAGTGGCAATTTGTTTTGCCACTGACCGTTCTAAGGCGGTAACCCCTCTGGTTCTCAATTTCGTTATTTGTTTGTGGCGTCCATTTTGAAACTGATTATTGTAATACCATGCTCTTTCTTCCTCTCTACTTTTTAGCTGTGTGGGGAGGCTGTGTATGCTGGATGTGGCCATTTCTGATATGCATATTTCATTTTTTGTCTTTCTGTTTGATTGTTTTTAAGTTCTTTTCTTCGTGTTTTATTTTTTCTCCACATATACATATATTATATAGACAATATATGAAATAGAGAAACTCCCCCATCTGACCTAAAAAGCATAAACTTGATAAAATTAGTAAATGCGCATCTCCATAAATGATAGAGATTATTGAAATATCATTCTACGAAGATCGCACTAAATGATAAAACAGAAATAGGTATGTTCGCAATAATAAATCAGTGTTATAGCCATTACGAAATACACCCTAAAACATTTTAATAATTAACGCTACCTATACATTTAAAGCAATATTGTTATGTTATAATCTTTATAATAATGTCATAGTCATATTGCTAGTATGTATTTGTTTTTCGAAGTTTTTATTTTTAGAGAATATCAATATTTTTATATAATCATGTGGGTCATTTGCCAGACCTTCTTGTGATTAAATGCAATTTTGAAAGTTTTTGTCCTTATATAAGCGCAAAACTAATTGTATTACAACCAATAATAAAAAGTATAACTTACTTGTTTTTGTTGAAGGTACTTAAAATGATTCTAAAAATTCCATTTTCTCTGTGTTGTTAACGAATTGTTTATATTGCAGCCATGTGATCAGCTCGCTATATCCGGCAGATGATACAATCGGTTTATATACAGTGATAGTGAGACTTACACATAAGGGGATATGCATTGCTTATCTCTACCACTTGAAAGCATATCCACCCGACGACAAAATACGTGTTTTGAAAATTTCATATTTTACCACTGGAAAATGACACTGGGAATCTGTGAAGTCTTTGCATAATGTTTGATGATAACTGTATTGTTTTGGATAATTTCGTTAAAATAACGAAAAATATTCAGTTACAAATATTACTAACTTAGTCCTAAATATTTTATTACCATCTTTAAGCATGTAGCAATTATATTTTTCATAAATACATATGCTAGTTATATGGTCAAACATCACGTTCTTAACGAAAATTTTTTTTAAAAGATCTATACTACATACATAATTATAATAAATAAATATTACTAAAGCGACGATATGCTATTTTTCTAAGAATGAAAAGAATCAATGAGTTGCCAGTGTTTGGAACATTATTAGGTTGCTACTAGGTGTCAAGAATTTACATCAATGAAATTGAGATGGATATTAAAGGAAGAGTGTGAAAATACGTACGGGTAGAATGACGGAGTTTTTGGGTCGTTTCGTCTAATAGTGTGTATTATTAGCAAAATATGTTAAATTATTAATAATATGTTAGGCCAGAGAAAAAATATTTTAGATTCTCATCCCCGCCCGCCCCTGTCCAAAACCACCCGCCCCCAAAAAATTTTATTGTTAAAAAATTGAAACATATTCTGTTCCGTACAGAACGGGGTTTAGACCATCCGGAAATACCTTCATAAGGTATTTCGTTAATAAAAAATAAAAATTAAAAAGTGCCCACCCGCCTTTTTTTCTCCCAAAATCCGGATCAGAATCTAATAATTTATTTTCTCCGGCCTTAACATTAATTAAATCTGATAAAAGATAATATAAAATGTCACCTAGGACGTAAGTAAGTAAATGAGTTTTCATGGCATCTCTTAAATTAATCAGCAATTGAAATATAAAGGAAAATAGAATTCCTGACCCCATCTGTCACACTTATAAATATTAATCTAGAAATATGCAATTATGATTTTTTTTTGCGGAAAAAATTCAAATGACGCGTTTTTCTGTCAGGTTGTGGCATTGGTGAGTTGTCGGCTTGTCATCACAGGTAAAGAGCACACTGTTTTAAATATTATGATTATTAGATAGCACGATGTCCAAAATATTTAACACGTTTTCTTAGCGACTGGTGCAGTTTACAAAATATCATACTGCTCCAGCTTGTAAGAAAACATTCAAATAAAATATTTTGGACATTTTAGAACATACACAGTGTGATATGTAACCTTGGTTATTAAACTCGGGACGGCCATATTGTATTCCGTTCATGTCGTTAATGGGACAGTAGCAATGTATTCATAGATACCTGTAAACTCCGCCTGGTTGGCTATCGATCTATTTGATTTGCGTGGTCTATTTATGTTGACTACGGTTCAATAACGTACCCAACGTTGTTAAACTGCCTAACAATACTTAAGAATTAACAAAATGTGTTAATCGCTGTCATAATAAATGTTGTGGACTATCGCGATATTAAGAAAATAAGTAAGATATTATAAGGTTACGATTGCGGCAATTGGATATTATGAATAATTGAAGAAATTTCATTTTTAATAACAGAACCGCGGGAATTGTTGATTAAAAGCTAGGCTGGGCAATGTCTTCTAAGGATTACTCGTCTTTTGTAAGACGAAGGGGGGACTTTTTGGTCGCTGCGATCACGGAGAGAGGCGCCGGAGAAGACGGAGATTTCGTGCAGCTCAGACTTATCCGAGAACAGGTTGGCATCTTATATATTTACATTTTCGCCAAGTTAACTCACGCTTATTTTAAAAAAGGAACGTCGTGATCAGGGGATATGTAATACTAGAGTTCACTATATAACACCGTTCCGGAACCTAATTATTCAGTTTTAAAGTAAAACATGTTTATATTATAAGTTACTAAAGTTATAACAAACATAGTTACTACAACAACTTTTCTTTCTATTGAGTTGTTGAAAATATGATTAGTTCACAGACTCGGGGTAAATTTAAGTAAAAGTGAATAAACAGAATCTTTCGCACATTCGAGTTCAAGTCTCCGCTCACATTCTGTGTTGCAGGCCAAAGTTTTACGTGAGTCCACACCAGATGAATCGGAAGATTCCATAAACCAATCGGCAAATGAGCCGATCAGTATAACAACCAAAGCGACCGCTGTGGACTCTTACCAGACACTGTTTGATGCCATAGAAGGCCGGGATCGAAAGAAGGTAGGATTCAGGATCGGGAGCAAGATTAAGAAATGGTTTCTTCCGGGGCAATCTTAATGTAGTTTCATGATAATTTCCAATTCCTGGACCAAATCCCCAAGAAAACAAGGGTGTTAGAGTAACCCCTTTAAACCCCCGCAAGATTCGTCCCCAAGCATTAATAAACACTTATCTGGAATGACAAAATGATTTTGTGTTGTAAGAACCATTTATTTGACAATCGTATGACATCGTAAGCGGCCAACTATTGTACATATATAGGAAAAATAGGTATAATCTGCCCAAGGGGAGAATTTATACTGAAAGAAATAAATATAAGATGTTATCATCCATTAATGTTTTTATTTGTGTCCGATGGCTATCGTCCACATCTTGTGCTTAAGATAAATAACACTGACGGGGTTTCATTAACATTTTGGTGTTTAACCGCACGAAATTTAAGAAATGTTTAGATTACTATTGTTTGCAGCTGCTGAAATTTTAATTATAAAACTAAACTCTTGAATAAATATAAATTCCGAAATTCCGGATGATCAAAAATAACGTCAAATTTACGTTTGCTCATAACCGTATGGCATTTAAAACTTGATTCCTACTCTTTCTTTAATTTTAGGCAGAATCACTTCTACACTCGGCGCAAAAGGTGCAGGAAATCGTAAATATTCTTCATCCGACCACTGGTGAAAACGTTCTACACTTTGCACTGTCTCACGGTTGGAATGAATTTGCAGTAGACCTTATTAACAAAGGCAGCCAGGATCTTCTTCTTTCAAACCATTTAATCAAGCGTTCAGGTTTACATGGAAAACGAAACAGTCTCCATATTGTTATAGAAATGAACGATTATAAGCTAGCAACACTTATTCTCTCCAGAATTCCCGACAAAGATGCTTGTCTTGCTCTAATGGAGACGTCAACAGCCCTTGAAATAGATGGCCAGAGACCTAGGTTGTTTTCATGCTTACATCTTGCTGCCTACTATGGACACACGAAACTGGTGCAGCTATTTTTAGATAAGGGGATGTCAGTAAACTTTCAAAACGGTAAACATGATACAGCCTTGCTCTGGGCTGCTAGATGGGGTCATAACGATACTGTCAATCTCTTGCTGGATCGTGGAGCGGACCCGGAGGTAAAAAACGACAAAGGTTCGACCGCTCTATACTGGGCTATTCGCTATCAGTTTCCAGAAACAGTCCGTTTGATTCTGACAAAGGGTAAAGCCAACCCTAATACGACTAGAAAACTAGGTTTGGTAGCTCCAATCATCATTGCCTCTGCTTATGGAAATACAGAGATCGTATCAGAACTTATTAAATGTCCAACCATAGATGTTAACCAAAAGATACGCGGAGGTGATACAGCAATCCACAACGCTGCCAGAGAGGGTTGGATAAACGTTGTTGAACTACTTATACAGGCCGGTGCAAGGTTAGATGACCAGGACGATTTAGGCGATACTCCGCTGTTACTTGCCGCTAAGTATGGACATGTCAACGTTGTAAACGCACTTGTTAAAGCAGGAGCTAATATTCGTCACAGAAATCGTTCGGGGCATGATATCTGGTTCTCCGCCATAAATAACGAGAAAAACAGTTTGCTGAAATTACTTGTAAACAGTAACCTTATGGAATCATCGACAGATAGGAATCCTTTGTGTATAGCAGGTAGCCTCGGTAAATGCGACAAGATCCAATTTCTCGTAGACATGAAATATGATACGAACACTACAGACTCGGAAGGCAACACGTTTCTTCATCATGCAGCGACCAGTGACCGTTCAGACGTCATTGAATCGTTTCACTCTCTAGGAGCCCTGAACACACAGAATTCTTCTGGAAACACGCCATTACATATTGCGTGTCTGAAAGGTTTTTCAAATACAATCAACTCTCTGCTCAATTGTAAAGCCAAGGCGGACATAAAAAACAAAAAGGGAGAAACCGTTCTACATAATGCAGCATATTCCAAAAACATTTCACCAGAAACCGCAAAAACTTTAGTAGAATACATGATAAAGTCCCACTCATGGGAAAGTCTTAATGCTAAAGACTTTGAAGGTAACAACTGCCTTCATATCGCAGGAAAGTTCGCGAAACCACAAGTTTTATGGGAATTTCGATTTGTTCGTATAAGTGACAAAGACAATGATGGTATGACGCCACTTCACGATGCTGTAAGATCAGGAGAGCCTGAGGCGTTGGAAACGATGCTAGATATCTTTGAGACTTCGAAGCGAGATGCCAGCATCAACGAACAGAGTTATACGACAAGCGAGACAGTGTTACATTTAGCAGGAGAGGAGGGTCACGCCAGTTGTGTTAAACGTTTGATAGATCTCGGTGCTGATATTGCAATCAGGGACGTGAATGGTGATACTGTGCTACACAGGCTGATTAGGGCCTGCGCCCAAAACAACAAAAATATTTCAAGGGAATTAGAAGTGTTCGATACTATCTTTGAGAGAATCGTTCAGTGGTGGTGCTTGAAGACAAACAAGCTGTTCCCTGAAAATTCCAGGGAAAGCATCGCCATGTCGTATCGTAGGCAAGCTGTTTTGCACATCATCAATGACATTAAGAACAATGAAGGGCTGTCGGTTTTGAATCAAGCATTTAAATCTGGCGTACCAGATATCCTAAATAAATTGTTAATGATGCCAGGTGTAACAATGACGGAAGGGACGTCTTATATATTCGATATTACCGGTTTGACTCCAAAAACAAACAACCAAGAAATGAAGGTATGTTGCGGAAGATCTCGAGTTGGACCTTACTATGAAAAATCAGAAATGGAAGAAGAGGAAATTTCCATGTCAGGATTAGATTTGTTGATCACGAACGAAGCGGCTTACGTAGCTGAAATATTGGATCTTCCGCCGGTGAAAATGATAGAAAGGTATTACACTTCTATGGTGTCATGGACATTTGCTCTGCTTATGCTTTTCCATATAGCTTATATAAGTGCGTTTACATATCTATCGATGAATTTACTGGGCAAGTTAAGAGAAGACAGTAGCCAAATCAATTCTTCAGATGTCCAGACTGTTTTGATGTATATCTTAGTTCCTTTGGAACCAGCAATTATCATTTTCTACATCGCTTATTCCATCTTTCGAATTGTATTAACTGGTGACATGTTCCGCAGATCAAAACTTAAAAATAATCAAGGTGTTCAGCTAGTAATAGAATTGATTGCATCATATGCATTCCTTTGTGTTTTGGCGGCCTATGCAATCCTAGTGTTTGCTTGGATCGGTTTGTTTACCAAGCGTCATGCATACCAGGATTATGTGCTGGCAGCAGCCTTGTGTTTCGGCTGGCTCCTCTCCATCTCTTTCACGCGCGGTATCCAGGCGATCCATTTCTTCTACAAAATGCTTATCAACATGATCCTCAGAGATGTTCTACGCTTCATTATAGTGTACCTTTTTGTTTTACTTGCGTTTGCTTTCGCATTTCATGCTCTCATTCAAATCTCTCCAGATATTGTCAACGATTATTCAAATCCCTCAGATACATTGTTTGTGACATTTAACATGATGATAGGGATGGGAGAATTAGTTGACGAAGTATTTGAAACCAATATGTCCGCTGCTGGACGATCTACAACATACGTGAAGGTGCTGTACCTTCTGTACATTATCTTGGCCACTATTGTTCTTCTCAACCTTCTCATCGCGATGATGAATGATTCTTACTCGATGATTCTCAATGAAAAACAAGTTAGATGGAGAATAGAGTCGGTCAGCATGGGTTTGGAGATAGAGTCCACATTCCCATGCAGTAGGATGTTCTCCAACGTCAAGATATATCGAGGTGGTAAGTAAAGCTTGTCACTTAAACGCATATTTTTGTATTCACTGAAAAGAAAGGCTTCTGTACATTATCATTATTCCTTGTCTTTTAGGACCGTTGTAGTTTTTCTAATAAGAAACAAAATAGATCTGCTAAAAGATAGACAAATGTTACATTTATCAATGACTCGAAATTCTCCCAAACGTGATAGAACGTTTGAAAAAGTCATTTTATTTCTTTATTTAGGAACACGGTCTCTAAAATGGGACAGTTGTCCAAGTAATTGATTGATAGTTATTTTACAATTAAAGTAATGTGTTGGAGAGCAAATAAAAAGCTGTTCCCATTAAAGATTTGGTTAGCTCTTAAAATATTTTTAATGATAATATTTGAAATTAAACACTTTCAGGGGCGAAAGACGACAATTTACTGTCTGACCGATGGTATGTCGAGATGACTGTGTCAGAGTATTGGGATAGCGTGCAAGAACTGCAGAAGAAAAGTGTAGCATCAACAAACGCTATATCCAAACGCCTAGATGATATTGAATCCAAAATGTCTGCGCTGATGAAGCAAAGTGCAGAGAAATTTCAGCAGCTAACTGACATTATTACTAGTGAAAAATTACACAGAAGGAAATCGAAAAGAAAATAATCGGAAAAATGAATAAGTCACGTGGTACTTTAATAAGTCTAATGTTAGATGTATATAAAAGCAAACATACTTTTGTAAAGTGGAAGTAACAACTAAGTTATATCAGAAAAGATACATTTTTTTTCCAAATACAATTGTTATGATAAAATAAGATTGCTATATTATAATTGTTATTATTGTTGTTGTTATTATTATTATTATTATTATTATTTTCTCGTTATCAAATAAAAATCTGTTCACGCAGAAGTCAAATGGAACGCATATTTAGAAACTGCTCAAAACCAGGGTCTCTTTAAATCAATAATTAAAGAGACCCTGTCAAAACATTAAGTTTGACAATAGAAGTATTACCATCGAAACTGAGGCCCATGTCATTGTCATTAAGGCCAACCTCGCTCTTTGCCGTGAAGTTTATTACAATAGAGTTCAATTGCATTTTCAGCACTGAGTTCGACATCTTTCTTACTGTGAAGTCCATTCAGCCTGATTTCGATATAACTAAAGTACGATCCCTCGCCAACCGCTCAGCACAGTACTGTCTGAATTCTCTACACCGCGGTCGAGCCTGATTCTCAGCATGCAGTCTAAACTCACTCTTCATTGTGGCCTACGTCACGATTACCCTGTGGTCGACCCTCACTCTTCCCATGTGATCATTCCTCATGCATACGTTCAAACACGGTTCGGTCTTTGGTAAGAGAACTTGTTTCTAATAATATTGATCTACAAAAAAAACAACAACAAATAAGTATTAACTGGACAGAACTGAAGTAACAATCAATCTTGCTTAACAATGGGTTTTCAACATTTTACAGTTTAGAATTTTTCATCGCGCTTAGATAATTACATATTTCTTATCATATTAGTGTATATTAAACTTCTGATACCAATATCCCCTTCATGGCTTTTTCATAGTCAACAGGACAAACTTTAAATGTAATGTGCAAGCGAAAACACACACACACACCTGTCAAGAGGTCCTTTTTTGGCCAGTATGTCAGGTTTGGTCAATTTCAGCTAATAAATGGGCGACCTGTGTCAAGATATCTAACTACAATCACCCAGAACACAGATAACGAGAAATATGTTTTTTTTTTCGAAAACGGGGATATTGTGTAGTCTGGGTGATTGAAGTTACATCTCGTGATACAGATTGCTCATTTATTAGCTGAAATTGACCAAACCTTGTACTTAAGCTCTGTTTTAAGCCTATATAGCTCTACTGAACTACTGGCCAGAAAAGGACCTCTAAACAGGTGTCTGTGATCGAAAATAGTGCAAGAAGGTGCCATATGACATTTTATGTTTTCGAGAAAATCACATTTAAATGTTTCAAAACTAAAACGGTCAAACTTTACATATCTGTTGAAAGTACGCATAGAAACTTTAGAACGAAGTGTGACAAGAGTAACTTTATTGGTTAATTACCATAATATGTATTTATGAATGATATTATTGTCACATGCAATTTAGAGAAATTTATTTACATTTATTTACCAAAGAGAATTTGATGTATTTGTCAGCCAAAACCTGCTATAATATTCTCCAAGAAAGGAGAAAACACTTATATAAATGATAGTTTTATTACAACTGTAAATGTGTAGAGCTGTCTATAAGAATAATTTAATAATACATTTTTTATTATTTTGCCAACAGAACTGATATGTGCTGTACTATGATTACATTATTGTTTTAAGATCCGTTACGTATATGTCTTAATTAAGGTGTATTTATTTAGTTTTTATCATAGAATGTTTTCAGTGTTTTAGATGTAAAGCTACTGTATTTTTAGTATCAAATAGTCTCTTATAAATCAATCATGATTGGTCACATGCATGCACTATTTCATTTATATAATTTCATTGTATAAACTGTATTGTATACATGTAATGTGAATGCGACTTTAATAAAATACTTGAATTGAATTGAATTGCAAAAAATGATGGTAATAAAATATGTTTAAACTAAACTATTTGTTAATTTAAATTGTTGGCAAAAATTCATAGTAGCTCTTGAACTCTCCAGAACTAATTTCTTCTTGCACAAGTTGAACAGGGCAAATAAACTCTTCTACGTATTTGATAACCCATTGCACGTTAGTGCATTTATAAGTGATAGAATAATAGTTAGATTTAAACAATTAAAACAAGAATGGAATGGAAATCTTAGTAATAGTTTATTCAGCAAACACTCGAACGTTATTACCATGTTTTTCCATCTGTACGTATGTTTCATAATTTTCCGACTTAATCAAAGAGAGAATGAGATTATAAATATTTGTAAATGTATGAAAGAAGAATTTTGATGTACGAAATTCAATTACTAATAACTTGTTATGATGAATACTGAGTTTATGTGGAATTTTCTCAGTGCGATAACTAGGTTAAATCAGATTAGTTATTAAAAATATTTGTATAAACTGCGCGTAAGATGTTAAATCATATCAAGGTATGTTTAGACAAGTGACATGATGAAAAATTTGTTGTGTATTATTAGACGATGTACTGTTGTTCAAGTCTTAATAAAATGTCTGTTTTGTGCTCTTCTGTCCTCTTACTTAGTGATAGTAAGTGTTAATTGATTAACAAATTTCTAAGATTTAGAAACTGTGCTTTTTAACACCAATAACTGGTAAGGTACTTTCAATATCTTAGTAAATTAGTATATACAAATGTACCATAAGAACTTGGATATGTGTGCTTATCTTTTTTTGTTTTCGAATTTCCTATTTTGTGAATCGTTCTATACGACCTGAACCACAATGCTTTCACATTGTGCAGCTGGAAAAGGACACTGAAAATCTTTGTGGTCTTTCAATAATAGGATGTAATGGTAAATGTATTGTTTTGCTTAAAAATGCGAACTCAGCAGTCGAAAATGAAAACAGGAAATGATTCGGGAACGCAAAATATTCAGTTACAGTTATTTTTTCATGCACGATATGCGGTTTTACTTAAAATGACACAACTTAACAAGTTGCCTATTTTGAGAATTGACGCACTAATCTTTCAGGTAACCATTAAGTGGCGAGAATTACCATCACAGAGATATGGTTCGGTATTAAAAGGAGAGCGCGGAAAATATATACTGGCGGAATGTGGGAGACAGCTCTATTTTGCCTGGCAAAAGTATTATTGGCCAAACATTTGATCTTATCATTGAGTACGGAAATAACTATTGAAGTGTGAGATTGTTCGTGTGTTTGGAACCGTTCTCATGTGTTGTGTCGATTGGTTCATGGCATATGTTCTGTGCTGTTGATTGAATTGTTCGTGTTTTTGGAACCGTTCTCATGTGTTGTGTCGATTGGTTCATGGCATATGGTCTGTGCTGTTGATTGACAACCATGGAAGCTACAGTGTTGAGAATAATAATGAATAGTGCACTTGAAGAAAAAGCTGTTGTAAGCAGACACATTTTGGATATTCTCTCCATAATAAAGAAGCGCAATTTTTTCCTTGATACATAAACCAGTTTCCTTAACTAGAAGCTTATGACACCAGGAGAAAAATTTAATAATTTAATTATCTGATTAAATGTTTCTTTTATACTTTCTTTGAAATGCAAAGAGGTGACAACTGCTAACAATTTGACTGCAACTTGTCTTTGCTCTACCCAATGCCATTCCCCCAAACTTACGAACTTAAAATTCAAAGAAACATTCAATACTTACGAACTTAAAATTCAAAGAAACATTCAATTCATAATAACATGAAGCGAGTTAAAATTGATGAAATGAGTGATGTGCAGAGTCATATTAATAATCAACTATAATATGAAAGTAAAAAGAAAACTTAAACCAACTGGTCTTTATGTCACCATTATACCCATTTAGATGTGCAGTTGTTACATGTATACATGCAATTGATTACAAAATAATAATAGAATTGTCGCTTTTTCATTTGAATTGTCGATTCAATAGTTTGAACTAAAATGCCCAAAATATTTGTTTAACTTTTCTTTTCTTACTGGCTTGCGCAGTTAACAAAAATCCAACTGTAAGTTAAGTTTTGACATTATTGGATAAAACTGTTTTCATATATTTGGAAATAAAACACGCAATACCCGTGAAAGCAGATACAGCGGGGGTATTACTATATATTACAAACATCATCTACACAAAATCCCTAAAGTGATAGAAACGCACCAAAACGGTATAGTTTGGTTAGTAGCTTCTAAAATGTTGTTTTATTTCCATGAAAACGTGTATCTATGTTGTACATACATACAATTATTGCTGTTACTGCCAGCAGTATTACTGCTGTTACTGCCAGCAGTATTACCTCTTGTTGCTGCCAGCAGTATGACTGCTGTTTCTGCTGTAACCGCCGTACTGCTTACTTGCTTGCCATTACACAATGAGCAAATTATTGGTGAATACAATTTTCATTCGGTACTAGGTTCATCGGTTATTGACTATCTTTTGTTATACATTGATGATTTTGAATTCAAAATAATTCCCCCAAACGAGTTTTCTGATCATAGCGGAATTCATTTGAACATCCCAGTTAAAATATTTACGTAAATATTTTTTTGAGGAAACTATCTTAACATTTGATGAAACAACGGTGTTACAGTTTCATGAAAATAAAGCTTTTAAGAGAGATGAATATCTAATCTTACTCAAGAAATTAAAGCGGATGAAGATACATTGTATGTACAACTTTGCTTAATCAATTTTTGTCCCAATACATAAACGAGGTGACAAAGAAAATGCTAAAGTTAAAGAGGCATAACATTAATATACATATTTGCAAAAAAATTACTTTCGTATTACAGTTAGTTGAGGCAAAACATTATCCAATAGAATTAGGCTGTACACTGCCTATATTGATTTTGAAAGATGTTTTGACAAATTAGAGCCATCATTTATTTTCCATAAACTTATCCAAGAAAATGTTAGCTCAAAATTTGTAACAGCAATTCAGCTGTGTAAAAGCTGCTGTAAAATAAATAAGCAACTGTCGCCAGGGGGTTTACTCTAATATCGGGGCCAAACTGGATATCCAAAAGATTTGTGAAGATGGCGGCCTGGCGGCCCAGCTGCGTGAAGTTGGCGGCCTAGCGGCTTGAAATTTGCGATCTGGCGGTCTAGCGGCGTGAAATGCTGCTACAACAACATTTGAAAAAAAGGGCAATAACTCTGGTAAAATGGTCGCAGGAAAAATCTTTTCTTTACGATCATTTACACATCCTGCTTAATCGTCTATGCAAGAATGAAAAAAAAAATCCGCCCGATAGTTAATGAGGAGTTGATGATTTGGGGACGTATGTACAGACAGAACGAGCGTACGGACGGACGTACGGACGAGTACAATTTTATATGCTTCCCTCTTTGTATGGGCATAAAAATTTAGCTTGTCTTTGGATTGTCACATAGTTGTCAGAGAGCGAAAGAATGTAAAGATAAGAAAGTGTAACGGGTTGCGTTAGTCCAGTAACGATTCTCGCTGCTTCATTTAAAAGTTTTTCTAAAGAATCTTTTTCATATTGGATGCATCATTTATATCATGATTTTATAGTATAAATCAAGGGTTTAGGACGCCGGGACGCTAGGCCGCCAGTTTCACGCCGCTAGGCCGCCAACTTCAAGTCACTAGGTCGATAGGCCGCCAGGCCGCTAGTCCGTGTTCTTCACGCCGCCACGCCGCTGGGCCGCCAACTTCACGCCGCTAGGCCGCCAACTTCACGCCGCTAGGCCGCAAACTTCAAAACTTTGGATCCAAGTTCATGTCTTTTTTTTCTTCGCAAATGACCTAATTAACAGTATCGATAGAAATATTGAAGGGATTTTTAATTTGGATGATTTATAATTTTTCATGTTATTCTTGCAGACGATATCAAATGGAAAATAATAATGATCAAGTATTGGTCTAAAATACTAAAATTAAACAATAACTTCATACTTAAGAAAAACTAAGAAAACAGAACAACAGGCTCAAAGAAGATGCAGATAATACCATGACTTACAATGGAAAGAGTGGATTTTCCACATAAAAACTTTGTTAAAACAAATAGGTATGTCAAAATTTTATTCGGCTACGTCAAGACTTGTAATCAATACATAATGAAGCTTAGAATATAAGATACAAACAAAATTGGTACCGAAAAAAAAAAACCGAAAGATACTCATCTTATGGCATTTACAAACACGAAGTTTAGCTATAAAAGTATCTAACATATATAAAAAAAGTAAACATAGAATAACTTTAACTAAATTTAGAGTGTCATCTAATAAATTAGAGATAGAAAAAGTCCGACACAAAAATATCACCAGATAATCATTGAATTTTATTTTGCTAAAACATTTCGATTAAATGCTTGAAAACATTTCCAATTACCCTACAATTGTTATTTTTTGCTGTACTAAAATGTATTTTGCTGACTATAAGTTGTATGTTTAAAATTTTATATCAAATTTTATGTCAAATATATCAATTAACGTACGAAAAGTTGTTACACTGCCTAACCAACATTTCAGAATATATATTTTGTGTAAATGTTTTACAAAAATAAATGTTGCTGACTTTTGCGATATTAAAAAAGTAAGTTAAGATATTGTTTGGTTACACATGCGACAATCGGATATTATGACTTATTGTATAAAAACCTTTTCAACAGTAAGATTTCATCTTTAATAACATGGCCACGGAGGTTGTTGATTAAGTATTAGGCTGAGCACAATGTCGTCTATGGATCCCTCCTCTACTGGTAGACGACGGAGGAACTTACTCACCCAGACCACAGAGACTGGCGCCGGCGAAGACGGCGATTTCGTGCAGCTCAGGCTTATCCGAGAACAGGTTGGCGTCTTATTTGCATTATTCACCTGGTTGAAGAATGTTTATTTTAAAAGAACAGCGCGATATATGTTACAAGACTTTAGACTGATAATAATAATAATATACCGCATTTATATAGCGCTCTTTTCAAAAACATATGCTCAAAAGCGCTTTACAATATATCATGGTTAAAAAGTACAAATTATTTAGAAAGGTGAAATAAATATGCAATACTTGATTAAAATAATTAACAAATTAAGTTCCACCTTGCCGGAACCTTAATATTAAGTTTTGAAGTGAAACATTTGTTTTCTAAATTTAAGTTACTGAAGTTATAACGTACATAGTTACTGCAAGTTTTCTCTATATTAAGTTGTAGAAATATATGATAAGTTGATCAAGACTCTGAGAAACGTTTAAGAATTGCCATTTAAACAGAACCTTTCGCACATTCGAGTTCAATTCTCAGCTCACAATCTGTGTTGCAGGCCAATGTTTTACGTGAGTCCTCACCAGATGAGTCGGAAGATTCCATAAACCAATTGGCAAATGAGCCGATCAGTATAACAACCAAAGCGACCGCTGTGGACTCTTACCAGACACTGTTTGATGCCTTAGAAGACCGGGATCGAAAGAAGGTAGGATTCATTAATTAACACTCATTCAACACTGACATGATTAAATGGTTTTGTGTTTTAAAAACAATGATAATACGATGATAAGATATGACACTGATATATCGTTAGAAGTAAATATAAACCACAAATGTTGTTTCATTGTGTCCGATGGCTGTCCACATAATTTGCTAACATAACACTGACGTGGGAGACCAACCTAACATATTTTCGGTTTGAATCATTCTTACTGAAAGAAAATTAACATTTTTGTAATCAATGCTGTTTGAGCTATTACAACTGTTATTATAAAACTAACCATTTTCCTGGATAAATGTGAAATTCGAAATTCTGGATGATTATTTGTTTGCTCATGACCGTATTGCGTTTAAAACTTGATCCCTACTCTTTCTTTAATTTTAGGCAGAATCAATTCTATACTCAGCACAAAAGGTGCAGGAACTCGTGAATATTCGTCATCCGACCACTGGTGAAAACGTTCTACACTTTGCACTGTCTCACGGTTGGAAGGAATTTGCAGTAGACAATATTAACAAAGGCAGTCAGGAACTTCTTCTTTCACACCATTTAATCAAGCGTTCAGGTCTACATGGAAAACGAAACAGTCTCCATATTGTTACAGAAATGAACGATTATGAGTTAGCAACACTTATTCTGTCCAGAATCCCCGATAAAGATGCTTGTCTTGCTCTAATGGAGACGTCAACCGCCCTTGAAATAGATGGTCAGAGACCTAGGTTGTTTTCTTGCTTACATCTTGCTGCCTACTATGGACACACGAAACTGGTGCAGCTATTTTTAGATAACGGGATGTCAGCTAACTTTCAGAACGGTAAACATGATACAGGCTTGCTCTGGGCTGCCAGATGGGGTCATAACGATACTGTCAATATCTTGCTGGATCGTGGGGCGGACCCGGAGGTAAAAAACGACAAAGGTTCGACCGCTCTATACTGGGCTATTCGCTATCAGTTTCCAGAAACCGTCCGTTTGCTTCTGACAAAGGGTAAAGCCAACCCTAACACTACTAGAAAACTAGGTTTGGTAGCTCCAATCATCATTGCTTCGGCTTATGGTAATACAGAGATCATATCAGAACTTATTAAATGTCCAACCATAGATGTTAACCTAAAGATACGCGGAGGTGATACAGCAATCCACAACGCTGCCAGAGAGGGTTGGATAAACGTAATTGAAATACTTATACAGGCCGGTGCAAGGTTCGATGACCAGGACGATTTAGGCGATACTCCGCTGTTACTTGCCGCTAAGTTTGGACATGTCAACGTTGTACACGCACTTGTTAAAACAGGAGCCAATATTTGTCACAGAAATCGTTCGGGACATGATATCTGGTTTTTCGCCATAAATAACGAGAAAAACAGTTTGCTGAAATCACTGGTAAACAGTAAACTTATGGAATCACCGTCAGATAGGAATCCTTTGTGTATAGCAGCTAGCCTCGGTAAATGTGACAAGATCCAATTTCTTGTAGATATGAAATATGATACGAACACTACAGACTCGGAAGGCAACACGTTTCTTCATCATGCAGCAACCAGTGACCGTTCAGCTGTCATCGACTCGTTTCACTCCCTAGGAGCTCTGGACACACAGAATTCTTCTGGAATACGGCTTTACATATTGCATGTCTGAAAGGTTTTTCAAATACAATCAACTCTCTGCTCAATTGTAAAGCCAAGGCGGACATAAAAACAATAAGGGAGAAACCGTTCTACATGTTGCAGCATATTCCGAAAACATTTCACCAGAAACCGCAAAAACTTTAGTAGAATACATGATAAAGTCCCACTCATGGGAAAGTCTTAATGCTAAAGACTTTGAAGGTAACAACTGCCTTCATATCGCAGGCAAGTTCGCGAAACCACAAGTTTTATGGGAATTTCGATTTGTTCGTATAAGTGACAAAGACAAGGATGGTATGACGCCACTTCACGAAGCTGTGAGATCAGGAGAACCTGAGGCCTTGGAAACCATGCTAGATATCTTTGAGACTTCGAAGCGAGATGCCAGCATCAACGAACAGAGTTATGAAACAAGAGAGACAACAGTGTTACATTTAGCAGGAGAGGAGGGTCACGCCAATTGTGTTAAACGTTTGATAGATCTTGGTGCTGATATTGCCATCAGGGACGTTAATGGTGACACTGTGCTACACAGGCTTATTAAGGCCTGCGTCCAAAACAACAGAAATATTTCAAGGGAATTAGAAGTGTTTGACACTATCTTTGAGAGAATCGTTCAGTGGTGGTGCTTGAAGATGAACAAGCCGTCCCCTGAAAATTCAAGAGACAAAATCGCCAGGTTGTATCGTAGGCACGCTGTTTTGCAGATCATCAATGACATTAAGAACAATGAAGGGCTGTCGGTTTTGAATCAAGCATTTAAATCTGGCGAACCTGATATCCTAAATAAATTGTTATTGATGCCAGGTGTAACAATGATGGAAGGGTCCTCTTATATTTTTGATATTACGGGTTTGACTCCGAGAACAAACAACCAAGAAATGAAGGGATGTTGTGAAATACCTAGAATTGTACCTTACAATGAAAATCTAGAAATGGAAGAAGAAGAAATTTCCGTGTCAGGATTGGAACTGTTAATCACGAACGAAGCGGCTTACGCAGCTGAAATATTGGACCTTCCGCCGGTGAAAATGATAGAAAGGTATTACACTTCAATAGTGGCATGGACATTTGCTCTGCTTATGTGTTTCCATATAGCTTATATGAGTGCATTTACATATCTATCGATGAATTTACTGGGAAAGTTAAGAGAAGACAGTGGCCAAATCAATTCTTCAGATGTTCAGACTGTTCTGATGTATATCTTAGTTCCTTTGGAACCGGCAATTATCATTTTCTACATCGTTTATTCCATCTTTCGCATTGTGCTAACTGGTGACATTTTCCGTAGATCGAAACTTATAAATAATCAAGGTGTTCAGCTTGTAATAGAATTGATTGCCTCATATGCCTTCCTTGGTGTTTGCGCAGCCTACGCAATCCTAGTGTTTGCATGGATCGGATTGTTTACCAAGCGTCACGCCTACCAGGATTATATTCTGGCAGCAGCCCTGTGTTTCGGCTGGCTCCTCTCCATCTCTTTCACGCGCGGTATCCAGGCGATCCATTTCTTCTACAAAATGCTTATCAACATGATCCTCAGAGATGTTCTACGCTTCATTATAGTGTACCTGTTTGTTTTACTTGCGTTTGCTTTTGCATTTCATGCACTCATTCAAATCTCTCCTGATATTGCCAACGATTATTCAAATCCAGCATATACATTGTTTGTGACATTTAACATGATGGTAGGGATGGGAGAATTAGTTGACGAAGTATTTGAAACCAATATGGCCGCTGCTGGACGATCTACAACATACGTGAAGGTGCTGTACATTCTGTACATTATCCTGGCCACTATTGTTCTTCTCAACCTTCTCATCGCGATGATGAATGATTCATATTCGATGATTCTCAATGAAAAACAAGTTAGATGGAGAATAGAGTCGGTCAGCATGGGTGTGGAGATAGAGTCTACGTTCCCAGCCGTCAGTAGGATGTTCTCCAAAGTCAAGATACATCGAGGTGGTGAGTAAAGCTTGTCATTTAAACGCATTTTTTTTTGTATTCACTGAAAGAAAAGCTTTTTGGTTCTTAACATGATCCTCATGCTTGTCTTTTAGCACCGTTGTAGCTTTTCTAATAAGCATCAAAATAGTTTAGGGACCGCTGTAGCTTTTCTATTAAGCAACAAAATAGTTTAAGGACCGCTGTAGCTTTTCTATTAAGCAACAAAATAGATCTTGTAAAAGTAAAAGCAAAGTTATATTTATCAATGACTCGAAATGCTTCCAAACGTGATAGAACGTTTGAAAAGGTCATGTTATTTCCGTTTTAGGAACACGGTCTCTAGAACGAGACAGTTGTCCAAGTTCAAATGTTAACTATCAGTTATTTTACAAGTGTTGAGCTGGCGGGTAACGAAAAAGCTGTTCCCATTAAATATTCGGTTAGTTCTCTGAATATATTTGATGACAATTTTTGATATTTGAAGTTTACATTTTCAGGAGCAGCAGAAGACAAGTTACTGACTGACCGATGGTATGTCGAGATGACAGGGGCAGAGTTTGTGGAAAGTATGCAAGAACTGCAGAAGCAAAATGTGACATCAACAGACGCTTTATCCAAACGCCTAGATGATCTTGAATCCAAAATGTCTGCGCTGATGAAGCAAAGTGCAGAGAAATTTCAGCAGCTAACTGACATTATAAGTAGTGGAAAAACCCACAAGAGGAAATCGACAAGAAAAGAGTCAGAAAGAAGAACTAGTCACGTGGTAGTTGAATAAGTCTAATGTTAGATTTATATAAATCCTAAATACTTTTGTAAATAAGAAGTATCAACTAAATTTTAATATAAATATCTTAAATAAAAAAGATACTGCTTTGTTGCCAAATATTATTGTTGTGATAAAAAAAAGTGAAATATCAGGAATCGCCACATCCAGCAGACACAGCCTACCCACACAACCAAAGAATAGAGAGGAAAACAGAGCATAGTATTACAATAATCAGTTACAAAATGTACGCCACCCAACGAAAGTGAGAACCCGAAGGGTTACCGCCTTGGAACGGTCTGTGGCCAAACACTTTGCCACTGGAGGATTTATACCAGGTTCTAATATGACACTTGCCCCAACAGGTTCGCATATCACAAAACAAGTACATTTTTTCTTGATGAAATAACTCCATCTCACCCATCAGCTCAATAATGTTGCATGCAAAAGCGCACAAACATAAAACATAAGTAGCTTATAGCATTGAAAACCAAAGGGCGGGTACTCGGTGGCCTTACCGAGACCAGAGCACCTGGAATCAAATCAGCAAGAACACGATGACAGGGATAAAAGAAACAAATCGAGAGAATTTGGGTGGTTGGGGAGGGGTGTGAAAAGTGAATGCAAACAGCAATGCTTGAGAGATGAAAAGTTAACAGTATTAATTAAATGTACTGTGAGACTTTTTACGGCCGCCACACAACACAAACAAAACTACTGTGAATGTAAAATTAATGAAATATGTAAATTAGGAATGGCCACATCCAGCAGACACAGCCTCCCTACACAGCACGAAGTAGAGAGGAAAAGAGAGCATGGTATTACAATAATCAGTTTCAAAATGGACGCCACAAACAGCATGCATGCATGCATGTATTATTATTATTATTATTATTATTATTATTATTATATTCTCGTAATTAACTAAATATGAAAATTTACTGCTTAGAATGATTATTTCACTCAGATGTCAAAAAGAACGCATATTTAGACACTGCTCAAAACATTAAATTTTACAATGGAAGTATTCCCATCTAAATTCTACCTCACTTTTGTCATTAAGTCCAACCTCGGTCTTTGCAGTGAAGCATTTAACCATAGAGAACAATAACATTTTCAGCATTGAGTTCGACATTTTTCTTACTGTGAACTCCCGTTCAGCTAATCAGCATGATGTCCGATATAACTATTGCCAGTACGATCTTGCGCCAACCGGGCAGTACAGTGCTGTTCGACTTCACCACTACACCGCGATAATACCGCACTCTACCATGCAGTCGAGCCTGAATCTTAGCATGCAGTACAAACTCACTCTTAAGCACATCAAGATTACACTATGGTCGACCCCACTCTTCCCACTTGATAAATCCTCACACATACGGTCAAACGCGGTGCCCTGTAGATCCCTTTCCGGTGACCGTGCGTTCCATTCTCTCGCTTAACAGTGTGGTCCAACGCTTAACATGCGATCCAACTTCTCGCATAAATTAGGTCCAATCTCTTGTGCGGTCTTACATCTCGTTTTTAAAAGAGATCTATCCCTTTTCTTTCTTACGGCTTATCTTGCTAATCGTGCGGTCAAATCTTTCGCTTAACGTATAGTTCAAACTCTTCTTAACTTACGTTACAATCTTTCGCTTTCCGTTTGGTTCAACCTCTTGCTTATCGTGCAGTCCAACCTCTTGCTTCAGGTGTAGAGCGAGATGCTCTCTGTGATGTCCCATCAATCTCATGGTCAAATATTACTCTTATCATGTGCGGCTCAATCACGTAGACTAACACAACGACGAGAGGATGCAAATCGCATTGATATAGAAACAACAAAGGTTTAACTTCGATTCGAATTAAATGGTATAGATCTCCTTAAAAAGCGCCAGAAGGAGTGCGTCATTCAAACGAAAGAGCGTTACGGTTATCTCCCTTACACCTTCCTTCCATTTTACATTCTGCAGGGTTTCCTTCGTGAAGAAAAACTAGGGGAAACTTGAATCTTGTTGGACTAATCTGCATTTGTGCTTCGGCCATTATATATTATAGTTGGTGATCGATCTCACTCAGTGTAGTTCTGACACTATTTCCACTGTTTCCACACCGAAGTAGCTATATATAAAATTGCTAATTATTAACTTAACGTGTTGAAGAAAAAACGATTATTCTGATTTGAATGTTTATCATATCAATTAATCATACTAACTACCATACAATGCATATTAAAGGAAATAACATGATTTTTAATTTGAGAGATACAGATTACATAGTTTTTGATGTTTCAAAAATTGGTTGCGTATTTTCCAAGGATAACACAATATCGGAGAGGCAGAATCGCACGTAATGTTATATCCAAAATCTAGATTTATCTCGCTGAAAAAGATTAAGCTCAAGTCGTTACCGGGTTAAGCACGTTCGTAATGTCCGACATCAGCACGCACTCAATGCTTATACACTTTATTAATGTTTTTACTACACCGATCATAGTATTTGAATTTCTAAGCGTGGAATCGGAGTATACTCTTTAAACTTTAAAAATAATAAGATTCACTATGTTCACTTCGATTAAAGAAATAACTATTAAAATCCTTTTGTGTTTTTGGAAACCACCAACATAAAATATGAATCAAGTTATGGGTAAAAACACAGAAAATCGTCAGTAGCACGTATATATTTTCCTTAAAACAAAATACATCTCTTCTTATTCAAATATAGATTGTAATGTAATCTCGAACAATTCTTTGCGATTTTGGAATAATGCCATTGCTTAGCTGTTAGACAGAAGATGTTTTATCAGTTTTAGCTCATTAATGTTTATAAATTTTACAAAAAAATACGGTCATTAGTTTCACTCTCACCGCGATTAAATGTGCTTGGCTAACGAAGGAAAAAAAGAATGGTAAAAGAAATTAAAAATCATGTATCTTATTATGTTTCAAAAATCATTTAAAAAGTGAACTCGAATTCATTGCGGATTCATTAAAATTTTATGATTGGTGTAGTGAGAACATAGGTTAAATGTCGCGGAAAATTGATTTACTAGGAAACTGAAAATGTTCAAGTTTTATTTTGAGACACAGTCTAATGTTTAGTTGGCCAAAGTTTAAAAAATGTTTAAGCAGACAACAGTCGAGAAATTTCCAGATAACAGGGTGTAGTCTTAATGGTAGCAAACACCGGAAGTGTGTTCCTGATTTTGATTGTATTGATTGTTTTAAATTCCGTCATAAATAAAACTTCATATGAAGCCAATCATTGACAGCTGGTAATAATTACAAAAGTGGTAACTTTCTATTGAAGGAGAGTAAAAGTAAGAAATAAGCGCGGCGAAGCAGATTTCGTTTTGCAACTTTGTAGGTTTACCTTGATTTAGAAATAAAACGAGAGTAAAATTGTAAACTCAGTGTAATTAAAACATACAATTACTCTTGCTTAAAAATTTCAAACCTACCAAGGCAATCAAAAGTGCTAATTGTAAAGGCATTAGCAAAGATAGCGACAATTTTCGCTGGTGGTAATGCTACATTCGGGAACGAACAAATACACATATCTTGCTGAATTACATCTTAACTTACCCACGCCACAGTTTGTGTACATGTCAAGGAACTCCCCAACCCACCCTACCGTGTGAACTACATGTACAGAAACTACCCAACCGACGCTACCGTGTGTGCTACATTTAAAGACATTATCCAACCCATGCTACCGTGAGTGCTACATGTAAAGAAACTACCCAACCCACGCTACCGTGTGTGCTACATGTAAAGAAACTACTCAACTTACGCTACCGTGTGTGCTACATGTACAGAAACTACCCAACCGACGCTACCGTGTGTGCTACAAATTCATAATATTTATCCGCGTCTACATGTAGTTTTCATTTTCTTACACACAGTTTAACCACCCAGGAATACTTGAAAACTCAATTTCTTTGCTGCTAATTTGAAAATATGATTTTTCCAATGTTTTTATCCCTTTTTATGCATTTATAAAGTAATACAATCTTTAATATGGCTTATAGCTAGCTTGTGTTTTTGTAGCATCAAAACTTCATCTTATCAATTTCTGTTTTGTTTTGTTTGTCTGTGAAGAAAGCAGAGAAGATTATGACCATTGAAGACAACAATAATTGGTGATGGTAAAATGACGCAAAATACTAAATAGCAAGAATTACCTAAAGACCCACTCCTTCTGAAATGTTTATTTATTATTAGAATTATTGTTTTGTTGATTCTTAAACTTTATGATAAACCGAATAATTAACATCATTGATATCTTCCTGAATCAAAACAGTCCAAACACCTATGTCACTGGCATAAACCGCTAACTTGAACGATATGTCACAATCAGGTGCCAATAGAAAAAAAGCGCTATTGAGTATGATTTTTTAGTCTGTCGATTGCATTTTTACACTTTTCATTCCTAATTTACTTTGTACCTTTCTTAAACAAGTCTTTGTCCATACGTGAAGGTAATTAGTGCATAAATTCATTAAGGACTTAATTTGTTTCAGTTGATCTCTCTGGATGTGTTCATGGTAATCAATTTTCTAAATTTTCAAACAAACTTTCACAGTTCTTAACGTTTCCTAGGTCAGGATCAGTTTTTCACAAATTTCATATTTTATTTTAGTCACTAGTATGCGTTTTATGCGGGACAGACACAACTTGTTCAACAGTTGAGTTATCTCTGCGAATTCAACTTTCCAACATGTTAAATGACAAATATGCCTCTCTTTACATCTCTCTGGAGTGTTATTCACTGACTTTTTTTCAACAACGAATTGGCCGAAATAGCTAGCTTGAAATGTTCTACCAAAATTATGCAGAAGAGCATTTTGTTATCGCTAGGTTAAAAAAAAATCTATTTAAATACTAGTCTGGTGGAATCTTTCAAGAGCACCTTTAATTAGAGGGTAAAAGTTAGATGATCTGTATTGTTAAGCGCCTAACAAACGCATGCCGTACTGAAATGAACATGAAATTTGTCCCTGTGTCAGACTGAAGGAGAAATAATATTACATACCCTTCTCACACAAAACATATTGAAAAAAACTAAACAAAATTTAAGTCAACAACTTGGGTTACATAAAAGTAGAAATAAAATATTAACGCGAATATAAATTAATGAATGGCGTAGAACATTTATATGAATGGCGTAAAAATATCGTAACGGTTGTAGAAAAGTGACGGAAATTTCCTATTTTAGAGTTCGGTATGTACATGTGTTTGCAGTAGGTCTTTTATATTAATAACTTTGTAAAACGTGCTTAACAAACGTTAAATAATTAATTAAAAAGGTTTTTATAAAGATAAAAGTTGAGAACTAATTAAATATGAAGGTTGTAAGATATTTATTTGGTAACGATCACAACACTCTAATATTATGACATAACATAAATTGTTTATACTTTACGACCCATCGCTTTTATTTTAGTTTTTTGTTTTACATAGCCACACATTCTGTTGACTAAGTGCTAGGCTGAGCATAATGACTTCTCAGAAACTTGCCTCTGCTGTTTGACGAAGGAGGAACTTCTTACTCGCTCAGACCACAGAGACTGGCGCCGGCGAGGACGAAGATTTCGTGCAGCTCAGGCTTATCCGAGAACGGGTTGGCATCTTATTTACAATATTCACCTGGTTAAACACGCTTATTTAAAAACAAACAACAAGAAAAACACCAATAAACAACAAAACAAGAAAAACGCAACAGCCAAATTTTTGTTACGAGGTCACATGGGATAAGGACTAATGGTAACATCACAAGAAAATCACGTGTTTATTGTTCTATTCATGACCTTTAAAATACTTTAAAACATTCTGGTAGACACGATATGCTGTCACGTTTGGCTTTTCTTTCTATTTTAAGTTTACAGAAAGTGGATAAGAAAGCCGATGATATTGTTATAAGAACTCATCTACTTTATGAAGTTGCTAGCCTTGCTCAGTTTTACACTCGGCATGTTCTCAAACCACACATTGACTTGGAATCTGATCACCAAAGACATTTTCTGAAAATTTCAATTTTTACAAAAGGTATAGATTTAATTGACCTTCCAGGTATATTTAAAGATAAGATTGTTGAATCGGCTATACCTAATTATTTCAAGAATACTGAAACATCCATCGTTTGTTATAAATACAACAAACAAATTAGAAACACAATTTTTAATTACAACAAAATAACCTTGGATTGTTGAGAATACACCAATAACATAAAACTGTTCCAATTCAAAATTTTTCAGCGGAATCTAAATGTTGTCAAAGACTATAGAATCCGCAATGTCATTTAAAGGTCTGAAATATAGAATTTCATCGGACATCGACTTTAATACCAGTCGTGCGGAAATGGGAGATTCTTTAAACTCTTCTTGCAATAAATGCTGTAAACGAGAACATGCTGAGCCTACTGCGCTTTCGAGCTGGAAAAAACAACAAATATTCAAAATAATTGACACTCGTATATCCTTCTATAAAAGAAACATAGCTTTATAACCACCTCGACCTCGTTTTAACTTTCGTCATTTGAAAAAGGGTATTTAAGATTTTCACAACAGACTTGTTAATTGTTTGTGGCGTCCTATTTGAATTGACATACATAAAAACATGCTCTCTCTCTCTCTCTCTCTCTCTCTCCCTCCCTCCCTCCCTCCCTCCCTCCCTCCCTCCTCTCTCTCTCTCTCTCTCTCTCTCTCTCTCTCTCTCTCTCTCTCTCTCTCTCTCTCCGGTATGAGTCCCCGCAGTTTCGGTACCTTAGAACTCTCTCGCATTCTGGGGACACCTCTCTCGATTTCCTACAGTATATATGGGTTATCTCTCTCTCTCCCTCTCTCTCCCCCGGTATGAGTCCCCTCAGTTTCGGTACCTTAGAACTCTCTCGCATTCTGGGGACACCTTTCTCGATTTCCTACAGTATATATGGGGTCAGATCAAGTTTTCATTACTCTCATTTTTGAGGGGACATAGCTATTAAGATATTTTATGACCTCACCATGACGTAAGGATTAACTTTCGTCATTTGAAAAAGGGTATTCAAGATTTTCACAACAGACTTGTTTTAACACCTGCTGATAAGGCTTCAAATAATGTAATTATAGTGTGACGTATACACAATATTAATGTTAAAACTGAAGAGCTTAATAGCACTAATGCTTATACACTGACTTCTTCATCTGAGAGTGATATTGTTACTGCACACACTCTACAAATTAAAAAAATTAGAATCAGTGTTGAGCCGTAACAAGACAAAGTACCTACTATGTATTGGTTGCCGGAAATGCACAAAACACCGTACAAAGCAAGATTTATTGCAAACTCTAGTTCTTGTACAACAACAAAATTATCCGTGCTCTTAACATCTTGCCATACAGCTATAAAAGAACATGTACACTTAAACCCCTTTAAACCGGAACCCTTTTAATCCGAAAACCCCTTTAAACCGGACAAATCGTCCGGTCCCAAACTTTTTACTACATACATCACCCCTTTAATCCGGAAAGCCCTTAATTCAGGAAACCGGACAAGAATTATGGCCAAAACTGAATGTGTCCATTATAAAACACCCCTTTAAACCGGACAAGAATTTTGGAGCAAATTGGATTTGTCCATTAAAAGCACTCCTATAAACAAGACAAGATTAAAATTAATATTTATTTTTATGTTAACATGGATATTTATGGTCCATTAGAAGAATGAACAAATTGAATTTCATTTAAAATACATGTACACAGCAAATGAAGTTGATCAATATAGTTGTCATTATTTATTTATTCACACCTGTATGAATTTGTGTAGGGCTAGCGCATGTCATGATTGTTCTTGATATGGCAACAAACTGAGGTTCACTGAATGTGTTTCACAGCTTTTTGTTTAAATTATGACACCTGTGATATTTGGCAATAGGCTAGTGTATTTGTTTAAAGGGGTTCTCCTTCAACACTCGTTATAAAGCAGTTGTGTAACAATTACATAAGAAATGGTTTGTTTTTGTTTTTAATTTTGAAATATCTAACACAGAAAGCGTGTTGGACATTTCTTTGTAATGTAATAATGCATTTAACTTTAGCTGGTCAAAAGCTGTAAAGAGCTATGATTTATTATTATTGATCAATGCAGTTCTGTACAAAATATAGAACCAAATGTCCACATTTGGAAAAGAGGGTTGGAATCTTGTCCAGTTTTCAAAACCCCTTTAGTCCGGAACCCCTTTATACCGGAAATTTTGTTCGGTCACGACCTCGACCTGTTTAAAGGGGTTTCAGTGTAATTAGGTATTGCGAAAAAGTTTTTGAAACCACTGGTAAAAATTTATTTTGGTAAAAAAAATGCAAATGACTTTTTGAAGAAGCTTAAATCAAATACTTTTCAGGCGTTCTGTTTGTCTACTTATGATTTTGCAACTCTGTATTCTTCTCTCCCTCATAATTTAATAAGAGACAAGCAAACCAGTCTCATTGAAAAAAAACTTTGCTAGAGAAAATAAAACATTTATCGCTTGTAATGAACATAGGGGCATTCTTTACAGATGGTTCTTATGATATTTATACTTCATGGACCTGTCAAGACCTTATCCAGGCGCTCACATTTCTATTGAATAATATTTATTTCAGATTTGGTACCTCTATTTATAAACAAGTAATAGGCATTTCAATGGGTACTAATTGTGAAACCCCTTGTTGCTGATCTGTTTCTATACTGTTATGAAAGAGACTTTATGTTATCTCTTTCTACCGAACATCAAGATGATATTATTACAGCTTTTAACAACATCTCGTGGTACCTTGATGATGTATAAAATATAGATAAATAACCATTTTCCTTCACTGCTTCACTGGTTAATAAGATTTATCCTAAAGAACTACAGCTTAATAAAGCGAACACTTCAGAAAAGCAAGCAAACTTTCTTGATCTAAATCTGTCCATTGAAAATGGTTACGTCACTATATGATAAAATATATGATAAAAGAGATGATTATAATTTGAATATAGTAAGTTTTCCGTTTGTACACGGCGATGTTCCTCGTGCACCATCTTACGGGGTTTATATCTCACAGCTTGTTCGCTTTTCAAGAGCTTGTAACGATGTGAATGATTTCAATAAACGTAATCTTTGCAATACAGAAATATTTTTAAAACAAGGTTATCGGTATCACAAATTAAGGAAAACCTTTTGCAAGTTTTATCGCCGATACCCAGATTTAATTCATAAATACAGGTGCAGTTAAAATCACTATTGCCACACGGTATTTCACAGCCAGTTTTTTATGGAGATTTAATTTATAAACTTAAGAAGATAAAAGGCAATGTAAATTTCTCCCGGTTATTCGTAAAAAACATCTGTAAATTTAAAAAGAAAGGTTACCAACATGATATTTTACAGCGCTCTGCAGGCCTGATGATTAACCCATCTACAGTTGATCATTATGCTTATCTCTTTGTTTGCACGACGGTGGCAGGGGTTTAAGAGTTTATGAAGGTTTATGGGGAAAAGTTTTCTTAAAAGAACATAAAAGCTCAATTTGTTTCTGTTATAACTGTCATCGCGTTCTTGCTGATTTTACTCCAGGAGCTCTGGTCTCAGTAAGATCATGTAGTACCCGCCCTTGGCTTTGCAATGCTATAAGCTTCTTATGTTTTATATATTTGTGTGCTTTTGCATGCAACATTGTTGAGCATATGGGTCGGTTGGAGTTATTTCAACAATACAACTTTTACTTGTTTTGTGTTATGAGAACCAGTTGGGGCAAATGTGAGGTTGGTGCATCCTAGAACCTGGTTTAAAACAATTTGTTTTGCCACTGACCGTTCCAATGCGCTTACCCTCGAATTCTCATTTTTGTTAATTGTTTATGGTGTTTTTTTTGAAACTGATCATTTTATTAACTATGTTCTCTCCCTCTCTCTTCTTCGTGACTGTGTGTGGAGGCTGTTTTTTCTGAATGGGGCATTCCGGATATGCACATTTCACCTTTTAATAGTAGTAAAAGGAATGGCTTCTGGTAAGCATGTTGAACCACAAGTGATAGTCAACAGCAGTCTTGAACCTGTTATTGAACCGGCATTTTGAACCTGACCTTGTTTTAAGTAAGGAACAGTAGTTTTACTAAAAAGTTCTTAAAACGCAGTGATAGGCTGTTGGATATGGTTTGGTTAGATTTTCCTACCACCTGTCAAGTGTGAACAGATTTGAAATACCTTGACTAGACACATATCCTTTGAAGCGAGGCCAAACGAAATTGATAATATTTTGTTGCAGGTTTTGTTAACTCCGAGATGATCAGAGACAGATGTGTCATTAGCAATACTAAATATTTTAGACGATATTTCATTGGGACCACAATTTGGGGCTCAGTTGTCCACTTTTCTCCAGCAGGAACATTAGACGTTCGCCATTTTCTTAGAAGGATCACATTTTAGCTCACCTGAGCCAGAGGGCCATGGTGAGCTATTGTGACCGGTCGTCTGTCGTCCGTCATCAATCGGATTCAGACCTATGAAATAAATGGATAGGTTATAACCAAATTTGGTCTAAAACATCCTGGCATTGATCTCTTTTAAAAGTTTTTCAAGTAATGGTCGTAGGGTCAACTATTCCTATGCCATAAGACTTACCGGTCTCAGCAAAATCCTCACCCCTTAAACGTTGCGAGAATTCTATGAAATTGTACAATACAAACTATTTTGTGTTCCAGCGGCAATTGATCTTAAAGTTTTCAAGACACAAGTTTAGCCACAGATGCCTAAACATTTAATCTCACTGGTTTTGAGGTAACATAAACATCGTTAATACGAAATAAAGTTGCTTATCTTGCACGCGTTAAATCGTAACAGAGAAGTGCAGTCATCAGTTAAAATAAAATGTGAGTAATGTGCACTAAACATATACTAATATTAGCTTCTTCCTAGTTCTACTTTTTTTCAATTTTATAGGTCGATGTAAACATTTTTGAATTATATCGTCATTGCGCAAATCTTTCGTCTAATTTGCCAGAACCTTCTGTATTGCATCTTACTCATATGTTTCTTTGATTTGATCGTTTTTTATCGGATGTGAGATGTATATATTCGAGATAATTCAAAGACATACAATAAAAATAGAGTGTATTATTAAGAACAGGAAATATATACAGGATGCACTACAACATGTATAATAATGGCTTAAACAATTATACGAAAGATTTGCCCAATAACAACCAAATCCCATAATGATAACATCGACCTCTTGTATTCCATACTATCTCTTTTTATCAATCAACTGTATCTGGTTTAATGTCGCAAGTAAGACAGAAGGAATGTATTCTTAAACTCCGCCAATCACTTCGATTGTTCTTTACGATTACGTCCATATATTGCATTTGCAAAAGGTCTATTTATATTTTTTTTTCTAAAAGTGCTTAACAAACGTTTAATAATTAAAAAATGTGTTTATTTATAAAAAAAAGTTGATGATTATTTTAATATGAAGATAGTAAGATATTTGTTTGCTAACAATCGCGACACTCGGATATTATGACACAATATAAATGGGTTATACTTTAAAAACCATCGAAACAGTAAGATTTTATTTTCTGTCTTTACAGAACCACAGAGTCTGTTGATTAAGTGCTAGGTTGGGCACAGTGTCGTCTATAGATCCCTCCTCTACTGGTAGACGACGGAGGAACTTACTCGCCCAGACCACAGAGACTGGCGCCGGCGAGGACGGAGATTTCTTGCAACTCAAGCATATCCGAAAACAGGTTGGCGTCTTTTTGTTTTACAGTTTTCGCCTGGTTAAACAAGTTTATTTTGAAAGCAGCAGCAACAACAACAACAAAACACTTAACAACAACAACAACAACAACAAAACAAGCAAGCAACAGCCCAATATGTGTTACTACTGATAGTTCAGTGGGGTTTGTTATCACTGCTAGCGTTGCCTACAAGAACAATTGTGATAACACCTTCAGGAGAGGTTTCGAAAGATTAGATATTCGATAAAATCTTGGTTTGTCAAAACTAAATTTCATATGAGCTTTTTGTTTTTGCTGATAAACAGAAATCAATCGACAGCCAAAAGTAAATAATTCAAGTCTTTTTTAATCAAAGTATTATATTTACTGTTGATAACATAATTCGCGTTAGGCGAGATGTCTGAGGATAACGATAAAGGCACTCTGAAATTGAAAATATTTGTTCGTAGGTTCGACAGATAAATGAAATAATGAAATGGTTTGTTTCTACTCAATTAATCGAGAACAAAATCCATGGCCGTCAATCGTCATATTTGTGTGAATTGAACATGCATGACTATGCGAGCGAAAAGATAAATGAAATGAACAACATTTCTTAGATTTGTTTTCCAAAAAGTCTAATAAATGGGATTCGAATCCGTTGCTTAAACGACTGTCATACATGACAACCACGAAGTCCAGACCGCTGGGCAAACAAGTTTTTTTAATATATTTTTATTTCACATTTATCTTTTCATTCTTTTTGTACACGTAAACATCTTGGTGCTGACAAAGTCGTCTAATTTGGAACTTAAGTTGGATGTTTTGCAAGAGTGCTTGCGTCCATCCGAGTTGTTTGACCAAGACAAAACTGCTACATTTATAGACAGATTTTGAAATGCATTGACACTTTCGACGGCGTGGACATGACCTAGGATTCTAGGTCAAGGTCACAATTTCAAACTTTCTAAAATTCGAGTTATTTATATCTGTTTATGTTGTCTTCAAAATAAAACTCGGATTGATGCTATCGGGCCAGTAATATCAAATAGTTGCAAATTTAGCAGTTTTATCGACATTTCATTTTGTTTTGTTCTACATTTCACTTCATGTATCCAAAAATAATGTGAGTGATATCGGGTCATTTAGCCTTATCACCGTACCCAATTGTTACTTTACCTTGCGAAAACGGCAAAGTGGCGTCGGATCCCGGAATTTCCGGTGAGAATTTTGTTGATTTGTGTTAAAAAATTGTTGTTTATATAAACTTAGGAAGTCTTGGCTGGTAGATAGTAACGATTGGGTACGGTGATTATTGTTTTATATAAAAATATTTAAATGTCTATACTCAAACCAAGAACACAAGTATTTTGGGGGAAGTATTACTCGGCGGATGTGGGGATGGGGCACATCAAGCGAACGCAGGTGCGGTCCTTCCTAATGTGAAGTTGTGATGTTTTTATAATTACACAGATTGACCAGGGCACACGTTGACCAGCTTATTACTGCAATACTATTCAAAACAATTGCTTCAAACTTTTAAAATTTACAGGTGACACTGTAAGCCTGTGCACTGAACAAAACTTGTAACTCTTTGCTACATTGCTCTTTGCTACATTATTTTATAGTTATCTTCCATTGTTCTATGATTTATTATTTAAGTTTGCATGCAAGTTAATTTCTTACATAAAGGTAAATCTAAAGGTATGAAAATACGGACACATCCAGTGATAAGAAGTGTTGATGGGATATGTCCAAAATAAATCAGGAGTTTAGGGATGGTTGGGTGTTAAGTGGGTGAGGGTACATCCCCGAACATTTTATTTAATTCATTTACTCAGACTGACAAAAAAGAAGTAGGTTAAGTTCTAGGTTAGTGGTATCTTACTCGCCTCAACTCGCTTTCTCAATTTTCTTTTTCACCGTTTAACACTTTTTTCATCCGATGAAAAGATTTACATCCACAGGTGGGGTCTAGTTGGCTGAGACTCGCCTCTACCCGCATCCCGCAAGTTTTACACTTTTTATTGCAAAAACTTCTTGACTAAAACCAAATGATAATGTTGTTTACGTTTCAACTTGAAATTCTTATAACTGGGAATTAAATGTTGGAAAGACAGGACGCCTTTTAAAAAAATGTTTTGAAAACGCTGTTCTAAAATTTAAAAAAAAACAAGCAAGTTAAAAACATTTTTACGCCAACATTTTAAACATTTTACAAAATATTTCTATTCAACCTGTAGAAAATCTAGGCCAAACGTTGTCTTCTGAATCTGACCATCAAAGACATTTCCTTAAAATATTTTAAACAAGGAATATATTTTATGTATATATTTTTTGTGACCTTCCAAGTATATTTAAAGATAAGACAGTTTAAAAAAGGTGAAATATGCATATCAGGAATCTCCACATTCAGAAAAAACAGCCAACCCACAGAGTCAAGAAGAAGAGAGAGGGATCGAGCATTGTTAATAAAATGATCATATTGAAAAAAAGACACCACAAACAATTAACAAAAATGAGAACCCGAAGGGTTACCACCTTGGAACGGTTAGCGGCAAATCAAATTTTTATAAACTCAAACTCCTGCCACCGTCGTGCAACCAAAGAGGTAAGCATAATGATCAACTGTAGACGGGTTCATCACCAGGCCTGCAGAGCGCTGCAGAATATCATGTTGATAACCTTTCTTTTTGAATTTACATATGGTTTTTTACGAATAACCGGGAGAAATTAACATTGACTTTTATTTTCTTAAGTTTATAATATAAATCTCCATAAAAATTGGCTGTGAAATACCTTGTTGCAAAAGTGATTTCAAACTGTACCTGTATTTTTTTAGAATTAAATCTGGGTATCGGCGATAAAATCTGCAAAAGTTTTTCCTGAATTTGTGATACCGATAACCTTGTTTTATAAGTTTTTCTGCTATACTGGTGACTAATACTTTTTCAGAGTAGCGGTCACGTCCGTCCGGCTGGGTGTCGGTATACATATATTTTTTGTTCTTGTATTTAGATTTAGATTTAGATTTAGAGAGAGAGAGAGAGAGAGAGAGAGAGAGAGAGAGAGAGAGAGAGAGAGAGAGAGATGTTCAGCAGGTGGAAAGCGTTTTTAAGTACCCGAACCAGGGAGATAAGGTTTCTGTCTCACATTTTCAAATAAACCTTGTCTGCTCAATAACTCATTCATGGAGGGATTTAGATAGATACACATATCAGGTTAAGCGGATTTTCCGCAGGCATTACCTAGGCCTCTATCAAGATAAAAGTCACTATACGAGTAACTCAAGCGATCTAAAACAATCTGAAGGATATGTTCGTCAGTTGGAAAGGATGTATCACGTACATAACAAGGACGCTAACAGAACGAACACTATCACTTTATTTAAAGTTTCCTTAATTTTTGTCCGCTTAAGAGCTTACCACACTCCTCCCCAGCACGTTCATCTATTAAAAGAAAATTATCTAAATCTCAATAACGGCAAAATGCCATTCAATGAAACTTTGCACAAATGAATATTACTAATGTTTCTTTATTCTACATACAGCAAGACACGTTAGAAAAATAAAGAAAAAATGTTATACCGAAAAATTACTTCAAATTCTATTTACATGAATTCACAAAAACTAAGCAATACAAAACATAATTCGAATTCCCACGTGTAATGATACTGACAAGAAAATGTTGTGTTCTTTGAAAGAACTTTCAACTACTTAACAGAGAAATCATTTTTGTTAGTCACAAAGACACACGACAGTGTTGTCAGTAACATATTACTCATGTGGGCATTTAAAATGATGGTTTGTGTTGATTAGTTTTTGTGAATTTATGTTAATCGAATTTAAGGGAATTTTTTAGATCTCGCTATATTCCCTTACTGTTCTAATGTGTCTTACCATATGCAAAATGAAGATACATTAGTAAAACTCATTTGCGCAAAGAGTAGTATAGGGGTCTCTTTGGCGCCAAACAAACATTACGTAACATGACCTAGTTAGCGGCCATCTTGTTACGTAACATGACCTAGATAGCGGCCATATTGTTACTATAAATACATGACTTAGATAACGGCCATCTTGTTACTATAAATACATGACCTAGATAGCGGCCATCTTGTTACGTAACATGACCTAGATAGCGGCCATCTTGTTACTCTAAATATATGACCTAGATAACGGCCATCTTGTAACTATAAATAAAATCTCATTTGCATATTACCGGATGAGGTAGCAACGTTACATCATCTATTGTCAGTCAATATAACAAATCATTATATTTTGACAAATAAGATCACAGACAATGTATTACATCATTTTCTAAAATTATCTAAAATTATATTACATCATTTTCTGAAAAAATCGTCATTTTCTACAAAAAGATTATATTACATCATTTTCTGAAAAAGAGATTACATCATTTTCTAAAAAAGATTATATTACATCATTACATGATAAACCGCAGTAAATATGACGTCATGTTGTTTAAGAAATTATAAAAATAAAAAATATCGCAAATACCTGTTTCTGATGTTCACTCCTCGGTGTCCAGCGACTAAATGAACATCAACGTTCAAAGACATTCATAGTTCGAAAAGCGTTTCTATAGATTCTTTTCTTTCTATTCATTAACGTACCGTTTCTATTGGCTCTTTTCTTTCCTTTCATTCTTTTTATTGTTAGAGTCAATAATATCGGATAATAGACTTTATGACTCTATTGTTACACTGGTTTCTTTTGATTGTTATAAAAGAAATACCTTTGATTGTTATAGACAATAATATAAATTGGATAATAGACTTTATGACTCTATTGATACATCGGTTCTATAGAACCACATTCCGTTCTTTGTTATAAAAGAAAATACCAATACTATAAATTAGGTTATGATAAAAGACATTAATTCTCTATTGATACACGTATTCTTTGAAGCGCATTTCATTCTTTGTTATAAAAGAAATACCTTTGATTGTTTAAGTTAATAATATAATGACAAAAGACATTGAGTCTCTATTGACATGTCGGTTCTTGCTTCTTTGTTTAATAAAAGATATACCTTCGATTGTTTAAGTCAATAATATAGTTTAGATAATGATAAAGACATTACGTTTTCTTTTGATACACGGGTTCTTTGAAGCGCATTCTATGCTTTGTTATCGATATAAAAGAAATTCCAGTCATTGTATTTCGTATCTTAAGCATTTATCCAATGTAATGCACCGATGAACTTGATTGACAGGTTAATCACGGACCATTCGTAATACGTGTTTTTATCACTACCATATAATCTCCGAATTTCAGAATGAGGTACACTTTCTATTCTGTTTTATTTTTAAGTCACAAACCAAACGATCGAGTTCAATTTTGGCTATTAAGACCTGACAAGATGTACCCTAAGGATGAATCGAAGGTAACTTTAAAATTATATAAATAAAACCAATGCAAAATAATTTTCATATGGTTCATATGCCTACATTATTTTTAATTAGATTCTTCATGGTTTCCTGTGTTCCTGAGATGAGCTTGTTCAAATCTAGTAAACGGGATTAATTTGCATAATAAATAATTTATTTTTTCCTTCCAAACTACATATGTGATTATCAAATTACACCAAACACTTTCTGGATCTAAATACTTAAAATTTTAAAGAAATTGTGTCAAGATTACGGAATTAAACCATCTATTCACTATTAATATGTGAGTCAGCATACGACGTGTCATTCTAAAATTAAGTTTCGATAAAAATCGGAAAAACCGTTACGCGACAGAGACATGCGACAAGGGTCTATTTTAAACGTAAGCATGCAGTAATGAATTGCTATCAACCAAATACAATAGGAATTAAGAATTAAACAACAACAACAAAGGTAACCCCTACTTCAAAAACAATAAAAAAAGATCTATTTAAAACATCTAGTTAATATACTAACAAAGACTTACCGAATTGGAGATTTCCCGAGTTTATTAACAATTAAATGACATCCAAAATTAATATCACTAAATCAAAAAAATCCTATTGTAACGGACTGGACGATTCTAAAATACTCCATTTTATTTCTTGTACAGTAATTTGAAAATTAGATAGTGATAAAAGATATTACGTTTCTATTCATACGTCGGTTCTTTGAAGCGTATTTATTGAGTTCTATTATTGAAGATATCGGGTATTGGTAAAAGGTGTTATAGGTATTGTCAACTGATTTCTAAAGACTTCTTTTATTATTGATAAAAGGTGCTATTCACCTACCCAAGTGACAAAAGACATTACGTTTTCTATTGATACACGGGTTCTTTTGATTTCATTGTAATAAAAGAAATACCAATTCTATTAATTAGATAGTGATAAAACATATTATTTATTCTTTGAAGCGCATTCCATTTATTGTCATTCAAAGAGTTCTATTATTGAAGATATTGATAAAAGGTGTTATCGGTATTGTCAACTGATTTGTATAGACTTCATTCATTGTTCATAAAAGGTGTTTATCGGCTTTTTGCTACGCGTCACAGATAATAAATAAATGTTTCATTTTAGGACTGGGTTGTGTTTCTTTGATATAATATGTATTTTAAATTACTTTTAAAACCTGGAGTTGTTTTTAAATAAAATGTCTTTCATTTAATCTTTAGTTTAGCGATTGCAGTATATATTATATGAAATATATTTTTCTCAAATAATGGAGCTTTATTTATTATATTTAAAAACAAAATCACTAGAGCGTGAAATACACGTACCCGATCTTTACTCCACGCTATCCAAACATACAATGAAGTCGGTCGAACGAAAATTAAACGGGTAATTAGTTAACTCCGTAGCGATTGGTTGAGTTGGTCAATGAGTGTAATGTATTTGTACTAAACGAACTGGAACATAATATATATCACAAACATACACCGTGTGTATGTTTATGAAGAAGGTTAGACCGCCGAACATGTAAGCGTGATCAACCGCCGCCGCCTCCTCCTCCTCCTCCTCCTCCGCCGCCGCCGCCTCCGCCACCCTTCCCCTAATTATTTTAATCTATTATCCCAGATAAATTATGTTTTCGTTTTGTATTTCGGAGCATAACGCTAGACAATAAACAAGGACGATACAAATAACAACACTATATTCAAATTTTAACATTTATTTTACTCAAAATAAAAAATACAATTCATTTTACAATAAACTATTTACAACAAGTTGATCATTACGTTCCTTGCGTATCACGTCGAAAGGTTTGACAATATCTCTCATTGTTTTTCCTATTGTATTTGGTTGATAGCAATTCATTACTGCATGTTTACGTTTAAAATAGACCCTTTTCGCATGTCTCTGTCGCCTAACGGTTTCTCCGATTTTTATCGAAACGCAATTTTAGAATGAGACGTCGTATGCTGACTCACATATAAATAGTGAATAGATGGTTTAATTCCGTAATCTTGACACAATTTCTTTAAAATTTTAAGTATTTAGACCCAGAAAGTGTTTGGTGTAATTTGATAATCACTTATGTAGTTTGGAAGGAAAAAATAAATTATTTATTATGCAAATTAATCCCGTTTACTAGATTTGAACAAGCGCTCATCTCAGAAACACAGGAAACCATGAAGAATCTAATTTAAAAAAAGGCATATGAACCATATGAAAATTATTTTGCATTGGTTTTATTTATATAATTTTAAAGTTACCTCCGATTCATCCTTAGGGTACATCTAGTCAGGTCTTAATAGCCAAAATTGAACTCGATCGTTTGGTTTGTGACTTAAAAATAAAACAGAATAGAAAGTGTACCTCATTCTGAAATTCGGAGATTATATGGTAGTGATAAAAACACGTATTACGAATGTTCCGTGATTAACCTGTCAATCAAGTTCATCGGTGCATTACATTGGATAAATGCTTAAGATACGAAATACAATGACTGGAATTTCTTTTATATCGATAACAAAGAATAGAATGCGCTTCAAAGAACCCGTGTATCAAAAGAAAACGTAATGTCTTTATCATTATCTAAACTATATTATTGACTTAAACAATCGAAGGTATATCTTTTATTAAACAAAGAAGCAAGAACCGACATGTCAATAGAGACTAAATGTCTTTTGTCATTATATTATTAACTTAAACAATCAAAGGTATTTCTTTTATAACAAAGAATGAAATGCGCTTCAAAGAATACGTGTATCAATACCTAATTTATAGTATTGGTTTTTCTTTTATAACAAAGAACGGAATGTGGTTCTATAGAACCGATGTATCAATAGAGTCATAAAGTCTATTATCCAATTTATATTATTGTCTATAACAATCAAAGGTATTTCTTTTATAACAATCAAAAGAAACCAGTGTAACAATAGAGTCATAAAGTCTATTATCCGATATTATTGACTCTAACAATAAAAAGAATGAAAGGAAAGAAAAGAGCCAATAGAAACGGTACGTTAATGAATAGAAAGAAAAGAACCAATAGAAACGCTTTTCGAACTATGAATGTCTTTGAACGTTGATGTTCATTTAGTCGCTGGACACCGAGGAGTGAACATCAGAAACAGGTATTTGCGATATTTTTTATTTTTATAATTTCTTAAACAACATGACGTCATATTTACTGCGGTTTATCATGTGTCTTTTGTTTTCAGAAAATGATGTAATATAATCTTTTTTAGAAAATGATGTAACCTCTTTTTCAGAAAATGATGTAATATAATCTTTTTGAAGAAAATGACGTTTTTTTTCAGAAAATGATGTAATATAATTTTAGATAATTTTAGAAAATGATGTTATACATTATTTGTGATCTTATTTTTCAAAATATAATGATTTGTTATATTGACTGACAATAGATGATGTAACGTTGCTACGTCATCCGCTTATATGCAAATGAGATTTTATTTATAGTTACAAGATGGCCGTTATCTAGGTCATGTATTTAGAGTAACAAGATGGCCGCTATCTGGGTCATGTTACGTAACAAGATGGCCGCTATCTAGGTCATGTATTTATAGTAACAAGATGGCCGTTATCTAAGTCATGTATTTATAGTAACAATATGGCCGCTATCTAGGTCATGTTACGTAACAAGATGGCCGCTAACTAGGTCATGTTACGTAATGTTTGTTTGCCGCCAAAGGGAACCCTATACTACTGCAAAGTTTCATTGAACAGCTTTTACCGTTATTGAGATTTTAATAATTTTCTTTTTTATAGATACACGTGATGGGGGAGTATGTGGTAAGCCCTTAATATCTCAATTTCACTATAATTCGCCCAAAATTTAGTCGACTCAATAACTCAGACATACATGGAGGCATTATGCAAATATGTTTATCATTTGTGTCATTTGCATGACCTTGCGCGAAGTTCAAGGGTACTAGTCGGAAGTTCTTATATTTCGTCACGCCTACTTCTAACACAGAAAGATGAGGAAAATCAAAAATACATCGACTTAAATGCGGATTTGCATTGGCGGCAGCATGCAGAATACTTTATTAGTAGACATCGGTTTATTTATTTATTCATAGAGTATACTGAAATCTTAGCATGAAAACGATGCAAACATGTCATTTGGGTGGACTAATGCACAAACTTTAATGGAGTGTTGTTTTGAGAAATGTGAGTTTTATTTTACAAAATAACAATCAGTTTGTATCTCTAAAAGCTCTATTCTGAATAATATCTTGCATAAATTGTGAATGGCACACCTATGTGAATTTTAGAGGTTAAAGCAATTAGCAGAATCTTACACATTCGAGTTCATTTTTTTCTTAAAAACTATATTGCAGGACAACGTTGCACCAAATCAGTCGGAATCCATTACCGATTTGGAAAATAGTCATATTAGTACAACAAACAGAACGACGAGTGCGGACGTTTACCAGCACTGAAATTATAAAATGGTTTTGTGTTGAAAGAACCAGATACGAACATTTTCGATTAAGAATAAAAACTTTCTGACTTCAATATCTAAAATATTATTCAGACTAATGTTTTGCAGAAACTTAAACTGTAATAAAAAAGCTAAACTCGTTTCTTGTTTAAGTGTTAATTCCGAAATACTGTTTGATTATACGTCATTTAAGTTTGCTCTTAAACGTATTACGTTTTAAACTTGATCCTTACTCTATATTATTAGGCAGAGTCACTTCTATACTCAGCAAAGAAGAAAAACGAAATCGAGAACATTCGTCATCAAACAACTGGTGAAAACGTTCTACATTTTGCACTGTCTCAAGGTTGAAAGGAATTTGCAGTTTACCTAATAACCAAAGGCAGTAAAGAACTTCTTCTTTCACACCATTTAATCAAGCGCTCAGGTCTACATGGAAAACGAAACAGTCTCCATATTGTTACAGAAATGAACGATTATGAGTTAGCAACACTTATTCTGTCCAGAAAAAAGGCTTTTCTTGCTCTAATAATGGAAACGAAAACTGCCCTTGAAATAGAAGTTGAGAGACCAAGATTGTTTTCTTGTTCACATCTTGCTTCCTACTATGGACACACGAAACTGGTGCAGTTATTTTTAGAAAAGGGAATGTCAGTTAATTTTCAGAACGGTGAACATGATACCGCCTTGCCCTGGGGTGCCAGATTGGGTCATAACGGAACAACCAGTCTCGTGTTGGATCGTGGGGCAGACCCAGAGGTAAAAAACGACAAAGGTTCAACGGCTCTATATTGGGCAGCCAGAAAGGGTTGGGAAAACGTTGTTAAACTACAGGCTGGTGCAAGGTTCGATGACCAGGACGATTTAGGCGATACTCCGCTGTTGCTCGCCGCTAAGTATGGACATGTTAACCTTGTACATGCACTGATTCAAGCTGGAGCCAATTCTAGTCGCAGAAATCGTTCAGGGCATGATATCTGGTTCTTCGCTATAAATAACAAGAAAAACAGCTTGCTGAAATCACTGGTAAAAAGTAAACATATAACACCACCTCCAGATAGAAATCCTTTGTATATAGCAGCTAGACTCGGTAAATGTGACAAGATCAAATTTCTCTTAGACAGGCATTATAATACGAACACTACAGACTCGGAAGGCAACACGTTTCTTCATCATGCAGCGACCAGTGACCGTTCAGCTGTAATAGACTCGTTTCACTCGAAAGGAGCCCTGAACACACAGAATTCTTCTGGGAACACGGCCTTACACATTGCGTGTCTGAAAGGTTTTTCTAATACTATCAAGTCTTTGCTCAACTGCAAAGCCAAGGCGGACATAAAAAACAATAAGAGTAAAACCGCTCTACATGTTGCCGCATATTCCGAAAACACATCACCAGAAACCGCCAAAACTTTGGTAGAATACATGATTGAGAACCATTCATTGGAGAGTCTTAACGCTAAAGACTTTAAAGGTAATAACTGCCTACATATCGCAGGAAAGTTCGCGAAACCTCAGGTTTTAAGGGAATTTCGACTTGTGCGTATAAATGAAAAGGACAAGGATGGTATGACGCCACTTCACGAAGCTGTTAGATCAGGAGAGCCTGAGGCCTTGGAAACAATGCTTGATATCTTTGAGACTTCAAAGCAAGACGCCAGCATCAACGAACAGAGTTATAAAACAAGAGAGACAGTGTTACATTTAGCAGGAGAGAAGGGTCACGCCAATTGTGTTAAACGCTTGATAGATCTTGGTGCTGATATTGCCATCAGGGACGTGAATGGTGACACCGTGATGCACAGGCTGATTAAGGTCTGCGTCCAAAACAATAAAAATATTTCAAGGGAGTTAGAAGTGTTTGACACTATCTTTGAGAGAATCGTTCAGTGGTGGTGCTTGAAGATGAATAAGCCGTTCCCTGAAAATTTCAGGGACGCAATCGCCAAGTCGTATCGTAGGCAAGCTGTTTTGCACATCATCCATGACATTAAGAACAATGAAGGGCTGTCAGTTTTAAATCAAGCATTTAAATCAGGCATACCAGATGTCCTACAAAAACTTTTAATGTTGCCTGGGGTAACTATGGTTAAAGGGCCCTCTTATATTTTTGATATTACCGGTCTGACTCCGAGAACAAACAACGAGTTGAAGGGATGTTGCGGAAGACCTCGAGTTGAACCTAACCGTGAAAGTAGAAAAATGAAAGAAGAGGAGATTTCCGTGTCAGGATTGGAACTGTTAATCACGAATGAAGCAGCTAACGCAGCTGATATATTGGATATTCCACCTCTGAAAATAATTGAAAAGTATTACACTTCTTTGGTGGCAAGGGCATTTGCTCTGCTTATGGTTTTCCATATAGGTTATATGAGTGCATTTACATATCTATCGATGAATTTACTGGGCAAGTTAAGAGAAGATAGTAGCCAGATCAATTCTTCAGATGTTCAGACTGTTCTGATGTATATCTTAGTTCCTTTGGAACCGACTATCATCATCTTCTACTATGTCTTTTCCGCCTTTCGAATTGTGCTAACTGGTGACATTTTCCGTAAATCAAAACTAATAAACAAACAAGGTCTTCCATTACTAATTGGACTGATCGCCTCATATGTCTCTCTTGATATTTGTTCAGCCTACGCTATCCTGGTGTTTGCCTGGGTCGGTATGTTTACCAACCGTCACGCCTACCAGGATTATGTGCTTGCTGCAGCTCTTTGCTTTGGCTGGCTCCTCTCCATATCTTTCACGCGCGGTATCCAGGCGATCCATTTCTTCTACAAGACGCTCATCAGCACGGTCATTAGAGATGTTATACGCTTCACTGTAGTGTACATATTTGTATTGCTTGCGTTTGCTTTCGCATTTCATGCACTTATTCAAATATCTCCAGATATTGCAGCAGAGTATTCCAATCCTGCACATACACTGTTTGTGACTTTTAACATAATGATAGGGATGGGAGAATTAATTGACGATGCATTTGAAACCAATATGGCGGCTGCAGGACGATCTACTACATACGTGAAGGTGGTCTACCTCCTATACATTATCTTAGCCACAATTGTCCTGCTTAACCTTCTTATCGCGATGATGAATGATTCATACTCGATGATTCTCAATGAAAAACAAATAAGATGGAGAATAGAGTCGGTCAACATAGGTGTGGAGATAGAGTCTACATACCCAGCTGCCAGTAGGATGTTCTCCAACGTCAAAATACATCGAGGTGGTAAGTAAAGCTGGTCATTTAAACGCATATATTCTTGCATACCGGATAAATATTTCCGCGTGATTTACCGGAGAAAGAAAATCTTATATTTTCCCTAGGGAAAAGATAACGTTCGCGTGCTACATAAGTGACGTCACGTTTCAAGTATCTGACGTAATATATTCAAGTAAGTGACGTCATTTACAAAATAAGGTTTGCGTAAACGTCAATATTTCAGCAAAATATTAAAGCGGCATTACTTCACTTTAACCCGCTCTTGTATGAAATATTACATGTATTTGGAACTATAGGCACAAATTTGCAGCATTAGTTCGGGCTAATAAAATTTTAATTTACTAAAATAAATTTGGTCCGCGCGACTAAAAGCGAAAGTAGGATTTCCGAAACGTCACAGAAATCGAGATCGCGCTTGAAGTATTCTCTTCGTCAAATATCGGTGCTAAATATACCTCCACTATATTTAGCTTCTTAAAAGTTCGTTAACGATAATTAAACAATATCATTGAAAATCGCGTCTGTAAGAAAGAATTCGATCGGACCATTTGTGTTCTGTTAGAGAGTTTATATATTGGAGTCCATATAGACAAATATGATTTTTCAATAGTATATTCTTACTTAAGTTTAGGACTGGGGCTTTAAGTGTGTATACATAAACACAAATGTTTTGAACAGTAAAAGTTATGCAAGAAAAAGTGTCTTGCACGAGATATTCGAAAAAGATTGAAAAATCTGTCACCTCGGGTGAAACGTTTTGGCGGGAACTCGGAAGAGCCTCGTTCCCGCAAAACAGTCCCCCCTCGGTGACAGATTTTTCCATCTTCTTTTCACACTCATGCAAGAATGTTAGATACTTATATTTTATGCACTGAAAGAAAAGATTCTTTACATTATTCTTACAACACGTATGCATTGTCTTCAGGCGTTGTAGCTTTTCGAATAAGCAACAAATAGATCTGCGAAAATTAAAACAAAAGTTACAGTGCGACGAAATAAGTATTCGTTATTAAGGGGAGTAACGTCGCGATGTTTTGATTTCTGGGGTTTTCTCCCTTGGACTGTAAGGTTATAAATAAATGTACATGAGGGTTCTGACATTCTATTTATAGACAAATTCCTCGAAAACATTATGACACTGAATTATCGGAAAAGTATGTGTTTTGAAGTTTTAGAGAGCGTTTGTTTTGAAATGGGAAGAAAAGGTGCCGAATTGAGTAGCGAGTTAAAGAATGTAGCCGTATGTATGTTTAATGACGGATTATCTATTGCTGAAATTTCACGGAGACTGCAGAGATCTTATAGTACATTGTCATCAATTTTAAAGAAGTTTAGGGAAACTGGATCCGTTGAAAATTTACACAGAAGTGGTAGACCAAGAATAGTGACAGACAGAGTCTACCGCCATCTTGAAAGAACTGTCAAGTGTAATCGTAGGGACTCATTATCAGAAATTACCAGTAAATTTAACGAAGGAAGAATAAACCCAGTATGTAAAAGGACTGTTCAGATTCATTTACGGAAACATGGATTTTCAAAAAGAGTTAATAAGAAAAAGGTTGTAGTATCTAAAGTCAATAGAGCCAAGCGACTGGTGTGGTGCAGGGAAAAGAGAAGGTGGCCTGTTTCTGGAAGGTGGGATAAAGTTATTTTTCTGACGAAAGTCAGGTTGTGATAGGCAGTGATAAACGTGTACTGATTTGGAGAAAACGCGGCGAAGGCTACAGACCAGACCTGGTAAAATCGTGTAAGAACAAAGTGTTAAAAGTGATGGTATGGGGTTGTATTTTTTGGAACGGAGTAGGCACTTTAGTGAAAGTTGATGGCATTATCAATGCACATAAATACGAACAGGTTCTTGACAATTATCTATGGCCAGTGATAGCTAGACACTTTCCGGACAATTCATACATATTCCAGGATGACAATGCCCCAGTGCATCGCGCAGGTACCATCTCTCTTTACAAAGTCAGAAATAACATTAAATCAATTTCATGGCCTGCACAATCCCCGGATTTGAACCTTATTGAAAACCTCTGGTTGTACATTAAACGTAAGCTTTCGTGTAGGATGTCATTTATAAACAGTGAGCAGGATTTGTTTGATGAAATTTTGAGGATCTGGATGAGCATTCCACCAGCGTATGTTCAGAACCTTTACAAATCGATTCCGAGACGGATAATGCAAGTTATAAGATTTAAAGTCATCTGACGAAGTATTAAGGTAAGGAATTTATCTTAAAACTTTCGTTTATTGTTACAGTTAACTGTTATATCAATCTGAAACACATGTACATTTTCCGCGACTAATCCAATATGGCGGCCGATTAACGAATACTTATTTCGTCGCACTACATACCGGTTTATTAATGAATATAAATACTTCCAAAGTCAACAAACGCACATGATAGATCGTTTGAAAAAAAAAACATGTTATTTTTTTTTAAGGAACATGGTCTATTGAATGGTATTGTTCCGACAACAAATTGTTAATTTACAGTTATTTTACAACTGTTGGGCTGGAAAGTAAAACAAATTATTTCCATTACAGATTCGGTTAGTTCTTAAAATATACTCGGCAAAAAAAGCTCTGCACACTTGGACATTTTATTAAATATCTTTTTAATTTCACCAAACACAACAAAATGATACATATCAAATAAATCAGCAATTCAAAGTTAACAATGTAAAAAAATCAGAAATAAAATCCGATCAATACTTTTTAAGCAATTCATTGTTAAAGCCTCTGGGGGTTACTCCACAAAAGTTGCAAAAATCGCTAGACTTACTGAGTAAATTCAACACGATAAATCCGGCATTCTTTCAAGCGGCTTCGCATGGAATTTAACAGCCGACGAAATTTCAATTTTGGAATTAGGTTCCATTCGTGAACAAGAAAACCGGATAGATCAACTAGCTTGACCAACTTAACATTTTCTGTCTTGTTTAGAAAGACGTCTAGGTGGCCGGTGTGGTCCGACATTTGCCATGACGGTCAAATTAACGAAAACCTTCCTTGTTGACCATGAGAAATAAATTAATTTTAAAAAACAATGCAGATTTGTTATTCTCAAATAAGATTAGATGTTGACTGCATTGAATTGTTGCTTTTATACACTTTATAAACTGAATGCTTTGATTCATTATTACAGAATGGAAACTGTTCGAATCATCACTAAACTGTTTCATCATACCTTTAGGTCACTGAGTGAAACAATGTGATACTTTAATTAATAAAAACTTAAGTTTGAGCGTAATTCTGGAAATGGCTTGGTATCAAATTTTGATTACCAACTGTTACTAGCATCACAGTGCGTGCTCATAATTGCATAAAACAGACACTGGTGAAATGTTGAGTGATTTCATAGATTTCACACCTCTATCAAATGATACGGCAAATTTTGCAACTTTTGACTGTTGACCCCTATCATACTCAAAATGGCATTTCTCGCTTATTTACCAACCAATTTTAATTTCGTTTTTGTCTTTAACTTCGCAAACAATTAATCTTGATATACATGTAAGAATTTATACCAGTTATTTGCTATATTATAAAATTTACGCAAAAGAACTCTTGTGTGCAGAACGTTTTTTGTTGGGTATATGTTTGGTGATAATATTTGAAATTAAACACTTTCAGGAGCGGCAGACAGCGACAAGTTACTGTCTGACCGATGGTATGTCGAGATGACAGAGGCAGAATATAAGGAAAACATGCAAGAACTGGAGAAGAAAGGTGTAGCATCAACAGACGCTATATCCAAACGCCTAGATGATCTTGAATCCAAAATGTCTGCGCTGATGAAGCATAGTGCAGAGAAATTTGAGCAGCTAACTGACATTATTACTAGTGAAAAATCACACAGAAGGAAATCGAAAAGAAAGAGTCAGAAAAATGAATAAGTCACGTGAAAATTGAATAAGTATAATATAAGATGTATATAAAGAATATACACTTTTATAAATCGGAAGTCACAACTTGGTAATTAGATAAAATTTAAATATTTCCTTCAAAATATTATTGTTGTGATAAAATAAAAGGCATATCGATTATTATTATTATTATTATTATTATTATTATTATTATTATTATGATCATCATTATAATAAATCAAATAAAAATCTGTAGATGTATTGATTATAATGATTATTACACGCAGATTTAATATAGAACGCATTTAAAGACACTGCTCAAACAATTTTTAACAATGGTAGTATTACTGATGATCGATAATGAGATCCGACTAGACTATTGCAATTAAGTCAAACCGTGCTCTTTGACGTGACGCCTATTACCATAGAGTTCAATAACATTTTCAGCACTTAGTGTGAAGTTCATTCAGTCTATCAGATTAAAGTTCGATAAAACTATTGCCGTTAAATACGATCCCGCGCCAACCGCGCAGTACAACTTACTGTACGAATTCTATACACCGCGATAATACCGCACTCTACCATGCAGTCGAGCCTTATTCTCAGCATGCAGTCGAAACTCACTCTTCCTTGTGGCCCACGTCACGATTACCCTATGGTCGAACCTTACTCATTCTCACTTGATAAATCCTCACACATACGATCAAACGCGATACCCTGTAATTTCCGTTCTCGCTTACCGTGCGGTCCAGTCTCTCGCTTAACAGTATGGTCCAGCATCTCGCTTACCGTGCAATCCAACCTCTCGCTTAGAATTCGGTCCAATCTCTTGTTTACGTGCGGTCTTACATCTCGTTTTTAAAGAGATCTGTACCACTTCTTTCTTACCGTGGGGTCCAATCTCCTGCTTACCATTTGGTTCCATCTCTTGCTAACCATGCGGTCCAATCTTTCGCACATCGTACATTTCAACCACTCGCTTACTATACATTAAAATTTCTTGCTGTCCGTGAGGTCCAACCTCTTTCTTTCTACGTAGTCTTACATCTCGCTTACCGTAAGGTCCAATCACTCTCTTACCGTGTGGTCCAATCACTCTCTTACCGTGTGGTCCAATCACACTCTTACCGTGTGGTCCAATCACTCTCTTACCGTGTGGTCTAATCACTCTCTTACCGTGTGGTCCAATCACTCTCTTAACGTGTGGTCCAATCACTCTCTTACCGTGTGGTCCAATCACTCTCTTAACGTGTGGTCCAATCACTCTCTTACCGTGTTGTCCAACTTCTCGCATAACGTTCGGTCGAATCTTTTGCTTACTGTGCGCTCCAACCTCTCGCTTATCGTGCGGTCAAACTTCTTGCTTACCGCGCTTTCCAGTTTCTTGCTTACCGTGCAGTGCAATCGTTTTGTCCAAAATATCGCTGATCGTTTTGCCCAATATCACGGTCAAATCTTAATGTTACCCCGTTCGGATCAATCACAAAACGACTTACACAACAACAAAATGACACAAATCTCATTAATCTAGATGCAACAAAGGTTAAACTTCGATGCGAATAAAGTGATATAGATCTCTTTAGAAAGCGCCAGAAGGAGAGCGTCATTCAAACGAACGAGCGTTACGGTTATCTCCCTTACACCTTCCTTCTGTAAAACATTCTGCAGGGTTTCCTCCGTGAGGAATGACTAGAAGAAATTGACTATTGTTGGGCTTATCTGCGTTTGTTTCGGCCAAAGTTACTATAGTTGTTGATCGAACTCAGTGTAGTGCTCACACTATTTTTACCTTATACAAGAAACGATAAAATATGTTGACTCTGTACATGAAAAAGAAAAAAAAAGATTATTTTGATATGAATGTTTATCATATCAATTAATCATACTAACTATCAATCAATGAATATTAAAGGAACGTTATATTTACTTTGAGAGATACTGTCATACAGATTACATAGTTTTTGATGTTTAAAAAATTGGTTGCGTATTTCCCGAGGAGAGATAACACATTATCAGAAAGACAGAATCGCACGTAATGATATATCTAAATGTCTTGAACGAGATTTTATCTTGAAATGTTATTATTTATCTCGCTGAACAAGATTAAACTCAAGTCGTTACCGGGTTAAGCATGTCCGTAGTGTCCGACATCAGCCCACACTTAATGCTTATACACTTTATCAATGTTGTTACTATACTACACCAATCACATTACATTTGCATTTGAATTTGTCGGCGTCTATTCGGAATATACTCTCTAAACCTGATACATAATAAGATGTTCAATTTGTTTATGAAATTTTAATCAAAATGTGTTTTTGAAAGCGCTGAAATATAAAATTTTATTCAAAGTAGGGGTAAAAAAATCGTCAGCAGCGAGTAATTTCCTTAAACCAAGATGTATTTCTTCTTATTCAAATATTGTGTGTTATGTAATCTTGAACAATTCTTTGCGTTTCTAAAACATGCTATTGCTTAACTGTTAGACAGAAGATGTTATATCAGTTTAAGCATACTTCCGTTTAACATCCGTACAAAAAGTAATGTCGATTTTGTTACTTTTTTTACTCTTATCGCAATTAAACTTTGTTTTACGAAGGAAAAACAGAGGGTTCAAATAGTAATTTTAAAGTAAAAATTTAAAAGAATGTATTTTTATCATAGTTTTTTTTCGAGTTGTCTAGTACAACAATTCATCACAATCTTTTTGTGTAACTTTTTTTAGGGGAAGGTCGTTGTTAATGTTGTCAGAAATTTTGGTCCCACCATTTTCACATTCACTGCTGTAAACTTTTTGTGTACTTACTGGAAATAAAATATGTTGAAACTAAGCCCCGTGAAATTAAAACATTACGTGTCATTTAGTTCAAACTTTTGATGGATAAGCTAAAAGTCTCACCTTAGGCTCAATGTCCTGGTTATTTGTTTTGTGATGGTGTTATCTATAACTAGAAGCATGCATAAATGTTTGAAGTAATAAACCATCGTTCACCTATTACTGCAATTTTTGTATATCAAATCTAACATCGCATATTTTCCAGTGATATCATCTTGTATCAATATTCTCTGTGACCAGGTAAGTTGAAGATTGATTTCTTCACATTAATAATTGTATTCTTATCGTTTTGTGCAGGTGCTTGACTCCCTGTATTTGTTGCTTAATGTTCTTACAGTTCATGTGTATCCGACCATCAATCTTAGTTCCATGACTGCGATGTCTAACACATAACCTATGTTTTAAATGCACCGATCAGATTTTCTGGACGAATTATGTGTCATAACTTATTAGTACTAGTTAACTATTACAAGATGACCATTGCCACGTACATCTATTCCGTCCCAGGAGATAATGAGTCCGGCTTCATATAGAGGTTTTCAGCGAAAGATAAGTAACAGCGGGTCCGGCTTCATATAGAGGTTTTCAGCGAAAGATAAGTAACAGCGGGTCCGGCTTCATATAGAGGTTTATGGCGAAAGATAAGTAACAGCGGGTCCGGTTCATATAGAGGTTTTAAGCGAAAGATAAGTAACAGCGGGTCTGGCTTCATATAGAGGTTTACAGCGAAAGATAAGTAACAGCGGGTCTGGTTTCATATAGAGGTTTACAGCGAAAGATAAGTAACAGCGGGTCCGGCTTCATATTAGAGGTTTACAGCGAAAGATAAGTAACAGCGGGTCCGGCTTCATATAGAGGTTTACAGCGAAAGATAAGTAACAGCGGGTCCGGCTTCATAAAGAGGTTTACAGCGAAAGATTAGGAACAGCGGGTCTGGTTTCATATATAGGTTTACAGCGAAAGATAAGTAACAGCGGATCCGTCTTCATATAGAGGTTTACAGCTAAAGATAAGTAACAGCGGGACCGCCTTCATACAGAGGTTTTCAGCGAAAGATAAGTAAGAGTGGGTCTGGCTTCATATAGAGGTTTACAACGAAATCTAAGTAACAGCGGGTCCGGCTTCATATAGAGGTTTACAGCGAAATATAAGTAACAGCGGGTCTGGTTTCATATAGAGGTTTACAGCGAAAGATAAGTAACAGCGGATCCGTCTTCATATAGAGGTTTACAGCTAAAGATAAGTAACAGCGGGATCGGCTTCATACAGAGGTTTTCAGCGAAAGATAAGTAACAGCGGGTCTGGCTTCATATAGAGGTTACAACGAAATATAAGTAACAGCGGGTCCGGCTTCATATAGAGATTTTCAGCAGAAGATAAGTAACAGCGGATCGGGCTTCATATAGAGGTTTACAGCGAAAGATAGGTAACAGCGAGTCCGGCTTCATATAGAGGTTTACAGCGAAAGATAAGTAACAGCGGGTCCGGCTTCATATGGAGGTTTACAGCGAAAGATAAGTAACAGCGGGTCCGGCTTTATATAGAGGTTTACAGCGATTGATAAGTAACAGCGGGTCCTGCTTCATAATGAGGTTTACAGCGAAAGATAAGTAACAGCGGGTCCGGCTTCATATAGAGGTTTACAGCGAAAGATAAGTAACAGCGGGTCTGGCTCTGTATAGAGGTTTACAGCAAAAGATAAGTAACAGCGGGTCCGGCTTCATATAGAGGTTTTCAGCGAAAGATAAGTAACAGCGGGTCCGGCTTTATATAGAGGTTTACAGCGAAAGATAAGTAAGAGTGGGTCCGGCTTCATATAGAGGTTTTAAGCGAAAGATAAGTAACAGCGGGTCTGGCTTCATCTAGAGGTTTATAGCGAAAGATAAGTAACAGCGTGTCTGGCTTCATATAGAGGTTTACAGCGAAAGATAAGTAACAGCGTGTCTGGCTTCATATAGAGGTTTTCAGCGAAAGATAAGTAACAGCGGTTCCGGCTTCATATAGAGGTTTACAGCGAAAGATAAGTAACAGCGGGTCCGGCTTCATATATAGGTTTTCAGCGAAAGATAAGTACCAGCGATTTTTTCTGGCCTCAATGATTGCGGGTTCCAAATATTATGGTTAACAGGAGAGATTTCAACGTATTTTTTATGTTTGCTTGAGTATGTGGAGTTTTATTGTTGAATTAGTTATGGGTGTTCTATGATAAAATGTTACGTTTACGTATAAACAACATTTAACATTTGCTGGCTGTTGTTATTATACAAAGCTCATAAAACACATTACTTTTAGAAGAGATGTTCAGAGATTAATTCAGAAAACCATGAAGATATTTGTTTAATAGTGTTAAAACATTGATAGAAATAAAAGGAAAAGGAAAGATGTTCGTTTTTTGGTCGGATTTCGTCGGATTCTGGTAAAAAAATGGTTGGATTTTGGTAGAAACCCGACGTCAGCCCGAAGTCGGGAAACGACTTCGTAGTCCATCGTCAATCCAACGTGTTTTCGACGTCAAAACATCTATAGTGCTTGTATTATTACTACTACAGGTGTAAGACCTGTAAATAGATTTCCCTATATAAGCTATAGTAAACATGACATGCTTCAACATGCTGGCAATCATAGCTGGTACCATTTCCCAAGGGTTTAACTTACATGCTTTTAAAGCTAAGTGTTTGTACTATCCATTTCCAGCAAGAAAAGTAGGGGTCATGTATCAATTAACAGAGATTTGCCATCTTGAATCCGGTGGTCTGTTTTTTTCACTACGGTGTGAACTTCAAAACTGTTTTTCATATGCCGTCTTAAAACCGGGGCCTTTTTTCATAGATTGCATTTCTAAACATAAATTTGGTATCAGTGTGTCAGTAAAAGCATGCCATTTACTAAACATGTCCCTTTCAGCCCATACTTGTCAATTAATGCCCCCAAAATGCAAAAAAAATGGGACTATTTAGTGTCAGCCATTGCTTGACTAGCCCGAGTAGGAACATCCGGTGGACTATTTACAAGTAATTAACCTATAAGAAAACTTGTGTTTTTCAATATCTTATATTTTCTGTTTTTATTCAATAATATGATGTTTGCAATATATCTACCAAGTTTCAGCATTCAGTTAGCAAAAATGAACTCAATAAGAGGAATTTTCCAACACCACCTATTCTGGTACGCGTTTGCGGCCAAGCGCCTAAACCTAAGAATTCATTTCTTTCTAATAAAAATTGAAAACCATCAAATTTCTCAAAAACATGGTTATGAATAATAGTAAAACATCTCAACTAATAAAAGCAACTCACTTTTTGAGCTGACACTTGCAAAATGGGCCACACAGGGTATCAATTGTGGCATTTTTAAGGCAAAAACAGTTTAAAAAGGCCCCAAACCTAATTAAAACCTAATTTTGCCTCCTGTAACACAGTTATACTGATTTTTGACTTTCATGTTTGCTTAAAATTGGTCAGCACACAATTTTAGTGGAAAATAACATTGCAGACAATATAAATATTCAAATTCTGCCCTCCACTTGTACTTCTTATAGGTGTAAGACCTGTAAATAGATTTCCCTATATAAGCTATAGTAAACATGACATGCTTCAACATGCTGGCAATCATAGCTGGTACCATTTCCCAAGGGTTTAACTTACATGCTTTTAAAGCTAAGTGTTTGTATTATCCATTTCCAGCAAGAAAAGTAGGGGTCATGTATCAATTAACAGAGATTTGCCATCTTGAATCCGGTGGTCTGTTTTTTTTCACTACGGTGTGAACTTCAAAACTGTTTTTCATATGCCGTCTTAAAACCGGGGCCTTTTTTCATAGATTGCATTTCTAAACATAAATTTGGTATCAGTGTGTCAGTAAAAGCATGCCATTTACTAAACATGTCCCTTTCAGCCCATACTTGTCAATTAATGCCCCCAAAATGCAAAAAAATGGGACTATTTAGTGTCAGCCATTGCTTGACTAGCCCGAGTAGGAACATCCGGTGGACTATTTACAAGTAATTAACCTACAGCTTTGAAACTTTTAGCATCTGTTTATTATCATAAACTGTGTTTACGTAGAAATCTTTAATTTTATATACTATATAGATTAAATAATAGTAATTCTTCGAAATGGAACATAGAATCTCTTGTTCGAGATAAGGATGAGGAGGTAGGGGGAAGAGATCTAACAACAGGTTATTGGATTCACTTCCTGCAATGTTCTCGTTAGACACGCATATACAAGTTATATGATTGTTGGCTGTCTATTGTGCTCAATGTAAATGCAAGGGAAAACATAGCAGTTGTTTTACATGTTTAGTTGAATGAACATAGCTACAAGACTCGCTGAATTACCTTCTACCATATCCACGTCCCGTTTGTGCTTCCCTTAGGGTTGAACATAGAAACAAGTTGTCTTGCAGAGTAACTTCCTACGTAACCCATGCAGAGTAATAGCTACATGTACAGATATGAACATAGATACATGTTGTCTTGCAGAGTAACTTCCTTCGTAACCCATGCAGAGTGATAGCTACATGTACAAAATTGAACACAGATACAAGTTTAATTATTTTCTAACCTTCCTATGCAGCTTTTCGCTACATAAACAGGAATAAACAAGGTACCTGCTGTTTTGCGGAGTTACCTCCTACCAAGCCATGCAGCATGTGTTCAATATGTACAGGCATGAACACAGAAACAGGTTTCTTGCTAATTACTTTAAATAAATTAAGAACATTTTGAAAATTGTTCATATGGAAAAAGGGTCCGTGTAAAAGCCCGTGCGCTGTGTATCACTTTTAAAAGCAAGCGAAAACCTTTTGCTGTCCGGATTATCATTTCGAAAAGAAAAGTGGTGTTATCTTATTCGCAAAATTTTAGTGTTCTTACCCATCAGACTCAAGATGAAATCGCGGAATTGCAAATACATACGCGTTTCTTATATTCATCCGCGGCTAATGAAAGTTAGCTTTCCTTTTTTTCTGACATAAAAATGACTGCGCAGGAATACTTGAATACTTAATTTTATATAACTTATTAATTATAAGTATGATTTTTTCTTTCAAAATGCATTACATCAATTTTTATGCATTTATGACAGACCAGGGTCTTTTCATCCTGACATCTGCCGAGAAATTAGATTAATTATTGCAAATTGCCTTGATATAAATCCTGGATATATCAGTCGCAGACGGACATTTTTCGTAAACATACACCAGACAGGCTGTCACCGATATTTTATAAAACCTTGTGCTTATGCCATATTTCCTGCTAAGGCATGCTTGTAGAAGCTACCTAAATGTCAAATGTAACAGCACAGCATATTCAATTTATTCTTATTGAAAAAAAAAAGATTGTTTGGTGCCGAAATATCTCCAGTTTTTACACTCTCTATCATAAACAATGTTTGACCACGTCAGTGAAACATCTTTCCATTTAATATATACTGTGTAGAGATATGTGTAAGTTCGCGACAGTGCGTGTAGGGCGATTGATTGACAAAATAGAATTACCCTTGAAGCAATCGTTCTATTATGTTGTATTAGCTGCAATTATTTATTAAATGTTTTTATGCTAAGAAATATGTTATTTTCAAATCGCGCAAGAATTTTCTGTGAAGACTTAATTGAATATGTCAAACCATTAGAAGATAATAATAATGTGTTTAATAAGGAAAGAGATAAGTTTTTGAGGATTGCGTTCTTTTAGGAACAAAAGAAGTGTTGTGTCTTAAGTAGAAAGGAAAGATTCAGCTTTCCAGCTACCTTGACATTAGATGTCTTATGTATACTTACAAATCCTACAAATATTTCTCTTATGATTGTATATAATGACGGAATTACTTCTCACGGCAGCCATTTTATTAAAGGAAGCCTCAACGTCTTGTTGCAATAATTTCTGTCTTGTTCTGATGTTTTTTTTGCATGCTGGAAAAAACAAGTTTGTAAGATTGATTATTGGCAAAGCATGATCACCCCTACAACAAATGACAGAAAAAAGAATAAAATATTCAGAGGAAATAACACGGTGTTTCCAACTTGTAAATCATTCCTTTCATATTCTGCAAACCACCATACCACACCCAGCTTTGCTTATAGGGAATGTTCGTTTCTCCTAAGTATTTGAAACTTCATATAATATAAAATATGGAGCCTGTTTTTTCTCATGTAATGTTTTAATTTTCTAAAGAATAACCGATTGTTCGACAATTTCAAATCTTATTAAACATACGATAGATTACAAAATGACTCTAATAATAGAAGTCTTTCAAAAATATTAATTCGGAAGTAATTTAGTCATGCAACAAACAAATTCTGTTACAGTAGTACAATAACACTCAAATCCACAATTTGACTTTGGAAATTTTAAAGAGATTGAAATATATTTTGTATGTTATTGCCTTTCTACGGAAGCCCTGGAGGGACATTTATTACTTATTATTTATATGTTATTTCTAATTACTTATAATTTATAACTCATTATTTATTACTTATAATTAATAACTTATCATTTATTAATTGTTCCCGTTTTCTCCTTTGTTGGCGGCAACCTGAACGTAGATGAGTGACGAAAAGGTTTGTAATTTTCTTTCCTATTATTTTTACGTAGAGTTGTCCCTTCCTGCGGGAGGGGGTCACATGTTTTACACTGAATTATATCTTGAAAACCTCCAATATCTTCTGGTCTACGACCACAAGGTCTAGAGTTTTTATAGTTGTTATTTTGCATTTACTAGTGGTTTGTTAAAATTCATACTACCCTGGTGGTCAAAATCTAGCCAATTCTAGAGGAGTACTGGAGGATCAGATGAGCTGCCTAGCCCTGTCAGCTTCCTTTTGTTTTGTTTTTTTCATCCAGGGACGTAGCAGGGGTGACTGACAAGGGTATGAACTGAATAACTTTGAGGAAGATATACTTAGGATTATATTGCTTTTTAATGCTGTGATCATCTAACATAATTATAATCCTGGTAACTAATATCTTTAGATTATAACATAACATCAACATAGTATGCCAGGTCATTAATAAAGTTTTAACTATTTTGTAATTAATGTTTGACACAAAGGTTTGCTATTCATATGCATAGGTTTTGTTTTTGCTTAATCATAGTCAGATTTAAGCATTGGATTTCTCTTTTTTCAGGGAGGTGTTGAACCCCATGTAACAAGTGGGCGTGGGCGTGGTCGGCGATCTGAATATAAAGTTCACCTTGGATGGCAACACTTCAACCGAAATGCATTCCGTGTAGTAACAAATGCAAAAGGTGGAGGAAATAGAACTATAATTTGTAAAGCTGAAGAACAAATAACTGTTGAGCAAATCATTGAACAAGGGAAAAAAATGTTTTTAAGGATGGCAAAAGTTACTTTGGTGATATAAGTTCCATGTCAGTTACACTCACTGACCCCAGTGGTGAAGAGATCTCAAAGTTTACAAATTTAGATGATGAACCTTGTTCTTACACAGAGTATCTGACATCAAATGGGCTGTACCCATCACAGTGTCATCTTTACTTAAGAACTAAAGTGTTACAGACACATCAGAACGTTAAAAATGAATCTGAAGGACAAACATGTCAAACACACACAAAGAAATCGTATTTGGTCAATAATGAACCAGTGGGCACTATGGATGTCACTTATGACCCCTGGGGCGAGGCCAATTTTACCCCAAATAGTATAATTAAAACAATCTTGGTAGATGACTACAAGATGATGCTATATACCAAATACTAAAGCCCAGGCCTTGCTGTTGTTACAGACAAGAAGATTTTTAAAGTTTATATTTTGAAAATCTATCTTTGCTCCTGTGTCCTATTAAATTATGCAATGGACCAAATTTTGATAAAAGGTCACCCAAGCATCATTCCTGTGAAGTATGGTCGAAATTCGTGAAGAGGTTTAGGAGGAGATGTCCATTAAAGAAAAGTTGACGACGGACTTTAGAACATACGAACACCAGCCCATCACAATAGCTCACCATGAGCATGTTGTGCTCAGGTGACCAAAAAAACACAGGCCCATATATGCTTTAGAGGTGACTATCCTAAAATAATGCTACGAAATTCACAATTGTGTGTACAAATGGTTTCAATGGTGTAAAAGTATTTTGTTTTATTATTTTTCGTCATTTAAAAAAAAAACACTGTTTCACCCCAGGGGCATAATTTGAACAATCTTGAACGATGGGGAACAGTATCTTATAGCCAAAATAATTTCTTTCTAAGAAAAAATATTTTACACTGTGATTTTTTATCCAAGAGGCGTAACTGGATATACTGACAAGGGTACACACCAAATGCCTTTGATCTTAACGAGAATGTACAGTTTTATTTGAAATAGTTACATGTGTAAACAAAAGGGATTTATATCGGTCTTGCTGTGCTTTGAAAAGCCAAATAGAAAATTGAGTTCAATTACCAGTGTATTTTTATACTTGTAATTTATTACTTATTACTTATTATTTATTACTTGTTACTTATAAACAAATACTTATAACTTATTATTTATTACTTATTATATATTGCTTATTATGTATTACTTATAATTTATCACTTATTATTTATAACTTCTGCTTTGTTCTTGTGGGGGCAGATCCTGGAGAAACATAATATGTAGTAAAAAAGAATTAGTACTTTTGTACATTATTAGTAACATCTGTTATACTGCTATAAATGTACATTATGCCGTTATCTACATAATTATTTTGCATAATAACCTTAACTGGGACATTTTGTGTAGGTGTACATGTATGGCATAACAGTAAATCACTAGCAGCTGTGTAAATAGCTAGGCAGAACTTCTTAGTTAATGTGATTGACTTCAGGATCATAACACGATATTAATTCCTCATACAGTCTGAAACCATCCTCTGCGTTACTTGGTGTCTGAAGGTCTGGTTTGAAACAATATGCTAATTCAGTGAACACATTACTACATGTTTGTTTTGGGCGAGCATACAATTCCAGGCACAACTCCACGTCATCCAAGTCAACTGGTTTCCAAGGTCCTGTCCCCCATACAATTCCGGAACGTGATGGAGCACAAATGGTTTACCACAAGGAAGCTCCCGGTACATCTTTTGGGCGCGTATGTTATGAAAATTCCAGTGGTCTGCTATGCGATCCAGTTCTGCTTGCAAAACATCCATGAGACAAAATCTCAAACATTCTACGTGAATTGGATTCAGAGAATCAAACCTGCCACGATCTCGTAAATCTTCAATTTATTAATCCACCAATGGACTCCCTGTCGCCTTAAGTAACTCCACCACGCTTCAATTCTCTGATTCGAAGTACTTTTCCCATACATGAAACTTTTCATACCCGCCAATGAGTCCCTGTGATAATAGCGAAGAAGCGGTTGTAAGAAGCTAATATTCGAATTTTCAGTTCCACAATCCCCTCGTATAACTCGTGGAGCACATTTCATTTTCTTAATAGTATTAAGATAATAGAATGCGATACATTTTTGGTCAGTGTTACTTGCTCCGACCTCCAGCCACATTATTCTACGACTATATACATCTATAGCCCCATGAATGCAGAACCCAAATGGTTTTAGTTTATCGTAACCGTCTATATGCCAGACGAAATTCGGACCCTTTACATTATACCGTCTTCTCTTTAGTCTGTTTGCTTAACGGGATAAAACACCTTCCGGATCTACTTCTTTCATTATACGCATTACTTCATTTCTTTTCACCTTTATTTTATAATCATTTTCCAAACGTCGCCACATGCTTCTGTAGCCAATACCCTGTCAACTTAACTGAATTTCGTTTGTAATTATATTCTTAACGTCTTCAAATGGTGTACTTTCAACATTTCGACGGCGAAAGTTGTTTACTTTTAAAATGCGTTTTAAATGCCGAATACTTATGCTGATATTGTGACATCTGTATAATATAAGAAAAATTTGACAGTATTTAAATCCCGCGAAAAAATACTCTTTGATCTTCTGAAGTCTGCTCAATGCATCATGACTGTCTGATCGCACATATGAGGTCCCTGTTGCCATAGACAAGTCTATTGCCAACATAAAAGCCAGACAAGACGACAAAAGCACGGCCGTCGAAATCTGAAAAGAGGAAAGTGGCATGAATCAGATAAGTATTTCATTAGGTGGATTATATACTATGCTATAGCTTAAATTCTGCTGAAATCTATATTTAATTACTCTACAAATGGTACATATAAGGTATGTCATATTCTAAAATATGTTGTTGGAGATCTCAAACGCTTGCTTAATATACTTCTGTACTTCAGTCGGCTTTCTATGTTAGTATTTAGAATGCATTATATAAGTACTTGATTTGAAAAAGCAGACTTCTACTCTCATCTTATAGCTTTTGAGGGGTTATATGGTGTATGGTATTAAAAATATGTAGTAAAATAGAGTAAGAACTATTGAATTGTTTTTAAATAATACTACATATTTTTAGGTGGACACATCATTTTATACTCATTTAGCAGCACCTTTATATGTATTATTTTAAATGTACTAAATGTATTATCAAAATTAAGGTTCTTTTTTACATAATTTTCATAAGGAATACTTACTCAATTAATTTCGATGAAACAGGGAATCTTCATTCCATTTCTGTGAAAAATAACTGTACGTCTTGTTCACAAAAGAGCATGCTCTCGAATGATGCGCTCGAAGCCATGCCAAATAAATAATAACTTACAAGTAACAAATAATAACTTATAAGTAATAAATTATAACTTATAATTAATAAATGATAACATATAAATAATAAATGTCCCTCCAGGGCTTCCGTACCTTTCTCTGGTTTATAAAATAAACCCAAAGTTATCATGATATGTGTTTAGTACTCCTTTAAAAAGATTGCAGGGAGATATACGAACATATTCATACATATGACCTTATGCCCCCAACATATGTTTGAAGTGTCTAAACCATATCTTCAAAACTGTACATCTAGTTTGCGTCGAAATTTTAGTGCTGCACTTCTAAAAAATTATGGACTGATTCAATGCCACGCACATCTAAAATTTATAATAAAGATATTTTTTAGGTTTGAAATTCATTATCTTCAAAACTGTAGAAGTAGTTGACGATTAATTTGGGAAAATTATGATTACGATTACTCCAGTTTTACAAACGAATTTTATTAAATTACGATTACATCGCCTCGCGGTATTAGCTTTATTACAATTACATTGTTCTTCAATGAATATTATGGAAATTAATTAAATAAATAGTATTAAGATCAAAGAATTCTTATTTGCAAAACTAGATAACATTAAATAATAAAATTGTAGTTGAATACGAAACGTTTATTTTACAGGTAACCATAAATTAATTTTTTTTGTCAGAACAAATACTGATAAATGAATTTCAATTCGGCCATCAACAACATGTAAAAGATGGATAAGGCAATATTGGATTTATGCAATCAGTAACTGTCAGTTTATCTAAAAGTATGATCATCTTTCAAATTGTAGTGATTAACTGTCATTCGATATCACTGTAATATTTCAGCGTCATTATGGAAAGCAAGTCTTCACTTATCTGACTGAAAAAAAATCTTTGAAAAACTGTGTTACAAGTAAGGTGCAGTTGTCCGGTAGAGCAAAGACCTATATATATAAATAGATATGCATCATCGCATTTTCTCGCCTATGCACGCGGCCTGAGTTATCTCGAATCACATGATCGTCATCTTTGATACCGAAAGCCTTCGTCAATTTTGTCAATCATTAAAACTTTTTTTTAATGAATGGTAAATACAAATTTGAATTGCATTAATTTAAAGAAAGATGCATATTCTTCATCATGAAACTAAGGTTAACTATTTATTTATTGATATAACAATCAAAATCATCAAAACTGCACCATACCGTTCAAAGTGCATTGGCCGGCAGAAAGCAATCATACAGTGTGAAATGCCGATCATATCATACCTTACAAGGGCCTTAAAAGAATATGATAATTTAATCAATGTGTCCGAGAAGTATAAATAACACTTTGTCACGTGACGAGATTCACGCCCAGTCCACGTATCAAAACGAGATTTACAATATCAGTTATAGAGAGATGCGAATCTCTGTAATATATAGGTCTTTGGGTAGAGGTGCGATCATTATAGTTAAAATGTTAACGTAGTATTTATATTGACAATATTAACACTTGCCCCGACAAGTTCTCAAATGATTGTCGTGATGAATTAGACCTAACCCGCCCACCAACTTGACAATGTTTCTTGCAAAAGCACAAAAACCAATAAAAATAAGGAACAAATTATATTGTCAAGTAAATAAGGCCGGTACTCAATAACCTTATCGAGACCAGTGCCCCTGGAATCAAATTAATAAGTACAGCATGGCAGAAATTATAGAAACAGATCGAGCTTCTATGTTCTATTGAAGAAGGCTTTTGCAAAACAACACTGAACTCTGTTGTGAACGATTTTCAAAGATTTTTTCGTGCATTATTTAAATATATTTAAAAAGATTAGTACCAAATAATGTCAAATCTTATTAGAATGAAAATATAAAAATCTAAGTCAACTGCGTTTGAGATTACAGTTTAACTTTTGAAATTGAAAGGTGAAGATGAACTTGGAAAGATGAATTTGAAGAGACATTTTAAATAATTTAAACAAGTTAAGGTGGTATCATTTGTCACAATATAGTTAAAGTTGGGGGGAGTGTGGTTTCCTATTTTCATAAAATTCCATGTTATTTAATAATTATAAATCTACCTATTACTTCGGATATCATTTATAGGACATATAAATGTTACATGTCAATCAGGAATTATAAAAAATAGAAATATGAAACAATTTCCCACACTGGGTGTATCCTTTTTGCCGGGAGTCCAAACTTCCAAATTATCCACTATAGTATTAAACTACAGTCACAGGAAGGTTGTCTTTATCAAGGTTAACAATGTCTTAGAAGTTAGTTCAATAAACATTACTAGAACAATAGCAAAACATGTTTCTCATAGTGACTACAAAAGGAAAATTTGTCATTCATGTTTGCATTGTTTGTAGTCATTGTTCTAGTGAAGTTAATTGACCTAAATTCTAAGACATTGTTAACCTTGATATAGACAACCTTCCTGTGACTGTAGTTTAATACTATAGTGGTTAATTTGGAAGTTTGGACTCCCGGCAATAAGACTACACTCAGTGTAAGAAATTGTTTCATATTTCTATTTTTTTTATAATTCCTGATTGACCTGTAACATTTATATGCCCTATAAATGATATCTGAAGTAATAAGAAGATTTATAATTATCAAATAACATGAAATTTTATGAAAATAGGAAACCACACTCCCCCCAACATTAACTATAATTGTGACAAATGATACCACCTTAAGATTGACAGAAGACTGCTCAATCAGATCAGTGTCAGCATATTTTTATCATTTTGTTTTACCAGTGGATTATTTTTATATACATTAACAGTGGCATAACCGATTTATTATTTAAAAGTAAGAATAAAGAATTATATGCATATTCTCACATCATATGATAACAACTATCAATAAATTATCGAATCATAGAATAATAAAAATGCTGTACTGTGTAAATCATATGTATTTGAATGAATAAATTACCAATTCCCTGTTTGTGTGAAGTACGTTTGAAAACACTAAAAGGCTTAAAAATGAACGATTCGTGTTTCATGCAGAAGCTACAGCATTCGGCAATCAAAAACATGGATAAGATGCAAATGGAAAATTTTGACTTTTATTTTCACACCAAACCTAGCGAATAGATTGGAATAAATGTTAATATGAAATGAAAGAATTCTTTTATTATAGCTGAATCATCTTCATATAATTTTCTTTGTCATAGTTTTTATGCCGCACTTATTATAATGACGAAAACTTTATCAAGCATTATGTCTTGTTTTCTTATCTTCTTAAAAATTAATAAATTATCTTACAAAAATATTCGTTAAAAGCATTAAACAGAAAATTTGTCTGTTAATGGAAATATCGATTTCATTTCCGTCGTTAATACCAACACTTACACTCTCATTTTTGATATCCCGTAAGGTTTGTCGGAATTTGTGCTAAAATAGCAATTTAAAGACATACGGAAACAGTAAATTTGCGTTAAAGTTTGTTTTGCAGTATATGACATCTCACTTTTAAGCTAAAAAGAAGCAAAAATAAGGGTTCTTCGCGAATTGTACTCGTAAAATTTGTCCGCACCAAAAGACTTTTTCTTGACTTTAAGGACTTTACTACACCATTCTCGGCAACAAAAAAGGTACCAATCGAAAGCTTCCATTAGCGCGCATTTCGTGCACACAATGTTTTTTAGAAAATGAATTAATATCTTTAAATATTTACCTTTTTTCGTCCGAGCAAGCGTTTGCGTTCTAAAATTGTTCATGAATAGTACTACTGATTCCCTACGGTGCTACAGTATATAAGTAAACGTTGTTTTCCCCAATAATTGTTTTTATAACAGCCAATCAAAAAGCATGATTCATAAGCTTTTGAAAAGGATCGGAAAATGACATGACGAGGTTTTTACAGTAGAAATGAATGCGATATCACATAAAACACCCCTAGCTTCAGTGAAATATGTCTTACTTTTAATCTTTATTAAGCTGCCATTATAATATAAATTTCGCAACGCTTCGACATTTTCTGCAATCATTCAACATTAACTGGGGAACGAGAACACAGTTTTTAGCCCTTTGGTTACCCACAATAAGGAAGTACTTACACAGTAAAAGAGTCCTCTTTTTGAGGATGAATATTGATTGAATTTTGAATGAAGAGTACTGATTAAATGGCATTTTTGTACAGAGTAGGTCTGAAGCATGAAGTAAATGTCAATTTTTAGTGAATTTTAATGATAGATTGTTGTAAATCAGCCTTTGAACAGGGGTTATTTTGGCCTGTTTACTGCCAAAATTGTTTACCTGTCAAACCAGCCGACACACTTTTGAAATTATTGCGCAAGGAAGCCGGTCAAGGTACCCTTTCTTGCGGCTAGAATATGTCGCATTGGATAGTATTACAAAGTTCAGGTGAGATTTTTCTATTCGGAACGTTTATAAAAATGTTCTGTTCACAAATGCTTATTTGAAACATATAGGGAAAAAACTGTGTTCTTAGGCCTGATCATGTTAGGCGACAATCTGATTGGTTCGGAAGGTAGTTGATAAAAGCACGTCTCAGCGAGTCGTCGTCGAATGCAGATAGCGTAGCGGTTTTTAGAAGTTTTTAATCTGAGTGAATACTGTGATTAATTGACTGCTGAAAAAGCAATGTGAAAGATTAATTGCGCTGAATGTATGCCATCCTAAAACAATATAAACAGAATAATTGAAAACTATACTAACACAATACGAAAGGACCACAAAACCAATTTTTCATTCTTTATCGTCTGAAATGTTTAAGAAACAATAAATAATGCGAGTAAGAGAAACTATGTGAAATGTGCATAAAAAATCAAAAGTTTGTTCACTTATTATTAAGTTTACAAGTTGACAATAATTATATAAAACAATTTTTTTATATCTGTCTAGTATTGTCTCTGAACATTACAAATACTTTAAACAACAACAACAACAACAACAACAACAACAACAACTACTACTACTACTACTACTACTACTACTACTACTACTACTACTACTACTACTACTACTACTACTACTACTACTACTACTACTACTACCACTACATTTTTATTTTTAAAAGCAAGTTCATACCCTAAAGATCAGAGACCACTAAATTGTTTCCCATAGAACTACATTATAAGATTTGGTCCTCCTGTGATTTAGTTTACATGACTTTTTCAAAAACCATCACAAATTTTCAAAGTGGCACTTTGGCAAAGCAAAAATGGCCAGGAATCAAGGTCTTCACCAACTCAATCTCTCAGCATTTTAAACCAAAAGTAATCACCCTCAGAATGTATACAAATATTCAACCCAAAATATGAAAAAGTACCAACTTCATTAAAATGCCACAAATCACCTTTCATAATCTTACATCACCATTTCGCAATTAAGTGAAACTAATATCTAGCACCAACTGACATAGAAGCCTATTACCAACTTAAACTGGTCACCGTATGAGCTCATTCCGATGAAACTCATTTGATATATCTTGGTCCCCATACATGTTTCAAATAAGATTACATACGCAAAATAAAATGAGTTTTGGGGAACTTTGATCACACCCTGGTATCGGCTCTATCAAGTACAGGTGGCACTCACACATACAACATACGGTAAAGATTTTTAGAGAAGATGTAGTGTAAGTATTTCTTTTGCATCTCCGAAATTCCAAAACCTTCTTAAAATGAAACATATCAGCGCCCAGGTGAATAAATAATGTTCTGCAAGTGTCACAACATTTTATCATGAAATAAACAAACTACGGCGAGTTAAACGAGAAAGTTTGACCCAAAAATGTCAAATGCCAAAATTAAACATACAATACTCAGTAAATTCTAGAAATGTATTCATTTTTGATATCGTTAAGTCCTGTCTTCTTACAACAACCTGTTCATATTCCAAGCGTTAATCTGTTTTATTTAATGAATGACTCGTTTTTAAGATGGTCAGTGGTTTCAAAACGGCACTCACATCGTACAGGTGTGTAATTTTTAGCACTCACCAGAAACAGCTAGAGAAAAGTCTTTAAAAATGTCAAGAAATCGTCAGTAATTTAGTTTTAGTTTTGTAGGAGGTCAATATACTGAAAGCTAATCTAAATAATTACTATGTTTCTCAATTTTCTAATATTTTAACAATTTACTACTAAATTTTGAACGATAAAGAGAAGATTAGCGTGTAAAATTGCAACGATTTTGTTGAAGTCATTTATTTGTAACTTTTTTTTAAAACAGAACAAAACTTTTTATATATATATATATGTCAATCAAAGTAACTGCCTATGATATTTTTGTTGAAAGAAGAGTGAGTTACATGTAATAAGATATGATTAAAACTATCACACATTTTGACAAAAAGAATACTCCCGGTAATTATCATTTCTTAACGATCATTTAATACGATCATCTACACATTCTGTTAGGTCATCTGTACAAGTTTGAAAGAATCTGCCTGATAGTTAATGAGAAGTTGATGCCACAAGATTTAATTACTAAAATTAACAAAAGGCCATACCTCTGGTAAAAATGGTCGCATGATAAAATATTTTTATCGATCATCTACACATACTGTTGATCTGTGCAAGTTTGAAAGAAATCCGCATGATAGTTGATGAGGAGTTGATGCCACAAGATTACGAGGACGTACGGACGGACGGACGAGTGCAACTCTATATGCCTCCAACTTCGTGGGGGCATAAAAATTACATCAATGCATTATTAAGGATAAGAATACTGCCAAGTCTGTCCCAGGCATCGCTGCCTAGACAACAATAAAAAACAACCGTCATTGTAGGAATTCGTGGGAATAAATTTTAAAAAAAACAAACACAATCTAAATAGAGCAGGGTACTCGAAATTTTTTGGATTTATATTATTGTTTGCATTTTGAGCTTAATAAGAAATCGCGATAAATCGAATAAATTTTCTTTGAGAATCTTTCATAGCATGAAAACGGGTACGCGGCAAATGTTTATAAAATATATCTTCAGATTTACTCTGAAAATAATCTTATTTTCCCAACATTTTTTCTATGTGGAAAAATATCGCTTGACATTTCAGTTTTTCAGTTTTTAACCATAGCAGTCTGTTAAATTAATCTTAATATGTATTTATAATTAATAATGACCACAGCCGGATGACCGAACATTAAAATTAAAGCATTTTTGTCAATAACTTTCTGTTAACTTTCTCAAACTTTTGGTAATTTTTGAATACAGTGAACATTTTTATCACTACAAAACACATACATGTAATACAAAAAGAAAAAAATGTAAAAATAATAACAATCTGGTAAGAGTGTTTTTCTAGATCATATACTGACACACCATGCACGTGGTGTTAAGTGTTTGTTACCGATATTCCGTATAATTATAAAGTTATTAGTCAAGTTCATTCATAATGGCCTTGTTATTCCGCCAAGGATAGTCATCGAGAGAAAAGGTCCTTCGTATACACATAACCATGAACGACAGTCGTGCAATCGAGGAGATCCTGTATTTTCACTGCATTTAATTTACGCTGCATGAATGTCCCCGACATTTGTACATACTCAATCTTTACTTTCACTTGAAAGACTCAATGTCTAGGAGTGAATTAATGGCAAATGCGAATTCATAAGACATATATTAGATGCAGACATCGATTGTTGTTTTTGTTTTGGCAATCTTGATATTTCTCATCTCAAATACCCTACTCAAATTCAAAATATACCCCGCAAACACATTACACTTGTATAACGTGTGTTTACATTGCTTAATCAGTCATAAATGAGGCAAATAAAAATAATAAATTAAAGAAAATTAATAACTGGCATGAGAAGATTTATACATTTCTTGTCGCTTAGCAAACTTTGAGTAGCATATAAAATGATTACTCCCAATCAGTCTTGAAAATAAAAATGAGAAAATAAATAATTGCTGAAACATTTAAAGTTTATTTGAGTCGTATTCTTTCTTTTTGCTTTGATGAAATGATTGATTTTCAATTTAACAAACGGTCGAAATTTTAAAAGAATGGCAGACTGCACACATTGCAGTGCCGTTCGGGAGCGTCATAAACCAATGAGTTACCCCAAACTTCCCAATTTAGAACGTAAGTTACTAGAGAAGCTAGCAGGAACTAGTGTAAACCCTACGGCTCTCACAGTCACCCAATGAGAGTGACTGAGGGCCAATTTAGATTGGTGCTCGATCGTGCGACTGGGCAGCGAGAGCTCCGGTACGTGAAACGTGTAAGGGACAGCTACTCTAAACAGATCAGCCGAAAGCCAGCGATCAATGTTCAGACGTGTCAACCGCGACACACGCTCCGAAAGCGAGTTAGGATAAGAGTTCTATATAAATCATACGTTGGATTTTCATGCAATAAAACAATTCCAATATTAACATATACTTATATGAATGTTTATTCATATGTATTAAATCGAAAAAAATCTTTACTTTTCATATCAAATCCTAAGTAATCTCAAATAGTTTTCTGCACCTTTTATTTGTCATTTTTATACTGACACATTGACCCCTTTACGTGACATTATGTAAAATGAAATAGATGTGCTTAAATTATGAACAAGGGAAGTAAATAATGCATTACAAATTACAGTTATTGGATTTTACTTGTTCGTTGCCATGTCAATCAATGTACTAACTGCTTTGTTCGCGCTAGGTGACAAACCTGAAATTGTACACATCTGGAACTTTTGGAAGCAAATACCATCAAAACATTGTTGACAAGACAAGAATGATGTTGAATGCATATAAACAAGTTTCATTAATCTGGTACATTTTGTCAAGTGAAAGTTAATGAGGGAAAGAAATTTTCCAGTTAATTAAAGACTTTTTTCGGTGAAATTAAAATGGTATTCACTGTTTTGAAACTGTGGAATACCATTTATATTTTCACTGTTTTTCCGAACTACTTTTTTTATTTTATAATCTATCTTTAATACGCCATTTATGGCATTATGTTTTTTTTTGCAAATGATGTACATTTAAATAAAATTAACTGTTGTGTTTCAGTTTCTTTGGATAATAGTGATAGATAAGCTGTTTATAATACTTAAATATGATGACGAATTTCAGAACTATTTTCTATTGCTTCATCAGTTATGTTTAAAAGTTATGAGGCTATTATTTTGGGGTTCTCCACAGGGAACAAGAAATTCTGAGTTTCTAGTTCTTTACCAATTAATTCGTCAAGAAAACATTAACAAATAAAATGAAAATTTGTCTGTTCCAGTGAAATATCGATTTTATTTCACTTTTGAACTCAGGAAACCGGTATTTTCACTTGTGACTACGCCATTCATGAAAACTTCAGTTTCTGGAGTTCACTCGTGAAATAAAATTGAAATCTCACTGAAACAAACAAATATCCTCTATTTCCAACACTGGAAATGCAATAATGTCAGGTCAAAACTTATTAAGAAATAAAGAGCATCGCGAAGCGGGACATATATGTCCGTGTTATGTAAAACCCAATCAGGGCCAACCGAAAAACAATTCTGATACAGGCTCGATGGCAGTGGGTATTACAATAATTCAGCAATTGATTTGAAAATAAAATTATTAAACTAAAATAACTTTGTCATTAAAAACTGCAATATCAGTGCTTATCATATGATTGATAACGATGAGCAAGGCTCAAGAGTTAAAACTAAATGCCCAAAAAATCAATAGTAATCTATCAAAATGCATTGACCATGGCATTTTGATCCCCAAAACAATAAAGGTAATTTTCCGACCACGAACATTCTTCTTCGTAGTTCCAAACTTTCTTCAGTTTTGATCAGAAACTGATTTTCAATTGAAGGTCTTTTTGACATTGCCCTTTATGGAAATGCATATTACTGCCCTCGCCGCCTAGTCCCGGGTTGAGCGCAACTCAATATTTACACCAATAAACAGTATAATTTTGATCCATCCCAAACGATGGAAAGCATATGATGGTGAACATGGAACCTTCAATGAGGTATTTTCAGGATAATACCATAGAAAGCCACCGAACACGACAAATATAAATATATTGCAGGCTCGGTTTTATTGAGCCTGTTCATGGACAGTAACGGAAATGCATATTACTGCCCACACCGCCTAGTCCCGGGTTGAGCGTAACTCAATATTTACACCAATTAACAGTACAATTTTGACCATCCCAAACGATGACGTGCATATGGCGTTGGACATGGAAGCTTCAATGAGGTATTTTCAGATTAATGCCATTCCATGTTCATCGGCGTATGGTCCCCAGATAAAAGAATGGGTTTGCTCTTAACGAGAAAACAATGGGTGGAACTAAACAAAATAGAATTTTGACAGGGGATCTGATACTATAATTCCTGCATATCAAAGACAATGCCAAAGGCAAAGAAAACAAAAACAGGAAGTATATCCTTTGGGAGATACAAATACAAACGTTAAATACAAGTTTATTTAAATAAACGTAATCTTTGCATAACAGAAACACTTTTAAAAGAAGGTTATCGGTATCACAAATTAAGGAAATTCTTTTGCAAGTTTTATCGCCGATGCCCAGACTTAATTAAAATATACAGGCGCAATTTAAAATCACAAGGTATTTCACAGCCAGTTTTTTATCGGAAATTTAATAAATAAACTTAAGAAAAAAGGCAATGTTAATTCTGCTGGGTATTCGTAAAAACCATCTGTAAATTTAAAAAGAAAGATTACCGACATGATATTTTACAGCACTCTGCAGGCCTGGTGTTTAACCTATCTACAGCTGATCAATATGCTCCTCTTTGGTTGCACCACGGAGTCAGGGGTTTAAGAGTTTATGAAGGTTTCTTGGGAATTCTTTGTTTAAAAGAACCTAGAAGATCGATTTATTTCTTTTATCCCTGTGATCGTGTTCTTGCCGATTTGACACCAGGTGCTCTGATCTCCGAAAAGATCATTGAGTACCCTCCCCTTTGGCTTTTCTTTTAGCTTCTTATGTTTTATATGTTTGTGTGCTTTTGCATGCAACATTGTTGAGCTGATGGGTGGGTTGGAGTTATTTCACCAAAAAAACTTGTACTTGTTTTGTGATATGAGAACCTGTTGGGGCAAGTGTGAGGTTGGTGCACCCTAGAACCTGGTTTAACCACCGCCACTGACCTTCCAAGGCGGTAACTCCTCGGGTTCTCACTTTCGTTAATTGTTTGTTGCGTCCAAATTAAAACTGATTATTGTCATACTATGCTCTCGTCTCCTCTCTACTTTTAGGCTGTGACGGGAGGCTGTGTCTGTGTCTGCTAGATGTGGCCATTCCTGATATGCATATTTCACTTTTATACAACGGGCAAATTCAATGGTTATAGGTCAAACCACTGCTTATTTATTTATCAGAAACCAACTTTCAATTGAATGGCACAGTGACCATCGACTTATGACCTAAACCTCCAATACGGGTCGTCTACTGACCACAAGTAATTTAATAACGATATGTTGTTATATAGGTTAAACCAACTTTCAGTTTTCATTGAAACCCGATTTTCAGCTGAAGGACATGTTGCCGTGAACCTGAACGTCCAAAATAAACAGCGGTAATCTACTGACAGTGAGCATGAGCAATCGATAAACCATGATTAGCGATATTCTTCAGTTATAAATCGAAAAACAATTTTCTTTTGCAAAAAAAAATCATGACAATCAATTGTTATAAAGCATGCTACATTGATTTACGCAAGAAACTCGTTTATTTCTCAGAGAGCAAGACTGAAAAAACGCTCTACATTTCTCTGTTCGTTAGTCGAGTGAACGTCTATGCTTTGCTATCTAAAGGATTGATGGACACCTTCTTAATATAATAACAGAACAGAGAAGGAACTTATTCTGTCAACATGGTGTTAGAAACGCAGCATATAATAATATTAACAATTCACCGGAAATATGTTAAACTTAAGTTTAAAATCGTTATCGCCCTGCTTTACAGCAATTTAACCAATTAAGCATAAAGATGGATGAGCCATTATTTTTCAGTTTCATTCAATAAAATGCTTCTCAATGATAGAGCCACTTAGATTCCGACTTTACAAATGTGCAGAATTTAGAATAAATATAATAAAATATACTAAAATTACGCATAAGTTTACTTTTTGATAAAAAGTTAACACTTTACAAGGGGAAAAGTGATTAAAGTTGATGAAAATATTTCCAGGGAAAGATGCCGACTATCGGCGTCATTTTGTTAAAGAAAAAAAAATCCTAAAGATAATTCATACTTTGACAAGCATAAAATTAATTAGATTTGTGTTTCCCTTGCAAAATGTATCAGTTACCGAAAATCAATCAGTTTAAGTTGAAAAAAAAAATCATATTATTTGTCACGCAAAAGACGACGCCTCTTAATTGAATTTTTATTTCCTCGTCGTGCGACGAAAAAGCGCCTTTTCTCGCGTGACGTCATTTGCGCAATTGGCCTGGTTTTCGCAGCCGACGTCACATTATAATGGAATATTTATTGTCGGCCGAAATATGCGCCCCATTATTGCGCATTAACAGGCTCAGAAAGACCAGCCTGCAAAAGTTACCAGCAGTATTAAGTCATTCTGTTAATGTAATGTCCTGGGTTCCTCCTATCCTCTGATTTCAGATAAACCATGCTGCACATTATTGTTTGACTTGCAGCTACATTTTTTGTGTCATTTGTGTATACATGTAACTTAAGAGGCTTACAATGCAATTGGATGAAAACGAATGTCTCCATACTTCATAAATATAATATGGAATGTATGATATTTTGACTATAAAACAAAAAATTAAATATTTTCACCCGAGAGGACAAAACACATAAACAAACGTTGGTACCAATCATGGCTAGATTTCATCCTGGTCGATTTTCTTATTATAATTGTTTTAATTGATTGATACATAGATGATTCCTGAGCACACAGCTCAAGCCTTTGTGCTGCTATGAGATCCGAATATTTAGTAAAACTTTGTAATTTCCGCAAATAAGCAAGAGTAGGAAGGCGTGTAGTGATGTCGTTTGGGCTTAGAGAAACCTTCTATTTATTATTTAGTGTTTATTCTTTACTAAAATATCAAGCAAACCACACACGCAAGTTTCTCGCTCAGATTTTTACCAGACTCGTCCAAGTTTTATCGAAAAGATCGTGTTGACTAGCTGCGTCTTCTATGTTTTTTTCTTTTCAGTCAGCTGAGCGTTTAAACATTCTTACTGCTGAACACTGAGTTTGAATATAATTCTGTTAGGTAAAGTGTGAGGTTTGTGCATCAATTAAATTTTTTTTCAAAAGACTTATTAATAACAAGTTCGGAAATTTTTTTCACGGTTGAGGGGATATACTTTAAAGTAGTTTGATTATTTGTTCATACGTTTGCCAAAATTAATCGATTTACGTACGGAATATTCCTTCATGTTGATATGATAAGTACTACAAATGGTTACGAACGGTCCATCCAGTCTTAACCAAGAATCGACCGGCTTTCAGATCAGTTTGCTGTTGGTTTTTTGAAAATATCTTTTAACTTTAATAGAGAGGAATATTCTCATACTTGACAACTAGTTTTCTAGGCAATGTTAAATCATCACGAGTCAAAGAGATTATTGACTTCGGGAAAACCGAAAGGTTGACAAGTATCATTAAGTCTGCCGTTCCTGCATTATAGTAATTAGTTTGTGTTGTTCAACATATCTGTCTGACGTCAGTCCGGATCAAATATGGTAATCAACTACATTTTAAATAGAAAAGGATCTGTTATAGCTTCATGACAACCTTATAATTAATGAGGTTTACAGTTATTTGTTAAAGAAAGATATAAACAGTATACGGTAGAGAGCAATTAAAGATTTAAATTAGAAAAAGAATTAGATAGACCATGAGTGAAATGAAAATATGATTTTAGTTTAGTGGCTTGTAATTAAGTTGAAGTCTACTGGCTGAATGACCCCAGGTCTAGGTAAGGTCATTAAATACCAACCTTTTTGCTTGACAATTCTCCATGTATTAGCTTGTATTGGTGCACCCTAGAACCTGGTTTAAACCCCCAGTGCCAATCGTTTGCCACTGACCGTTCCAAGGCGGTATCCTCAAAGGTTCTCTTTTTCGTTAATTGTTTTTGGCGTCTTATTTGTATTGACATACTTATAACAAACATGCCTTCTCTCTTCCTCTCTTTATTGTCGCTGCGTGGGGAGGCTGTGTTTTGTGAGTGTGGAGATTCCTGATGCATATTACATATTTTTCGTATGTTTTATATATTTGTGTGCTTTCAAGTTGGAGCTTATTCACTAAGACATGTTTTAAAAGTGTGATGTTGGTGCACCCTAGAACCTAGTTTAAACCTCTAGAGGCAAATTGTTTTGCCACTGGCAGTTCTAAGGCGGTAATCATTCAGGAAATTGTTTGAGGTTTTTCATTGGAAATTGATCTTTTTAAATCAATTCTTTTTTTCCTCTTAACATTTTTGTTAAAAGAAAAGTCCATTCTTTGCTTTAAATTATAATGTTTAATAAGCAGTAAGCAAGGAGCAACGAATATGTAAATCATGCAGTTAGTTACAGTTACAAGTTACCAATAAAAGGACAGTCTTAATTCTATCATGTAAAATAGTCTAATTTACTCTTTTGCCCTTGAATTCCTATTCAAATATCTGGACTCTAAGTAATCTTAATTTTCAAATGTAAGTATTTTCCTTAAATAACACTACAAGTAAAGTGCATTGCCATTGCTTTGTACTTAGCGTTCGTCTAGTCCGAGTTGAAACTAAAATAATTTAATACTTTTTAAGATCTGTTCTCAAACATTAGTTTTAGATTGACTTTTATATATTGATAAATCTTTGGAATAAATCATAAAAATTTAATCATTTTTCTAGCAACATTTTCTTCCAATTCAACACTGAGATATAGATAAAGTTGAGGAAATGAATGCATGAAAAGTAAGAATAATATGTTGTTAGGTAAAAATACTATTCGGTGTCAAGACCCTATTGATGAGGAAAATCAGCAACCTATCACTAAATGACATCCGCTACAGTGTGCTCCATTCAGACTGATTAAAACCCATGTTTTGCCATCTCTGTATTGACACTAGTCTTTTATAAGCACTGTAAAGAATGCCGCGTTTACAGATTGGTTTCTACTATTCACAAGACGGGCAGTTCAAAAAGAGTTTATTGTCGTTGCTCTATTACTGTTGTGGTAAAGACGTTCTCATTGAAAGAGACATAACGATAGCTATTCATATCAAGAAAACCCAGCTGTCACAAAGACAAAAATGAAATGTGCCAAAAATACCCCACAAAAACAGGCACACCACGAAAACATCAACATCAGAAAAACAGCCTACCCTACACAGAGTGATAGAGAGCATAAGTTTACAATTTGATTAATCTTCAAATTAGCGTCGCAAACAAACAAAATAAAGTTCTCGAGGAGTGACCTCCTTGTAACTGACGCTTGCAAATCTTTTACTACTGAGGGTTTAACCCAATTTTAGGGTGCATCAAAATCAAATAGTTGCCTTGGTAAATTAACACCAATCAACTTGAAAATGTTTTACAATAAAAGAACACGAACATAAAAACCATACATAGCAAGTAAATAAGGTAGTACATCGATGAATCAATGAGGTCATTGTTATAATATCACCTGGGGTTAGGAAGAACATGGTGGGAGGATCAAGTGAAGCTGACCGAGATTCCAAAATCTTTTCAAGATTTCCCCAGAAATCTGCATAACCTCTGAAACCCCTGCCTTTGTTGTTAAATCAAGAAGATAAGCGAAGCGATCAACTGTTGAAGGGTTTAGCATCAAAAATGCAAATCGCTGCAGAATATCCTGAAAGAAGCATGTCTTTTTTATTTACAATGAAAAGGGAACTTTGAAAGACACCGAACACGACAAATGTTAAAATAACGCAGGCTCGGTTTGAAAGAGCCTGTTCTTGGGCAGTAATGGAAATGCATATTACTTTCCACGCCGCCTAGCCCCGGGTTGTGTGCAAATCAATGTTTAGATCAATAAATAGTACAACTTTGATCCATCCAAAACGAAAGTATGCATATGGCGGTGTACATGGAACCTTCAATGCGGTATTTTCTGATTAAACTGTTAAATAACCCTTGTACCGCCATATGCATACCATCTTTTGTGATGGATAGAAATTGAACTGTTTATTGGTGTAAATATTGAGCTGCGCTCAACACGGGGCTAGGCGGCGGGGGCAGTAATATGAATTTCCATATTTGTCGTGTTCGGTGGCTTTCAAAGTTCCCTTTTCATCTGTTTGTAGAATGCTTTCATGATCAGATAATGGTTGCAAGACGGGATTCTATGTTAACCAGTTAATATTGACTGAGACTTCAAATTAAAATATATAACACACTCAGACATGAAAAAATTATACCGAAATATAAATCAAAATCACTATTAAACAATTAAGATTTTCCAAACAATCTATTAAATATTGAAACACTTATAACTACTTCGGAAACGCTGTATGTTTCTGACTTTGTCAATAATCAAATAGCTTTTTCAAGCATTTTTGGATACCCGGTATGCCTATATTCGCAAATTTATTCCAGTTTTCAATTGTGTTTAAATTGCACTAACTTAGAATATGAAAAGATTAAACATTAACTAATATCGCCCTTTATGCTAACTTCACTTCACAATAAAATGCAGCACCATTGTAACTTTATTAAGGGCGGAACTATTTAAACTAAAAAGTCAGTTTCAGTCATGTCAAGATCGTTTATGTTTTTATGTATTTTGAGAATTTTCATGAAGGTATTACTGACCTCCATTTTGAAAGATTTTGTTTAACTGTTAAATCATTCTGCCAGTTTAAAACATATAATCAAGGCAACTTCATTTGCTATTTCAAGTATGCTACTGGTGGGTATTTTTTATTAACGAAAGTATATTACATTCTATTTTTTGTCATGAAAGTAATCGCTTTAAAAGCCTATCCACATTTCCCCTCTGAATGACTGTTTCTCTTGACATTATCCAAGCTGCCACTTATTTATTCTGTTACAATCTCACTTTGACATCAAGTCGGACATTAGATTTCCATGTCACTTGCAATCTGCCGAGTCAGTAATTGCTAAGACAATTTCCGAGCTGGAGATAAATAATATTTCTCGTAATACTCTCGTCATTGTGCCAAATGAATTCGTAAATTGCAGTTCAATTTCTTCTTGACATTCACGATTTCGGAAGTTGATATGTTCATTGGTTCCTTTAAGACGTAACTCTTGCATGGCAACACAGGAATTACAAAATATCAAGACATAGACAAAACGTTTATCCAAGATAAAAGGCTAGGAGGCGGCTTAATTAACTAGATAAAAGAAAGGTTTATAAATTCCTTCAATTATATAACTAATTTGACTGGCATTACGAAATAAATAACTTCAAAAACCAAAACTCACACTAATGAGTAAATAAATTCGGTACGTATCGATTATCGTATGCATATCAGGGAAAGCAGCAAATTACAACAATGAAGTGCCGATTCCATAATATGACTTCACTGTTTAAAATTTTATTTATTAGTTATAGTTATTTATGTTCTTAATTCTGATGTAGAAAATTTTTATATACGTTCTCAGTTAGCAATATGAACTAGTAAACTAGTGTGTTGCTTTGAAATATTATAAGAACCACGCCATATCTGTGCGCTCGTTGTGTTTAAAGAAAGTTTCAGTATGAATAAGTTGCGAACGGAACGTAACTTTATTAAGCAATTTATTCCAATCAAAACATTATCAAAATATATGATCCAATATATTCCATTGAAACAGATCAAGAGATGCAGCTGAAGTCCACTGAACATTAGAACATGCCCAGTTGTACCTCATATAGATGTTGCCTTTAAACATAAGGTTACTGATTTAATTACTGACTTAACTATTTTTCTGAGGACTAATTTCATTTAATGAATAATGATATCGATTTACTTAATTAAAAAATCATTAATTTAATAAATAATAAAAAATAACCTACCAGGCATTTTACGAAATCCTTTAAAAGTTTGAAAATCGAGTTTTTTAAGGGGTGATTTCTCTGTCGAAACAAGAATATTAAAGGCGCCACAAAACATAGTCTTACCAAAATCATAACACGTTTTGGATTAGATACATTGATAGTCTTTTCATCTACCGGTATTTCTTTCTTTATACAAAAATGATTAAATTGTCATTGCTTCGTTTAGATTTTCGATTTTGAAACAATTGCTCTAATACCAAATATTCCGACAATAATTGATGTATGTATAGACATCATACCTACAAAGGAACACATGCACATAAAAGTACAGACGACAAGAAAAAAAAGACTAACTAAACTAATAACTGGAGCTTTATTAACCGAATAAACTTTAGAGTTCTATCATTACCTTTAACTTCTTCCGATGTACTCTAGCACAATAATTTCAAGAGTATTAGGTAATTGAGAACTTTTCCTTTGATCAAGTTTTATCTTCTTCTGAACATTTACATGTCATTTTAAGTGAACAAAGGCTTATAACGAAAAGTTCCAGTAAGAAAATATTGTCCGGAAGTTATTACAATTTTAAGAGTCATTGTTAATTCGATATACTGATGTAATAACTTAAATTGGATTATGTTCATAATATGTAAACATTATTGTTTCTTCTATGTGATTGTGAAGCGCAAAGTAAAATTTGATATATAAATGCCAACTTATTGTAAAAAGTAACTGTTACAGTATGATCTTCAGTATCGTGAATGGCTGCATATTCTTTTACCTGTAAAATGTGATTGTATTTAACTTATGAGTTGTATGCTATTCACAATATGCAACGCAGTATTCAAAAGTTTTGTAATGATATTTTTATTTTGAAAAAAAAGAAAACAACACAACTTTCAAAGAAAAACTCATGCTTTATCCCACCAAAAGAGCATTTTTGCAACCTCTTAAAAGCTACAAATAATTTTCTTTGCATCAGGATTACTAAATTGCAAGTTTTTGCCCCTTTTAATAATTAAAGAAAATATTAAGGTGATTTTTATAGAAAATATCATTTGAACTCATGTTGTTAAAATTAGATCCAATATATAGAATATTTCCCTGCTGTTACCAAAACACAAGATAATATTAAACTGGCGACACAACAAGACGTCGTCTAAGACTACTTTAGTTAATGTGGGGAATAATTATGATCATTTTTCCTGAATGAGACTTCATTCGGTTATATTTATAATAAGTACAAAAATCTGTTTTCCGTTATAACAAAGGTCCAGTCAAATTTAATGAATTATTCGCAAATGTGGACTTAGGATCTTTTATCCACTCGAAAAACTGTTACCTGTATTTGCGGTTCAAAACTATCGTTAACATGTGCATATGACTACTAATCTATCTAGTCTTTGAAAACAGTAGACTCTATAACTCTAGAGCTCGTAGCATCTTGTAGAATTGTCTTATACGTTTTTATTGGTTATTTTTATATTTGAATATAAAGTGTTGATAGCTCATTTTTATTTATTTATTGTCAGTCACTTAAATAATGATCACATGTATATAACAAATCATTGTTTTACAAATTCAAAACCTTGCACAAAACAGATCAATGAAGGTTTATGGAACAATTATAAATTTTCATATAATTTCACCACAAAAACTCATGTTTTATGTTTTTAATGAACGATTTCAACATACAAAACATATACATGTATTATACTTAGTACTGACATTTTGTGATCTGTTTTCTCTTTAGTATGAAAACCACAAGTTCACTTATTTATATGTTTCTGATATATTGAGAGCCATATTGAGAGACAACTTTATGCAATGTTTTGCCTCTGATGTCTGACCACATAAAACATGAAATCTGAGTAAGTTACCTTTGAATGTGACGAGTTCCCATTCCTTTTTTCTTGAGCATTTCTATCCAGCTTCTGTGCAATCTGTGATAAAAAACCATCCATGTATTAATAATAACTGTTGGCAAGGTAACACGACATCCTGTTCTGAAATCAGTATTTTAAGAACTTAAAGTAAAGCCATATAAAGGCAATTTATTCGTCACAATATTCCACTGAACACACAATTGGCAGGCATGTCTACACTAGTTTTGCAGCAGTATTCTTCAAGGTCGTTGATATTCAAAATGGTTGAACTAGTTTTTCTCTTAGGTTCTCTTCATCTGTTCACAAGCTGCAATCCTGACAACTGTTACAAGTCTGACTTGAGCTCTCTTCCGCTTTACTATAATAAGTGGGTTGGAGTTGTTTCACCAAGACAACTTGTATTTGTTTTGTGATATGAGAACCTGTTGGGGCAAGTGTGAGGTTGGTGCACCCTAGAACCTGGTTTAAACCCCCAGTGGCAATTTGATTTGCCACTGACCGTTCCAAGGCGGTAACCCCTCGGGTTCTCATTTTTGTTAATTGTTAGTGGTGTCTCTTTTGAAACTGATCATTTTATTAACCATGCTCTCTCCCTCTCTTCTTCTTGACTGTGTGGGGAGGCTGTTTTTTCTGAATGTGGCGATTCCTGATATGCATATTTCACCTTTTTTTTCTTGAATGTAAATGATCCATTTTTTCAATAAAAAAGGAAAATGAAAAGAGGTATGTCGCTCCTGCCATACATATAAATATAAACACGTTTATTTAATATGTCAAAAAAGTTGTAACTACGATATAACTTGAATGTTCCATGACTTCAGTCATAATTGCAACCAGTGTTAAGCCATTTTTTACGTCATAACGACCATGAACATTGAAAAAAAATACTTTTATTGTTTGAATAAAGCAATATGAATTAATTGCAAAGTTACAGTATAAAGTATACAGTATATAGCAATATGAAGTATATAAGGGCTTAACGCTGTAAATTTTGCACTTGACCTACAGATTTTTGCTTCATCATGATCCCGTTGTCATAAAGGAGATAATTTAATAGTTTGAAGAAGAACATATAAAAAATGACAAAGTCAAACAATTTATTAACTGATGGACGGAAAAAAAAGATCCCTTTGTAAAGCTTTTGCTTCGATATGTGTCACAAAGATTGATTTCAGGTTATTTTATTTGTGTGTTAGATTTGTGATTTCAATGCTTAGCATTCTATTTTCCCATTACCTACCACGCAGTTTGCTAACTTCAACGGTTGTTCTATGCATCTTGGTCGCTGTCAAATGTGAATTTTAAATACTTGTTAAGTTATTTGATATCTTGATTTCAAGTTTTCCCAGGATCTTCTTTTTGCAGTTGTGGTGAAAGGTCAGCATACATTAAAGATGTATGCAGGGATACAACCGCTTTCAATATGATAATAGCTCGCTCTTCCTGAAGAGGACTTAAAAATGATCCCTGTATCAAAGTAGTTTCTAACCCATTACTCCATGGACATCGCTTATACCCTATTTGTGTCTAGTCTAGATCCACATCAGGTTGCACATCCATGTAGTGGCTCCTCCGAGTCTCCGACTGATGTGGGACCGAACTCGGCTTTAATCCTTATGGCAATTTTTCCAAAATTGTCAAAAATTCCCAAAATGATCATATTAAAAAAGCATTTTTATTTCTTTTTAATTCTTTTATCATTTTCCTGCTCATGTTTCACTCTAAAGCCTTAATTCGTTTGATTTTAGTTTTTGTTCTGTTTGTAGACTACTTAATGAAATGCCTATAGAAGTTAATGTTTTATAGGAACAATTAAATTCCCAATTTAAATCCAAACGAAGCATTTCCCTAATCTGAAAGCTCTTTATATAAATTATCGTTCACGAAAATATGTTTTTTTAATATACAAGACTTTTCGATGATAAAGTGTCATTATCACACATGTCTCAATACATAATATTTAGCAGCATATTTAAAGACAATTATACATGTACAATAGCTTTATTGTTTTGTCAGGTATTATAAATTACTTCAGGGTGAAGCACCTATACACAACTTCTTGTGATATTCAGTAATTTAGCAAGTGGTGGGTTTATTTAATAAAGCTGATTGAAGATTTATTGGAAAGCCTTCGAATATTGGTGTCTACGTCATGATCGCTTAAGCCAGTAAATAGCCATTCTGGCAACCCGGACTTACTTTAAATGCTTATTACACACTTTGTTATTGCAACAGTGTATCTCCGCTCAGATTAAATGAGCAATAATGCCGATCTTTCATTCATTGGTACTTTGATTAGCCATGGTGTTCCATCTCCCCACTGATTTTAACCGGACATTTGATCTTTCGCAGTTCACTTTTTCTGAAAAGCGAAAACAGACATTAGAAACCGAAATAAATTATACTAGTCCCAAAGTTATAAAACTGAGAATGGAAACCAGTCTCAAATGTCAAGCATCTGATTGGCTTGAATTAGTCACCATTTCAGCCAATCAGATGCTTGAGATTTGAGACTTATTTCCAAGCCCAGTTTTATAACCTTGGGACCAACAGGACACCAGCTTTACACTCGGCCATACAAAAAATATGGAACAAGCAAAGTGTAACCAGTTTTGAAATTTAAATTGATTGGGTGTTCTGCACCAATCAAACAATGAAGGAAAAAGCCGACAATCTATAGAAAGCTAAAGAAAGTGCATATATGATCATCATCATCGTCGTCGTGGCGGTGAAGGTAGTGATGATGACTGATTTGTTGGTTGAGTGATTTATCGACTACTTTAAAATCTTATTTATCAGTTGTGAAAATTCTTTAGTAATATTATGATATGATATGAATGATATATACTTACCCATGCTCACAGTTTATTAAATTCACATTTATTGATTTCCTCTTTCAAAATTGTGTAAATCTTATAGACTGATTGACTGACGATGATGACCCAGATTAAGTAGATCTGTGTAATTACTGCCATTTTTATGTGATTTAGCAAAATATTTAAACAAATTAAATAAACAAATATTCATACAAAGTACAAATAAACAGACCCTCCAATATTTTAAAATAAAAACAAACTTTTATGGAAATCATTGTTTTAATTTTCCTCTGCAGAATTTTCTAAAATAGGAGCCCTAAAAATATTACTTCCATTTAGTTAAGGGGTTTCACACATGCTTAATTGTTGTGATTATGCACAAACATTTAAGGTGGTTTTCTTAGAAAGTAGAGTTTTGTCCTTCAAAAAAAATCAAACCTATCTTTACAAACAGTATTCTGAATAATATGAAGCAAATGTAGCTACGTCATGCTCATCACACAGCTCGAAAGATAAACACACGTGAATTAGACAGGTAAATGCTTTTGCATTAATTCACAATACTGAATATCATATTGACAAATGTAACACTTTTAATCTAAGCAAACACTTGATCATTAATGTAACTGCTCAGCTGATGTAAACACAATAGGACAATATATTCCAACTGGCCAAGGTATTTGTTACTCATAAGAGGGCGTGCCTGTATGTAAGGGAAAATATAGTGATATTGCCTCTATAGGGAATAAAATAAACCTGAGGTACAGACAACTTTAAGGGAAAATTGCAGAAAGGATCGGCCACTCCTAAATCTATACCAGCCTCATTCCTGTAAAAATAATCAATAAAAGAAACGGGATAGTGAAAGTAATCTCCTCAGTCAAAATATATAAGATTTTTCCGAAGACTCTATCAACGCCTCTAACACCTTACTCGTAGCATCTTTAATGCAAAAGGTCCGGGCGGATGTTTACACACACCACGCATTAATGGAAACTGAAAACTCGAAGTTTCAGTCGAAAGACAAACTCAAAGTTAGGTAAGTGGCGCTAAATGACACACCATAAGCTTCAGTGATGTAAATTATCAAATCAGAATGAGACTAGGCACCAAAGAAAACAATGCTGTGTTTTGGAGTTCGTGGTTAACTTTCATTGGAAACGACCTCACTTAATAGTCACTTTTATAATTTTATAACTCCATTTTTATTCATGAAATATCTTTTTTCTTCAAGACAAACCAAATATGTTTTAATTGGAATACTTTCAATGTCGTTGACTGTTTTCGAGTAGCTTTTATAGACTTTCTCGCAGTACAAATGCTTTCTTAAATGTTTTGGCAACTTGCATAACGGTTGATGAATATAGTTTTAGGCAACCACATGAATAAATAGGCGAGTTTTAGAAAATAGGAAGGAGGTTACTTCAAAAGAAAATAGTTCGTCAGTGGGCTGGACTTTAAAGGGATCATCAGTCAATGGCCTGATATTAAAGTACAAAAAAAAACCATCGCTCCCAACGCTCTTAATATAATCGCATGTTAAACACTGATTTGAATGGCATCAGCAATATCCTTTCATGTTTAGTAATTTAGACATTTCTGTAATTACGTTTATTGATTGGTTTGGATTTTAGAAATTAATACAGGCATGTTTTAAGTTATATCACTGAAATGGCACACGAAAATTATATTTTCTTAAGAAAATAGGACATAATGATCACATCATGAGCCAGAGCTTTAAAAGCTTAAAAAAGATGCACTTTTTTCAAAGCACAAATCTCCAGGAAAGCTGCAAGGATTTCCGGCACATCTAATTACATCAAATGTGATGTAAATAATTCTTGCTTTTAGTCCCACTTTCAGCACAGAGATGTTTGATACTCATTTATCATTGGCTCTATGTCAGAACGATTTTATATGGAAATTCGATAAATTGTGCCAGATTTGAATTAACATTCCTTGTCACACTTCACGTAACGAGAAGATTATTTTTTCATCTGTAAGAATATAACTAATTAGCTGATAAATAAAATCAATGGATACTGTCACTTGTGTTTGCTGTTTGTCGATCTGGGACGCCCAAAGTGAGTAACGAACTTCTCAAGTAACAAATGAAATACAGAGAATAACGATAACGCTTTGACATGTCCATTAATGGAAAGACACGAACTTTTTTACAAATTGATGTGTGTTTTTCTACATGCGGAAAAAAGGAAGCTTAATATTCCTGCCAATGAACTGGATATAACACTCGGCAAATCATATACTTATAATAACGACCGAATTAACACAGAAAATTTAAACAAAAAGATTACTGTCGAGGTAATTTTAAAAATGATAAACAAACTAAAAAACTCGAAAGCTGCTTCGCCGCAGGACTATATTTATAACGAATACATTAAAGCGTCTAAGGAACAAATGTTACCGATTTATTATCTATACTTTAATGCAATTTTTGACAGTGGTATTATGCCCGACTGCTGGCTGATAGGTACTATTAAACTTATTTTTAAAGGGAAAGGATCTACTGCAAACCCTGAAAACTATCGACAAATAACTATATTAAGCTGTCTGTGCAAACTCTTCACTTCGATATTAAATGATAGAATTAATCTATTTTTAAATGATAACAGCTTGCAAAATGAAAATCAGGCCGGATTTCGAGCCAATTATTCAACTGTAGATCATGTTTAAATTTCTAATTGATAAATTACGATCGCAAAAAAGAAGCTCTTCTGCTCATATATTGATTTTTCGGTAGCTTTTGATAAAATTTGGAGGTCAGGGTTATGAAGCAAACTTATTAATATAGGCATTAATGGAAAACTCTTTAAAGTAATATATAACATGTATAATGACATAAAATCTTGCATCAAACACAACTTACAAATGGGTAAATTTTGTCAAGAAATTGTTAGATGATACGGGCAAAAGTTTTATTTGGATTTATCAATCTAATGTAAACCTGCGAAATATTCACACGCAGATAAAGCGTACACTTATCGTTAGTTTTTCCAGACATAGAACGCCCAGTTAAATCAATCTTCTAAAGGTAAATATTATAAAATTTTCAAAAAAGAAATAAAACTTGAACATTATCTATGTAATCTCCCTGCCAATCTTAGAATTGTATTGTTTCAATTTAGAACGGGAAATAGCAAATTACCTGTAGAAATTGGGAGAAAGCAACAATCACACATACGTATTCGGAACACAAGTACCACCTTTGCAGTTTGAATGATATTGGGGATGAGTAACACTACCTCCTTAAGTGCCCATTATTCCAAAGCATGAGACGTAAATATATACCTGTCAAATATTACAATCGTCCAAATGTTTTAAAATTTCAAGAGTTTCTCACTAATGAAACAGCTAAAATCCAAAAAAATCTTAGTATTTTTGCACGTCACATACTTCTCTTCTTTAAATGATTCCATTGATGCAGTATTTAGTTGTGTTTATTATTTCTCGTACAATGAAAATGTGACTATCGTTGTTAATTATGTGTCCTTCTGTTAAATTCAATTTAATTATGCAAAGCTAGTACATATGAAGAACGTTAAAGTCATGTCTCATAACATGGTTTTCTATTTGTGAAATGAATCTAACCAAGTGAATTACTTTATTATTTAAGCTCCTTTGGTACCTTGTGTTTCGTTTCGGCAAAGCCAGTCCAGGGGCAATAAGCACATATACTACATAAAAATATTTCATAATGTTTAAACATTCCCTTTATGACAAGTCGTAATTATTATTTTGCCTAGCACAATAAACGCACGAATTGGCTGAAACATTCAATTGACTGCTCACTTTACCATTCATAAATTTTTATCTTCACGCGACTGTGTACAACAACTTGCATTTTTCCATTGTAGACAAACGCACAACTCTGTCCTACTATTCCATTGACTGTACATTCTTTCATTCATAACATTATATTACCTTGTGATTACAAACATTTATGACGTGTATCATATATATTTAAAGCAGCACATTTCTATTCTTGAATCCAGTGACTGATAATAATCAACGTTGTAAGAAAAACAAACGCATGTACTTGAACTATAGTCTGATTTGTCATTGTTTGTTTTTCTTTTTTTTTTATATGTTTGGTGCTGTCTTGTATTGTTTGTTTGTTGTTTTTTTCCAATATATTGTTAATTGTAATTGTAAATATATAAAATATCCCGTACCTTCGACAATCTGTAACTCTATGAGCTTTCCCGATTACATCGTAAATCCATTCACACAATATTGGCCGACTTACAACTTTTTGTATCAATTGATACCTGTCGCAACTATCACGTAAAAATCGTGCACCCCAAAACTACTACCAGACCAGATTGTCGCGACTCCCGGGAAGTGCACGCTCGATATCAAAAGTATTATATCCTTAAATTAAGAACAGTAGTCATTTTCAGTTCCCAAAAAGTGTTTACTAACAACCCATCCATATACTAACCTTACTGTAACCCTGTTGTTACCGTATGTAACCGGGTACGAAATAAAGGTATTTGTTGTTGTTGATGATGTTTGTTGTTAATTACTATAAGTGTATGGTTATTTTACATAAGTTAATAAAAGTAAGAACAGTTAAGAAAAATATTTAGACATAAAAAATCCATAAAATACTATTTTCAGTATATCACAAAAACGAAGCAACACAAAAAATCAATTCAAATGTCAACATGAGTGAAATGATACTGACAAAAATATCTTAGGTCATTGAAAAGAACTTTCAATTATGACGAGAAAAATCAACATTTTTATTTCTTGTCATCCATTTTTGCTACAAGGAAATTTAGCGCATTGAACCTTGCGTGAAACGCGAGAAAAGTAACCCCAAGAAATATAATGATACCAGTTATCTGTTGTTTTTGCCATCTATTCACATTGCTTACACATGTTTATTTTTTCAAAATATTTAAATATAAAAATGTTTTTCAGTTTCAATTACTAACATTTTCGAGCGTGCAAAAATTCGCTAGGTTGTATTATTCTAAAATGTTAGACATTCAAGGGTTTGATTTCACTGGGGTATGATTTCACGCAATTTCCTTTGCGCGCAACACGCGAAAATTAAACATCCCCGCGAAATATAATGATTTCACTGTACTATTGGTAAAAGTGAGTGATCCCTAAAACATTCATAAGTAGTATATGTTTAATGGCTATTCTAGTTTTCTCTGCAGTATAGAGAGAACGTGAAATGAAGACTGTTGGCAGAAGCGAGAATCCTCCTGCGTGGAGATATTGGAACGGATGAGAGATTTACATTCAAAGCTTAAGTGTCGGCGAAAATAACTATCACACCGCTAACGATGCCGTTCACGAGCACATGCTTCATTATCCTATTAAATAATGTGAGTGCTTTTTAATAAAACAGAATGAAGTAATTCTAAGACAGTGATAATTATCATTACTGGAACTATGTATGAACTTACGAAAAAAGTGGTATTTTAGTTGTAAAATAAAAAACATTATTATTTTGCACAATGGGAAATAAAATTGGAACTTGTGACTTACCGCTTCCGCATAAGCGAAAGCAGTTAAACACGTGTTTGACACCGGAGCAGATCCGATTGGTACAGACCTCGTGGGATCTCATCAAGTCGGATCTCGTTACTTTAGGCTTAATTGTCTTTATAAGGTAAACTATTTTTCTGACATATTCTGTCGAACCTAGCCTGACATCTGTGGACAAGTATTGCAAAATGCAATAAAATAAAAAAGTGTATATTTTAAAAATATTTTTATCATCTCGTTGCCTGAGTACTTACAGGTTTTTTTAATTGATTAAAACTAACATTTTAAAGAAGATTTAGGTTGTTTGTATACAAGACATTGAAAAAAAGAGAATTATATGTGCTTTAATTCTTTAAGTTCATTCAAAGAGGATAACATTCTTAGTAATCTATGTAATTATTCTGTATCCTAACCGTGGCTTAAAGTACAACATAACGTGGTGATTAGATTAGTTCATTTATAGCACACTTGTACATACTTAATGGATTTACACTACAAGCTATCTTTCTGTTTTTCTACTTTAATACAGCAGATAAAATGTGGTTATTACACATGTTTCCATCATCACATGTTGCATCCTTGCAGAACTTCAGGTCATTAGGATGCATCAGATTGTTGACGAGCATAATTAACTGCCTGCTGCAGCACACATCAAATCATACAATCTTAAGTTATCACTAATGACATCTAATCTAGTCCCCAGGGACCCGTGTTGATGGAATGATAGATGTCAAGTATTTTCATAATAAACCTTGCGTTTACAGCTGATCAAAATGACAGATGGTGTTTTCAAGAAAGTTTTCATGATGGCAATATTCAGGTATTGATTTTTAAAAGAGCCTGTTCACGTGTCTGTGCAAAAATATAAAGTGTGTTCAATTATCTTTTTAGAATATAATCTGAAGAGGACCTGTAAACAAAGTTAATGTGATGTAGCGTTCTTACCCAATCACCGTAAACTTGAATATATTTGAAGACAGAGTTGTTTGATGTGTTACTAACTCAGTAAACGTCACTCACAACAGACCCTAAAAACACCGATTAGCGTAAAATGTTGGCGACATTCCCTCCTGGGCAGACATTGGTGGACATTATATAGCAGCACAATCGAATATTTCCCTCATCTAAGACATCAAGTATTCCACCCTGAACCGTGCATGGGCAGCTAGTAATCTTTAATGTGATTGCTCTTGTCCTTTCAATTCATTTCAAATTATACACTGTAACATGTATCGCTTTGAAATCAAACACATATATAAACAGAACGTAATACAGGTTCAAACACTTTAAATAGAAAAAAGCATTTATTTTTTACTAAAATTTTAAACTAATAAACTAAACGCAAGAATTTACACTAGAACTCATCCTTGTTTAAAAACAAAAACAGCAACATTAAAACAAATAATGTCATATGATTCATTTAAAAACTGTGACATATTTTAAAGTAAATACCTTTAAAACATGTAACGCTTTATGAGAATCTACACTATATTTTCTTATATTTATAGCAGTAATAACAATCGTTCACTTTACATAACCCCTCGGGTTCTCATTTTTGGTTATTGTTAGTGGTGTCTTTTTTGAAACTGATCATTTTATTAACCATGCTCTCTCCCCCTCTCTTCTTCTTGACTGTGTGGGGAGGCTGTTTTTTCCGAATGTGGCGATTCCTGATATGCATATTTCACCTTTTTAAAAGCATAATTGAATTAAAAAATTAACACATCGGGAGCAATTATTGTGCAGTATTACACATGCCTTTATAGACTCTATTTACAGACCTTGTGTGTTAAAATACCAAGTGGTCTGCCTCGTAGCCATTTTGCGGAAATCCGATAAAACATTTTTTTCTGTACTAATTACGAGGTATGCATTATATTTGCAAGCAAAACAAAACCAAAACACAAAACAAACTAATACTGGATGCTGGATTATTGTTATATGCATTAAATCCAAAAGAGATCAGAAAGTATCTGAGAAAGTAGTTAAGAAATATTTGTTTCAAAATTATTGGCTTTTGATTAGTACTTTAAAGAAATTTATACTTAGCAAATGAAATGTTGTTATTGAAATTCATTTTTTAATAAGGTAAATGTCCAAATTATTCCAAATGGTTGATTGATTGTTAAAACGTAAGTGAGCATTTTTTCGGCGTTAGCTGTCTAAGCTCACTTTTGACCTAGTTTTTCGACCAATGAAATATTGTAAATAAAATTTATTATGCAGCGGGAAAATCAAATAGATTATTTTGATTGGTTATTAGTGGGTCTTGTTAATGATTACCGTAACGATTTTTATATTGTGTGTAAGTATTTACCTGGCGCTTATAAGTTCGGCCATTTTCGTTTTAAAAAGCGTTAATTATGTTGGAGAAAAAGATATTTACGGTATAAATAACCAGTTAAGTCAATTGGTGGCTTAAGTACGATTTTATATGGAATATACATTGGTGTCAGGTAAACACTCGAGTACAATACACAGTGTAAAACGACAGAGAAGTGCAGATATTTCTGGTTCTTACTGGTTCCTTTCTAGTTCCTTTGATACTGATTGTTAATTTCAAGTCCGAAAATTCAAAACGCCTTGGTGTAGTGGTTATCACACTCGACTCTCAAGCGGAGGTCCCGGGTTCAATACTCGGGAGGGACACTTTCTTTTAAAGTTAATTTACGTAAAAGTTGGTAGATTTCGCTCTTGTAACAAGTTGTTATTATTAGCAAGTAGCTGTAGTACGCCGAAAATTCAAGAACACTCTCGCCACGTTGGGTCTTGTGTTGTCCTGCATAAATAACGTCCAAGGATGCTGCCGAACGAACGGAACGGCTGTAGAACGGTATGTACCGTTGAGCATTCAATCCTAAGCGACGTCTTCTTCCTCCTCGTCCCACACTATGATTCAAGAAAACATGATCTGTCCTGTCGTTTGCAGTTACTCCTGTCCATATCAGAGTCGACTGCGTCCGCTGCACTCCTCCTCTACGACACAGAAATCCCTGAACGGCGGCGATACACTCGCTTTCTTCGGTCACTTGAGTCGACCATTACTTTGGTCTTGTCGGAAAAAATAACGCTGTCCCATCTGTCTATGCGCTAACGGGCATATGCGACTGCCCAGTGTCTTCTTGCAAGTCTTGCGTGGTAACTTTGGTGGGCCACGGTGTGGCCTGTGACATCAAAGACCAGCATCCCATAAACGTCGGCGAATGGTGCGATTTCGGCGTGCCGGAATGATCATTCCGAAAACTTGAATTCAATCAATACTTCAAGGAAATGTGTAATAAAGTGAACTATACATATCAGGAATGGCCACATCCAGTAAACACAGCCTGTCTACAAGCCGAAGGATTATTAGCGCTCCTCCTATAAAGAAAATGTAATTTGTAAAACAAAAACCTGAATCAGCTAAGTTATACAGTATATTCCATTAAAACGATGGTATTAATATCCAATCCTAGTTCAAAGAATTCATTGATTTAATCGTAACTTTAAATATTTAATTTGTACAATATTTGTTTTATCAGTAACCTTGCTTAAAGCCACTATGCTTCTCAAAAATCTCCAATAAATAACCATAAAGTGAATATCTGGATTTGTATATGGTATAATTTTACAAGCCCTGCTACTCGTAACATGGGTCAGTTTATTCTCTTATCCGTAGAAAATTACTTTGTTTCTAATGTATTTGTTTACATATGAAAGTTTACGGCGACTTTTCGTGTGACTCCGTACGATTCCGAATACAACGGAAGCTAAATATGCAAATAATATATTGCGCACAATTATTGATGACGTAGTACACGAATCCAATCGTTGTTTTGCAATTTTCACTTGAGCTTCCATTTTTCATAAACTGACTCGTGTGACGTCATAGGAATGTGCGTATTTCCGAAGGCTACCGAACTCTATCGGAAAAGCTCGTCAACATTCGAATGTAAACAAAGTAGTATTTTTCCTTCCAGGCAAAATACCAAACCGGGTGTTTATATAACCGTTTTTAGATTGAAGGAGAATTTTGGTAGACCTTATATCTCTTATACTGGTGTTATATGAGTACCTGTATAAGTACACTTATTTATTTGGTAAAATTTATGATGAAAAAAAAGATAAATTGAGCAGGATTGTGGCTTTAAAAAGTACTTGTAAATACCGTTGTCATGCAACAGATCTCAATTTGGCTCTAAATGCATTGCATGTCTTTCGACATCTGCCAGGTGATTTCTTTAAGCACTAGAATAATACGTTTACAAACACATTGGCATAAATGCAGACGAGACCAATCCATAGCATTGCAAATATCAAATTCGTGACCTTACTTATGATATAGACGCTGGAAATAATATGATCGAACTTAATTAGAAAGCAAATGTGGCGTTCGTAAAAATAATCAAACTAATTAAGAAAAGAAATTATTGAATAGTTTAAAATATGTCATTTTTAGTTTTGAGTATCTGTCGAATTAATAGTCGGTAACAAAATCTATTATAAGCATTGTTTTTGTTAATTCATTGTTTTATGTTATGAGCTGCACATCTGTTATATATGATAATCATAACATACAATAAAATATAATGAGAATTGCTTTATCTGGCTCATACCACTCGTACAGTTTGTTAGAGCAGACGCGTATCTGGCGCTATAATATCGGAATCTACAAGTAGTTCTGTCAGCAAAAGCAGATTCCAGTCACTCAATCAAAAACATCTTTACTTTCTTCGGTCAATTTCAATCTAAGCTGTTGTAGGAGTAATGAAGTTTCGACGTGGCCTCCGTGACGTACTTAGTCTCCTGCTCAGGCTTTGTCCTAGAAATGAAGCACGTAATCACTGAGAATTGGCGCCGGCAATATTTACTGTGCAGTATAATGTATGCTATTTCAGAGAAGATTAAATGAGGGACCCATGAGACCGTACAGAAAAAAAACGAAGCTATACATAGGTTAAGCGTATTTCATGATTCCGTTCAGAAAAGGCTAGAAGCATTGCTTAAATATAAGAAAGTATTTAACAACATAGGTGTATTACATGATGGAATAAAGTGAAATATGCATACTCTTGAATGGCCACATCCAGAAGACATAGCATCCCCACATATCTAAAATAATAGAGAGGAAAAGACAGCATGACTTGTGTTATAAATGATCCATTTCAAAATAGACACCACAAACCCGAGTGGAAATATTTACATGTTTAAGTCATTCTGTACTTTACCTTTACCTGTTTGTATTCTGTATTAAGATGACGGTCGTTATTAACATTATTATTATTACATTAACGAGACACAGTTATATTGATATTTGAAAGGGTATTCTACTTTGCTTCGAAATTGTTGAATTTTGAGCATGCAATATGATAGTGTCTATATCAATTATGAAATTGACATTTTTTCCGATTCCGATCCAGTCCGCTTCCGATCCTAATCTCATCTATAACCCATCCGATTCCATTCCAATTGCGATCCAATTCCGATTTGATAAAATATTGCAGTTTTGAAAGAATAAACGAGGTTAAGACCTTAATTTCAACAACAATATGCATGTGAATAGTAAACACATCATTTCTATTGAATTGAATTCCGTCTACATAATTTTCGTTGAATTAGTTTTACAAGTGTTTGATATCAGAAAACGCAATTTAATTATTGTCAGAAATTGTTTTGTTTAAATTTCTATAAAGAATCGGTAGAAGCGATTCGGATCGCTACTATATATAACGGATGAGCTATAAATAGAAGCGATCCGATACGATCCGGTCAAAACGCTCAGGTCTTTTCTTTCCTAGTGATACAATTGCTCAAAGCGATTCGTTTCGATTCCATTCCGTTTCCAATTCGATTGCGCTTTGCGGTCCGCTTCTGGTGCGGACAGGATTGCTATGCATCAAATTTCGCCTTGTTTTTTTTAATTGATCTTTATGATGTTTTCAAGAACCGTCGTCATTAATGATTAAACCAAATTTTCTAACATATTGAAATGTTCACAAACACTTCCTCTGAATCACAGTATTATAATAATAAAACTTAGGACTTAAATTTAAGACGTTTAAAGTGTTTTTGAAAAAAGTTTCTTCTATTTACACGAATCTATTGCATGAACATGGCTAGTACTGAAATGGGACACCATTCGCGATACAGTTAATTATTAAGGTGACGCTTTTGAATTGTTGTGAGATTTCAAAATATCAAATTAGGGTCACAATTTGCATTTGTCTCCTATGTCAATTAGCAATGTTTTGATAGCCCAGATCTACTTGACGCTACAAATACGAGAAGAAAATCAGGGCCGTCCACTGTAATGATTGATTGGGCGACATGTATGAGGAATAATCTTGACTATGACTGGTGAATGACGCGAAAAATAAATGAATATTAATGGAATAAAGTAAAACTGCGGTGATTTTCAGTATTAAATTCTTAAAATTTTGTAAAATAAACATTACATCACAAACATGCCGGCGTGGAATTACTTCAACGGACAGCAGCAGAGAGATTGTATCATGTTCACAGATCAGAAAGTATCGCCTTTGGTTGAAACATGAAACCGAGAAAACCTCGAAAAAATAGACAAACGAGTCCCCCCCACACAAAAGCAACGACAAAACAACAACAACAACCCCACAAACAACAACAACAACAACAACAACCCCACAAAAACAACAACAACAACAAACGATTATCGGGTTTCAGTTAAATTCGATGTATTAATAAGATTATTTCACTGCAGGATGTTATTTGAAACACCATTTATATGAACATTTCTTCTCGCATACATGTGCTGTAACTTGAAAAGTTTAATTGATTTCTTTTAAATATATAATAAAATATTAAATCAAAAATAAGAAATAAAACTTAATTTTCTTTTTCGTTAATCTTTCTTACAATGGAGAATGTGGAACAAAAATTGAGGAACACGAATGGAAACTCATTCGGTCTCTTTCCAATCGGTTAAATTATGTTCATCTTTCACGTTCAGCTGTAATTTTTTCTTATTTATATCTTATTAATTTTACTTTTTATTATTATCTGAGTTCTTTTTGTATGTTAATCACAAATTAAAAGAATATTTATAAACAATAATCTTAACAGTTATATCAAGCGATATTTTGTGACCATGTGACCACTGATGCTGTCCCCTGGGTTCTCTTGTCATAATTTAACTAAATGCTTACATGCCCCTTAAATACGTTAACGAGACAGAGAAGTACTCAAACCATATTTTTTATGAATTCATTTAAGTAAACTAGTTAGCAAAATAGAAGCAGAGACACTTATCGTAAAGCCGCGACAAGCACTTGAGGTACAGCAGTTGATATCATTTATATTTGATTAAAAGCACAGAGAGTCTTCTCGCGGCTGACGTAAATGTGGAAGCTTCATTAATTGAACTATATCTCAAAGACTGAATAAAACGTTTAAATATATCCCCTTTCATATTTGTACGTCAATTTATGTTAATTAACGTGCGTCTGTTTACAGGTTTTTTGAATCAGAGCCATCTATGAAGTCACTATTTCCAAAGATAGTACAGATGAACAAGGATAACAAGCTAGAGTGTAACATAGACCGAGAAATGTTGCAGCGGCATGCCGTTACAGTCCTACAGGGCCTCGGTGCCGCCGTGGAAAACCTCGATGATTCTCACTTCCTTAACCCGGTTCTCATCTCCATCGGTCAAACACATGTCCATCGGGACGTTAAGCCTCAAATGCTCAAGGTAATATTTCAAGGTGGTATATCGAGATAACAAATGCGAAGAGATTTGATCCAAATTTTACGACAGAAAACCACATCAATCTGAAGTTAGTTTCTCAATAGCAACTTAACTTCTAAACTTCGAACAATGACTTTAACATAATGATTTATTTTGACAACAAAATGCCGGGTATTAAATTTTATAATCGTTTTAATTGCTTTATAAACGCATAGTTTTTATTGCTATATAGTTGTATTAGTTCAGACTCATGGGTTGAAATAAATTTCAAAGATTTAAACCATTGGTTTCTAAGCAGAAAGACGAAGTTTGATAGAAATTTTTTATGAGAAGATTATAGTAAGTTTGATAAGGAAGATAGAAGTAAAACAAACAAAAGACGCGTATCGGGACCGCACGGAACAAATAAAAACTTCTGTCGTCCTCTCTATACGTAATATGGTGGAACATTTCATTTGCTTAAGATTTTAGTGAAATTTGAGAAAATTTGACGTAAAACAAACAGTATTTAATTGTTTGATAGATATTTTTGAATTATTTGAGTGATGCATATGTTAGCCAATAAGTTTAATTATGTTACGGAACTTTATGACTGCACTGTAAAATCATTTACACTAGAGGTGATGATGATCTATTTGCCATCGCGGATTGATTCATGATAAAAATCGACGATGAGCGTGAGAATGATTGAATTGAGAAAAAAAAGATATTAACCTTTGTCCAAAAATATATTTAAACAAAGTGTGATGTATTCAAAATATAAATATGTTTTTATTATATGTTTGTACATCTTTGCCTGCATTAATATCCACTAGGTGGTAGAGTTGAAGTAAATTCGCCGAGAAAACGTTTACTTGTTTGTTCATATGAGGGGGTTCTGACGGAGCAAGCTTGGGATTTCTGTCATTCGTTCATATACGAAGATTATATTTCTGTTAAGGACAAACTCATTCTCTTATCTATTATTTAAGGACCATAGGTCGCAAATCGTTAAAATGTTATACCATGTATAAGAACCTAGAATCTCGAGTTTTTTTTTATCCCCGTCATCGTGTTCTTGCTGATTTGACTCCAGGAGCTCTGGTCTCGTCAAAATCATTGAGTACCCACCCCTTCGGCTTTGCAATGCTATCAGCTTCTTATGTTTAATATATCTGTGTCCTATTGCAACAGTGTCGAGCTGATGGGTGGGTTGGAGTTATTTCACCAAGACAACTTGTGCTTGTGTGTTGATATGAGAACCTGTCGGGGCAATTGTGAGGTTGGTGCACCCTAGAACCGGGTTTAAACTTTAAGTGGCATTCTTTTTGCCACTGATTGTTTCAAGGCGGTAACCCACAGGGTTCTCATTTTCGTTAATTGTTTGTGGTGTCTTATTTGAGTTTGACATACTTATAAACACGTGCTATCTTTTCCTTTCTTCTTTTTCGCTGCTTGGAGAAGTTGTCTTTTGTGAGTGCGGCGATTCCTGATATGCACGTTTCACTTTTTCATTGACGGTTTAAATAATTAACGTCTAAATGCACATATTTTAGAGAAAGTGTAAATACTAATGGTGTACTCATCCCTGCGTTAGCCGGCGCGGCAATATTTGTACTGTCCATAAACATTTTCAGAACCGAGCCTGCAATAGGTCTAATAAATTATACGAGAGAGTGCTATTTGGAGAACTGCAGAATGGTTTTATAATATATTTATTCATAATGGAAAGTTTGCAATCGTGGCACCAGACTGATTCACATTATTTTCTTACATAACTTTGGTAGACACTTAAGTGATATGTTAATACCTCTACAATTCTTATTCAGCTTAACATATTAGTTTTAATGAAATTAAGGGTATAAGCTGAACTATTATTTCAGAAACTGTGGCCATCATTACACTACGGACTCGGGCAGGTTCTTCAGGACGAATATACTAAACAGGTGTCAGACGCCTGGAAGACAGTTTATGACTATATTTGTGTTTACATGAAATTGGGAATGGACAACCCTGATATGGATCCAGAAGCTCATTCAGAAATATTAAATCATAAACGGTAAATTAAGCGGTGGCTGGGAACAGACTGGTAGTGGAGAACACAGATATAACCAAGGATGCTTTCTTGGAGTATATCTTAAACCATGATCTTTCTGAAAATCGATTATCAAACTTCGAATGAACAACCCCGATATGGACACAGACACTGAATCAGAAATACACTATCTAACTATTTATTTAAACTTAATGGTTAATTGATAAGAAAAGGGCAAACAAACTGGGAATAATGAACTCCGAAACAGACAAATACGCTCACTAATAAATATTTTATCATGAAAGTTGTAGAACTTGAGCAGTGAATTGTGATTAAACATAAAATTACGGTAATTCCATTTTTTGTGACTAGGTTTAGAGCGGATATCAAACCTAGGCACTTTGCATACTTTTATTGCTATTTCTTCATTATTAATTGGTGCAAAATATTGTTTACCTTAAATGCAGCTGTTTTTATTCCACTATGCTAACTCTCTTGATGTAAATTGTGATATTTTTGATAAATTAAGTTTTAACGAGTTTAAGGTATTTGTGGACAGGCAAATTTATGTCTTGAGTATCATTCACTGTTTCACTAGTCAATCCATGTTCTAGTTAAAATAATACTTTAATAAGTAAAGATGAAGCGATCGTACTGGGACGTTTGTTTTGCTTTATTCCGCGTGTATTCTAGTGCCTATTCAGAGACTGCATTGAAATAAGTTAATAAATACCTTGAGCTTGTCAAACATGCTTTTTTCACAAACCTGTTGAATGCGACCACATTTTGACTTTGCTTCCTTCCAATGAACTGTCTGTTTGCTTTAATATTATTTTTATTTAATGTCGTTGCCAAATAATGCTGTGCATGTCACAAAGAGAAGCAATGTATAGAAGAGTAATGCGATTTTCTTCTAAGAACATGCTTGGAATATTGTTAACTTGAAAATTCCGTTGATGCCGATTTGATGATTTGAATAAAGGCATTTGTTTAAATTATACTCGTGTTCTCTTTTCTATTCTACTTATTGTTTGGGAAGGCTGTGTTGTTCTTTGAATGTGGCTAATTCTGATATGCCTTGTTTACTTTGTAAATGACTGTTTTACTGATAAACTCTTAGACAGATTATTACTGAAACGCCTCGAAAACATTGCAGTTGATTGAGACTGAGACGGTCAATGAAAATGCACCAACTTATTAAACGCATGTCCATCAGGCAGAACAATCTCATAGTATGTACTTAAGAAAGAACATTGTCAAGTAATCATTCCAATCAAGAACATTAAAAACAATAGCCTAATTGATAACTTTGTTGTGTTATGACCAGTCCAGTATATTTTACAAAACTGACGTCAGTCGTGTAACAGTGTGATGTTTACAATATCTTAAACTGTCAAACTGAAACGGTCTTTCTAATAAATACTGACGCAAAACTGAAAAAAAACACAACAAAACCAGCAGATAGAAAATATGAATACAAGTAAACAAATATCCAAGCAAGCAATTAAAAATAAATTCAATTTAAACGTTGTTTCCATTGGTTAGTGCTATCTAATAATTGCCAATAATCTTCATCGTTAGAATTCTCTGTAGAATATTTCTTCGAATGAAATTTACAATTTCAGTCATTATTCCAGAATATTATTTATCCACTTACTATTTATTTTTGTGCTAGATAAACCAATGTTAAAGATAATATGATTTTATTATCCGACATCGTAGTTTTGAATATATTGATCCATCCTAAACGATGGTTTGCACAAAAAATCAATGGACAGAACAGTTAGGATATAAGACAATCAGGACATATCACAGACAAAGCCAAAGGCAACATTTTAAAGCAGGAAGTATCTCCATGGGGTGATTGGAAAATATCCAAATCTATATTGGCAAGGACATTGAAACCGCCTATCTTTAAACTGGCCGAAATATTAAAACAAAAGAAATTTTAGAAGTACTATTAACATAGTACTTGCGTATGGCGGAAGGCTAAAACATTTGTTCACACAGATGATGAAGCTTCGTCACTGTTTGTATTTAAAACAGGCACACAATAATACAGACACCTTTTCGTATTTGAAATAAAAGCACAAGAACCCACGCAGGCGCATCTGTATTTTCTTATTCATAAAATAATGCAGAAGCGATATAATGCATGCTCAAAATAAACCTGTACTGTTGCAAATAACTCTTTAGATAGGTTTTCAAAAAATACCTACTTTTGCACATGTGTTCGGTTAAAATGAATTTTGGACAACTTTTACGTCGTTATAAGATAACTTATTTGGATTCGCTGGATGGAATGCCCGAAATACACTTTTCAAATAAAGCAATTTTGAGCTGTTTTTGGAATCATAAATGTCAGTAAAACCAATCGCATGACGCCGCATACTGTGCAACAAATGACAGTGTGGTAATTAGTTTACGGTTTAGATGAACTATTTATCGTTTCTTACGACAAATCAAGTAGTAAAAGACATGTTGACGACCACAAACTAATCCTTTTCAATCGGTGTTTCTGGAAATAGAAATTCGCTGTATGTTGACATTTATTAGCATATTTGCAATGCAACAATTCCATTCACAGCAAAGAAAATCAATACGAAATGCAAATTTCTAAGTGTTTATTATCATCGTCGACAGCGTTAGTTATACATGCGGCAAATTGCGCTCAAAGAGCAACATGCAGCAAGATGACACATACGGTCGTAATGATGCTAGTGAGTGTCATAACTCGGTTCATTGGAGAGAAACATGCGACAACAAGGCTCCTACTAGTTTGTGATATCCATTTTATGTCCATTTTCTCCGCTTCAAGAGACACGTGCCGAAAAGTGGCATTTGAAGTTGAAAGAATTCTTGGGGGTTAAGTCATTTAGTCCGTACACTCAAGAAGATATGCAGAAAAAAGCATTTGCAGATGAAAAAAACTTAGACTAGCGAGTTTCATAACTTGTTATTAACGTCGAAAGATTTAGAGGCGGCAAAAAGCCTCATGCAGTGATTTTTTTTCTATTTTTCTAGTGAGTTTAGAACATACCACTTTCTTCGCAAAAGATAAATATGCTGGAAAATATGTCGACCAGTTGTTCGAAAGGATTCTTGAGAGTGCTGCTGTGATATCTGTTTCTAAACAAGCGGAAAGGGGCATAGCGGGCAAAACTCTTCTGAAAATTCATCTTCTGTCACTTCTTTTGCTAACCAGACATGCGGGAAATGCCACTCATGGTTAAATGTGTCTTTGGAATGTCATGACCCGTCACTTACCTCCCAACATCGATATTTGCTGCATAAGGGACTTTGCATTATTAAGGGTTCTTGTGAGAGTCATATCCCGTCTCATCTAACAGACAGCGAAAACCCCCACTTGCGATGAAAATGTTTCTAGTAAGTGTCATAACCTTTTAACCTCTGTTAAAACGGTGAAAAGACGTTGCTAGTGATTGTCTTGAGTGTCAGTCACTCCACCTAAGAATATCATAAGACAACAAAGCTGTTACCAGTAAGTGTTATGTCATTTTAATTTAGTTCTTGTTTCGAAGTTGTAAATTATTGAGTTGCGCTCAATATTTAGTTATGCTAGGCGGTATGGACAGCATTTCAACTACTGCTGATGAACTAACTAAATCAAACCAAGCCTGCAATAATTTTTCGTGTTCGGCGACTTTTAAAGTTCTTTTCTCATCTATTTAACTCCCGTAACCGCAGTGCAACTAAAAGACGTAAACAAAGTTATTAACTGTAGAGAGCATGCAGAGAGCTGTATAACATCCAGTTTCTGTTTTTTACTGATAATTTTAAAATCAAAACTGATGACATGACTTTTGTCTGTAGATGTCAATCGAGTCTCTATAAAACACTGGTTTAAACAAAACTCTAGGGACTTTTAGTTGCAACAGTATATTTGGGCTGACTTAATTTGTATGTCGGCGAAAACGCAAAAAAACAGCATTTGAAGACGTTTGTCTTCATTTGACAAATATTTAGCTGTTATACATATATTAAGTTCGTTACAAGCTTCAAGCTCTAAAAACGGAACCCGCTTTGAAATAAAGACCCCATAAGGGATATGCTCATTAGATATCACCACTAATTATTATTACAAATAATATCGAGCTCTAGCTCGGGTCGCTTCGCGCCCCGAGCGTTTAGCTCGTCTTAAGGTCGCAGGAATGCCCATTCACTGACAGGTTTTGTTCGATGTTCCCGAATTTTGCGCTGGTTACCGGCTGTGCAAAGCATAAGGCAATGTAAACACGGGAAAAAACCTGACCGGTAAAAACTTACGGCAAAGTATTGTTTTGACAAATTTTGTTTATTGGCCTTATTTTTATAAATCGCCAATTGCAAAATATCTTTAAAAATTAAAACGTATTATTCGTTAGCATTATTATCGGACTAGCATTTTGGAAAGCAAAAAAATAAATCGTTAGTTTAGAGAGTAGGTTGTCGTTCCTTGTAACCAATAGCAATACTAGCAATCGGCCATTTTTAGACTAAGGAAATCAAGTTAAAAACCACTGAATGGTAGCTTGTCAGTGGATTATTAGGCCTTTAAAGTCGATTGAGCATAAGGCCCGGTGACGGAAAAATCAGATGCATGGAGTTTTTCTTGAAAAGAAGATGTAAAACTGGTGAGAACCAACTTTTATGTGAAGTTGAATTGTGAAATGGACCTCGCAATGTTCAGTCACTCACAGTGTGAGACACACAGAGCTTAGCGTATACCAGCGCCACAATTTAGTTTTGTATAAGATTTTTTTGTCACTGGTCATGTTCGTCATTCAGACATGTGAGCCCATGGCAGTCGAAGATATTGTTTGTGAAATAGCTGAAAACTGAACACGAGGTATGAGATTTCTTTTATAATTTTTATAAAACACATGGCACAAGAGCAAATCTACACCACATGGGCTTTGAAGACTGACCCTGTTTTCTAAAAAATTTAAAGAAACTGGCCGCCCCGCCCTACCCCCCCCCTACCCCCCCCCCCCCCCCAAAAAAAAAAACACAAAAAAAACACACAAAACAAAAATGAGGGTCTACGCTGGGTCTACACTGCATAAACATAATCTATCCACACCAAATTTACGATCAATTACTATGGATTTGGTATATGGATTACAGTAAGTAGGCCACAAACAAGTCAAATGGGCCAAACTTTATGTTGAAAAAGCACCAATAGGCCATAAAAATAGGCCACATATTGAATTTATTTACCCTCGACGGACCTTGCATCGCGGTATCAATATTAAAAGTAAAAATACATGTAGAAAACCAGGGAAATTCAAAACTACTTACTTGGCAGTTGAAGGTTATTAATTACTCCATGTAATCCAATTTACCAAAGAATGTTCCATTTACTTTTTCATTTTAAGTTTTTAAACTATCTAGCACAACACTCATTGGGCAGCCATCTTGAAAGTAGTTCCTAGGATCGCGGGCTATTACGTCACTTCACAAAATCAATTTCTCCTTAGACCAAGACCAATATTAATTAATGGGTGTTCGTGTCCAACAACAAGGAAAATGTTTTAAACTTTATTCTTTGAAATTTTGAAAATACAATACAATTTTAAACAGTTAAGTGACTCATCACTCCTCTTCAAATTGTTCAAATAAAGGGACCTTCCCCATAACAACAGTCTTTGGGTCCACTTTTCCCAGCACTGTCCCTAAGTGTATTTTCAGGGACCATAAATATATTAGAGGCCCTGAGGACAGGCATTCCTTCTTTTTTAATTTTTTTGGAGACATTGATGAGAGCCGTAACACATCTTCTTTCCTCCTGACCGATTTGGGATATGGCTAAAATCGAAAAAAAAATCACTCAAGGTATATGGTACATGAAACTATCAAAAACATAATTTGGCCTAATAATTTCGACTATATCACGTGACTTTTATTCATAAAATGTCAACAAAGCAGACGGTGTAAGAAAGCATGGTTTGCAATAACTTTATATGGGTCATTTGTGTAGTTTCTATGGAGGATTAGTAAAATTACACAAATTCATCTAAATCAAAATGTAATTTGAAATATTTACCTATTTATAGCGCATTTTGATAAGTTTGACAGCAGATACACTAGAGTAGTTTTCGTAGTAAGCGCGACGTCATAATTCACGAGCGGGCAATAAAATCTCACGAGACTACAGTATAAACAAATATGTCCGCGATGCAAGGTTCCTCGCGATTTTAGGGACCTAGACCTATATAACAATGTGACAACCTGACAAAAATGATAGAATCAACACCTTGGGTAGGTGTAGGGAACAGATTATGACTATAAAATAAATTAATTTACTTTTTGATGACAGTCCATGTTTTTATTTGTTCTTGAGTTTCAGGATGACAGCACAATTTTAGATATCAATTTAACAATGATATTTTTTAAAAAGCTTATGTAAATCTAAAAACAAAACTAACTCTCTACAGTGATTGTCATATACACTTGACTTACAAGTACTACCTGAAATGACTTGTGGCCTATTTGACATGATACCTCAAAAATCACATAATTATATCATGCATGAGTAGGCAAACAAATGTTAGACACAATTTTTTTTATTTATATTTTGGCCATATACATGACAGATTGTCCTAAATGTATGAAATTTCAGGTTTTATAAATTTTATAGACAATAATTTGCTCAAAGTAACTACTGATTAATACCCTTTAAATTTTAATACACAGTAATATGAGATTTTAAATAAAAGAGAAATTTACCCTTTTACTCCACAGGCATGCTTTTTACCCATGTGAGACCAGTGTAGATCCAGATCAGCTGGCACATCTGTGCAATCTGATCAGGATCTGCACTGTTCACTTTTTGGTCAGAAATAACTTGATGATTTAAACAAGTGAACATTGCAGATCCTGATCAGACATCATGGATGTGCTGGCTGATCTGAATCTGTAGACACAGTTTTTCCATGCCATAAAGGTGTTTACATGGAGAGAGGGTTAATCTCCACATAATATTATCAGTTATCAGTTGGGATCAAAAAGTTTGACCAGAAAGCAGACTACATGATTGTGTACCAAGATTAGCATCAAATATCAAGTTAGTGCTCATTTTGGGAATTAAAAGTGTTCTATTATCACCATATTTTCTGTCAAGTGCACATTTCAACATGATTTCATAATCAAAATATGTATGGTGAGGTACATGTATAATCAAATACACTATTTACAAGGTGTCTGACTGTTTTGTTTTGTTTTATTTTTGCAAATTTTGTTAAATATGCATGGTGTCACTAAATTTGCTCAGCATCAAAAAGTTGTGTTTTAGAAAATAAAAAAATCAAAGCTTTTATAATCATTTAAATTGTTGAAACAAAAATGTAGATTGCTTTGAAGAGGAAGAAAAACATTTCTTGCCATGTCAGTGGGTTTTTGGCCAAAAGTGGTTATGAATAATGGCATTTTTTATTGCCAACTGATCTGTTCCCAGGTTTACAATTTTTTACAATAATCTGAGTTTTCTTTACATTGTTATACATTTTAAAAAAATGGACCAACAACATTTTTAATGCATGATTTGATTGGCAACAGCAATTCATTTGGTAAAGAAAATAGATATAAAGAAGCATTTTGTTTCAAATAAGTTACTTAGACCTGTAAAGGAGTGTTACATATGGATAATCAGTCTACATGATATTGTACATGTTTATGTTCAATTGATTGTGATTATTTCATCAATTTTGGCCCAATAGCTGAACTATTTTTCAACTTTAATGAGTAACTCTATCATGCACATTCAAGTAATTTGGCTCAAATATGTACCATATTGTCACAATATTTTTCACACAGCATCTATAGCTTCAATATCACTGTTAAAATTCCTATGGCATTGTCATTCCTGCAGATATTTTCAAATGGCTTTGCACAAATATGCCCTAAAATCTAGATGATGTATCACACTACATATTGAAGTCCCAATATGGTGTTAATGTGATGTATATAAAAACAGTACTTTTTAGGTCTAGATTATAACTTTATGCATATACATGCATAAATATTTTTGAATAGCAAGGCACAATTTTGTGCAATTGCAAGTTACAAATTCAAGTTTAATCAAGGTAACAATCTTAAAAAATAAAATTTATTTTTCAGTCAATAATATATTAATTTTCACGCACAATTTGACATAATTATTAGAAATTACATGTATCAATGAAGAATTTGTCAATATTCAATATTGCGTTAATCGAGGTAATGGAAAACATTTGGGTTGTAAAATTTAAGCAAGAAGCCTTAGTGCAGCTGAATTCAGAGAAAGTTGATGCAGACTTAAATTCTTTCCAAAAAATCACATAATTATATCATGCATGAGTAGGCTAACAAATGTTAGACACAATTTATTTTTTAATATTTTGGCCAAATACATGACATTATAAAACATTATCCGAGATTATTACAGCTAGAGCTCGATAAGAGGCAGTGCCTTAGTTCATATTAACATCACATCAGGTACAGAATAAGTTAAGTTTGTTTTGTTTTTGATGTTTCTGCATATTTTAATAAGTCACAAATAAAAGTTTTAGAGGGCATATACTAGACTTTAAGTTTTACATAATTAAAAACCACATATAAGATATGTTTGCTATAAAAAATACATAAATACGTAATCATGTCGGAAACACTTTGTTTTACAAGACTTGACTTGTTTTCCAGGACCACCTGTTTTAACAATTGTTATATGAACATACGAGGGATGATCCAAAATAACGTAGAATTTTGTTATTACATCGTAATTTGAAACACGTTCACAATAAATTATATACTAAATTTAATCAGAACACAAGCGTAACAAACTGAGCGCGTCTCATATTTGAACAACCATGGTAACAGGCAGGCGGCGCACGTCATTGCCATTGTACTTTATAAAGCAAATACATGTTTATATAAACAAAACTACTAGTGAGAAAAAAGCCAAATTTTGCAACTACAAAGCGCGATATACGAATGATGTCATGCCAAAATTTTAGGTCATTCGGACATTGCGTTTTAAAAAAAGCCAATGTCTAAGAGAGCTATCACCAACGTGAAAACGCCAGAAATGTCGTCGTCAGATCGCCCGGAAATACGCCATGTACGAATTATTATAAAATTCCGTCATGAGTTTTGAAAAACAACTCCTGAAAAGCTAAAAAAAATTTAGCAGACGCAAACAAAAACTTCAGTAGTTTTAAAGTGGTACCAGTGTTTTTTAACGGCCAGGAGAGCCATTAAATAGGCCTGGGGTAAGGAAAAAAGAAAAAAATCGGCGTTACGGCAGTGACGTCAAGCCGGAAGGCATTCGAAGTGGACAAAAGTTCAACTATTGTGGCGCTTTTCGAGCTATTCTAGACTGGGTGAGGTAGCATGCAACGGATATTGCCGAATAAATTACATTTTTAAAGGTATTTTAATAATTAACACATTTTTTTTCAAAATATGTTTTTGTTTGGTATTTGAATCATTAAAAAGTCATACATTATCGAATAAGAATAAATACGCTAGTTATTTTAATTACACTTAAGTAAACAGCTACAGAGACTGTGTCCACAATGCAGACTTGTTAAATTACAACAATTACAAATTTGTAATGAATTATTTTTGCAAGTGCACGCCCTTTGCTAAAGAACCGGGATACTGTGGGTATTGCATACCCGGTCGTTTCTTCGGCGGTACGAGAGAGAAGAGGACCAATTTCCTGATCACCTCAAAACAACTTGCGAGACTTTGACCAGCATTAATACCATGCTATGTTCGATCAATGGGTTCATTGGCTTGCATTCCGGTGACGGGGTATTTTTAAAGAAACTTTGAACATACGCCGCTTCGCTAACGCTGCGCCCGTGAATTAACCTTGTTGACTTTGAGAGATCTAATTTGACGTGCGCTTAGTGTATGTTTTTAATTGTTCATAGTTTTTTTACTTGATGTTGTATTTTGCTGATATTTTGTAAAAATATGCTGAACATATTCCGATTAAAGCTTGTGTAGTTTTATTGTGGTATTTTTAATTATATAAAAACAATAACAAAAGTCTACGTTATTTTGGATCATGCCTCGTATGTTCGGACACTTACTTTCATTTTTACGCACACAGAAAAAATTAAGATGCTTTCACATTTTTTTCATAGAGTTTTCAGATTAGTTTTTTCCAGAAACGTTTGATATATTGAACTGAGATAAATGAATGTTTCTTCACCAGTCTTTCCTTTGTAATATCTAAATAATGACAAAAATAACGAATATATAACAATAGTAAACGTTATCTTCAACTTCAATCAATCATATTTCTGTTTTAAGATGTACCATCTGATAAAATGCCATTTCACAGAAAATTTCTTCTAGAGATAAAACCAATAAAATAATTTCTCTGTCATTATGTTTTAAGATATCACGTTTTTACTCTAGAGAGCCATCAACACAAATTTAAAGAAAAGTCAAACAGATAATATAATTAATTTCAAGCAAAAAATTATTTACCTTAAAATTTCTAGAATCAGAGGAGAGAAAAAATTTAATGTACAAATATAATGTTTTAGGATAATATTTAGCTAAAATTCGTTCAGAAACCGAATATCTTTGTAAACTTATTCATGATAAAATTCCACTGTAGTCTGGAAGGGTTGGAATATCAAGAAACTACAAAATCGAACCAAGCAGAACCGCATTTTTTATTTTTTTTATGTTTTGAGATTTCTCGAAATCACTGATTCTTTTCAATATATGTGATAGTCTCCGGTATTTGATTTCCCAGTGTTTGCAGAAAAGGTAACCTAAGATGGTTCGACTGTTAGCTTTCTGCGATGCAAAACTTATATTTCGGAACTGCGGCACATCTAAAATTGTCTTTTTTAAATAAACATGTCGTTTATAAGAACTATAAAGGTAACGTAGGTAATTTTAATGCTTCTGGTCATTACAGAAAAAACCAACTAACAATTAAATGACGATTCATATATAACAAGAATCTTCATTCTTTGTCAAATTTTAACAGATTCCTCCAGTCATAGTTTATTATTTTGCAAAGTCTGAAATAAGTGGCAGTAGAAAGTGTTAAGAAATCATTTTGTAAAAGAATCAAAAGCGTGAAAACGTAATCTGAATTATCAAACTGACAAAACAAAACATATAATTACATATGTCTGAAAATTTTGTGAACATTTGTTTAAAATGACATTTTTGCTAAGGTGTTCAGCAGCAATAATGTTATTGATCTTAACGTTATTTCAAATAATGGCATAGGTAACAACATTTCACAAGTGTAATAAATTATAATGAAACCTTAGCAGACTAAGTTCAGCATCATAAAGTCACGAAAACAACAGTGGCACTAATTGGGCTGCATATAGACAATTCAGGTTTTACTGAGAAATACCAGATATTGAAAGTCACGATTTTCCACAAGTTGTTTCTACATCACGCTCAGTCAGACAACACCTTTTTAACAGCAGTATGCCTTTTAAGAGCTAAATGTTATGCTAGTATTTGCATGCAGACCATTATCAAGATTCCTTGTTCATGTCAGGCTTTCGACCTAGTATTGCGACTATTAAATGTTGTAAATAAATTGCGAATCATAAATTGGGCAGTATAAAAAAAAACAATTTTTTTTCATCGGTGATTAGTTGTACTGAGGAAAAATAACTAGTAACGACTACAAACACTTTTAAAAGATTTAAGAGATAAGAGCTTAAAATGAAGCAGATAAACCGTAAGCACTGTTTATTTACTGGAATAACTGTCAAAAATTAAATCGGAAGTTCTCGAGAAGTCATTAGAAAATAAAAGTATTTTTACGAAATGACAACTCAGCAAAGTAGCTAGGCTAAAACAATGCTTAATATTTTAGGGTAAAGCCTAAAATTTACAAAGAAAAATATTTCGGCTTAAACATTTTTATATTTGTGGATTGTTTACTAATGGAAATGAATCTCAGCTGATTTAGTAATCAACATTTTACAATATGTTTTACCTTTGCAGCTTTTTGTAATATTCTAGGCGAAAAATCATATAATCTGTTGCTGAACGATAGGGTATTGCAGTATATTTTTTTGTCAATAGTTTCATTTTCCTATGAAAATCTCTCATATAAATATACATTATGTTTCTTTTAGTATACATTATGTTTGAACTATACAAGTCACTGACCTTTGTATATTAGATTCCCATGAATAAAACGTAACACAATCGATTTCTTTGTTCTTTAGCATGTTTGTTATCTAGATTCACATTCAAATGCTAAGGGGGATGTTAGGATTCCTTACAATCGTTTTCTAATCAGGATGAAGGATATTAGAATACATCTTCATCACTCTTTCAATTTCTGATGTCATATTTAAAATAACATCCATTAATGCCTTTTCATATGCACGTAGATCTTGTTTATAGCATTATTTTTTAACAAAAATACATTATATACAACAATGTCCTATTGTGAGCTATGCATGAGCGTTAATATAAACATGTAACTTGTTTTTATAAACTTCAAATACTTTATATTGGTCAAAATTTCATTTCATTCCAAAATGAATAATTTTAGTACTGTCATACTGACAGGTGAAAGAAAAATAGCGTGCATATAGTGAACCTAAAATAGCGTGCATATAGTGAACCTAAAATAGCGTGCATATAGTGAACCTAAAATAGCGTGCATATAGTGAACCTAAAATAACTCTTACTAGATTAAAGGTCTGGTGACTTAATTCCGACCGGCGGCGACGGGCGCAAAAATCTAGGACCTCTAGTTTAATTAATTTTGTTACCCTTTATGTGCTAAAGTCAAAGTCCGATTGGTCAGCAATTTCGTAGATACTCGTTTAGGGTTCATTTCCGGTCGCGGAAAGTAACGTGTACATGAGTTGGAAAGAATAAACGATGCAATACTCAATAAGGAAATACTTCAGTATATTGAATATACTTCGTCCGGTATTTAATTGGCTCTTTTATATACAATTGCACAATCAGAGCATTGGTTAATGAACACAAATCCTTTCTCTGACAGTTATTCAATCATTCCATCCAACAAAACAGCTAAGCTACGATATTGGTATCCCAAGTGACCAAATAATCTCTGACGACTCCAATTGTTTATTGTCACTCGAGCATTCGACAAAATACAATCAGTGAACAATGCTTATCAGAAATAGCCACTATCAGAAAACACAGCCGACGTATTATCACCAGTCAAAATTGTTGTAACAGCTTCAACAATTTTTTGGGCAGACACTTTCAATGAATGTATCGGGTTTCCATGACTCGGTCGCTTTATCCCTAGGCCATACTAAGAAGGCAGCTAGGGTTGGTTCGTCGACAGCTATACCAAGGAAAATAAAATTACTAAACTGTGTCTGCTTCGCCGCTTTATATTTCCGTTTTGTGTCGCCTGATATAGCAGGTAGACACTTAGGGATCCTATTGTCCGGCGACGTCGTCGTCGTTGTGGTCGGCAGTGCCGTCGTCCGGTACCCCAACTTTAATATGAAACTTAATGTTGCCAATAACTTTGAAAGTACTTGTCCTATTAACTTAATACTTTATCATCTGCATGAACAACGTCATCAGTGACTACAAGAATGATAACTCCTGTTTCAGTATTGTTTGAGTTATGCCCCTTTATTTCACCATTTTTTCAAATGACTTTAATATGGAACATTAATATGAAACTTAATGTTGCCAATAACTTTGAAAGTATATGTCCTATTAACTAAATACTTGAAATATGTCATCTGCATGAACAACTCCATCTGTGACAACAAGAATGATAACTCCTGTTTCAGTATTTTTTTAGTTATGCCCCTTTCAAATGACTTTAATATGGAACTTTAATATGAAACTTAATGTTGCCTATAACTTTGAAAGTACTTGTTCTATTAACATAATACTTGGAATATATCATCTGCATTAACAACGCCATCTGTGACACCAAAATTGATAACAGTGTCAATATTTTTTGAGTTGTGCCCCTTTCAAATAAAACTTTAACATGAAACTTAATGTTGCTCATAACTTTGAACCTTTTCACTTAAAACTTGGAATATATCATCTTCAGGAACAAAAACATCGGTTACAATAAGAATCATAACTCCTGTTGGACTATTTTATTAGTTATGTCACTTACACATGCAACTTAAACATGAAACTTAATGTTAACCATAACTTTGAAAGTACTTGTCCTGTTCACTTCATACTTTGAATATATCATCAGCATGAACAACGCCATCTGTGACAGCAAGAATGATAACAGTTTCAATATTTTTTGAGTTGTGCCCCTTTCAAATAAAACTTTAACTTGAAACTTAATGTTGCTCATAACTTTGAAAGTACTTGTCCTTTTCACTTAAAACTTGGAATATATCATCTTCAGGAACAACAACATTTGTTACAATAAGGACCATAACGTTTGATTGAATTTTTTTGAGTTATGCCCCTTTTAAATGCAACTTAAACACGGAACTTAATGTTGACATTAACTTTTAAAGTAATTGTTCTGTTCATTTAGTATTCAGAATATATCATCCTCATGAACAACGTCATCACTAACAACAAGAATGATAACTCCTGTTTGACTTTTTTATGACTTATGTTCCTTTCACATCAAACTTTAACATGAAACTTTATATTGCCTATATTTTTAAAGTACTTGTGTTATTTACATAATACTTGAAATATTTCATCTTCATTAACAACAACATCGTATACAACAACATAACTCCAGTTTAACTATTTTTAGTTATGTCCCTTTGAAATGCAACCTCATGTTGCATATAATTTTGAATGTATATGTCCTATTCCCTTAATACTTGGAATATATCATCTGCATGAACAACGACATTGGTGACAAAAAGAATGAAAACTCCTGTTTGAATATTTTATAAGTTATGCCCCTTTTAAATGCAACTTTAACATGAAACATAATGTTGCCTGTAAAATTGAAAGTACTTGTTCAGTTCACTTAATTCTTTGAAAATTTCATCTGCATGCACATACCAATTGGTGAAGAATAATAACTCAGGTTTCACCATTTTTAGTTATTCCCCTTTCAAATGCAATTAAGGTGACTCATGTGTTCTGTGGTGTAGAATTGAAATCAACTTGAATAAAAACATTTTATTATATATGATTAAGCATAGGCCCACATTTCAACTTTTTGCAAGCAGGCGGCACATGTGTTCCGCGGAACACAACATTCTAGTTTTTCTCATATATAAAAGTCAACGACGTTTATCTTTGTACAGATATTTCTTGTTTAAAGTTAAACATGCATTTCAGAAATGGCCACAATCAGAAAACACAGCCTCGCAACACAGTAAAATATTAGAGAGGAAAACACAGCCTCGCCACACAGTAAAATATTAGAGAGGAAAACCCAGCCTCGCCACACAGTAAAATATTAGAGAGGAAAACACAGCCTCGCCACACAGTAAAATATTAGATAGGAAAACACAGCCTCGCCACACAGTAAAATATTAGAGAGGAAAACACAGCCTCGCCACACAGTAAAATATTAGAGAGGAAAACCCAGCCTCGCCACACAGTAAAATATTAGATAGGAAAACCCAGCCTCGCCACACAGTAAAATATTAGAGAGGAAAACACAGCCTCGCCACACAGTAAAATATTAGAGAGGAAAACACAGCCCCGCCACACAGTAAAATATTAGAGAGGAAAACCCAGCCTCGCCACACAGTAAAATATTAGATAGGAAAACACAGCCTCGCCACACAGTAAAATATTAGAGAGGAAAACACAGCATCGCCACACAGTAAAATATTAGATAGGAAAACCCAGCCTCGCCACACAGTAAAATATTAGAGAGGAAAACCCAGCCTCGCCACACAGTAAAATATTAGAGAGGAAAACACAGCCTCGCCACACAGTAAAATATTAGAGAGGAAAACACAGCCTCGCCACACAGTAAAATATTAGAGAGGAAAACCCAGCCTCGCCACACAGTAAAATATTAGAGAGGAAAACCCAGCCTCGCCACACAGTAAAATATTAGAGAGGAAAACCCAGCCTCGCCACACAGTAAAATATTAGAGAGGAAAACCCAGCCTCGCCACACAGTAAAATATTAGATAGGAAAACCCAGCCTCGCCACACAGTAAAATATTAGAGAGGAAAACCCAGCCTCGCCACACAGTAAAATATTAGATAGGAAAACCCAGCCTCGCCACACAGTAAAATATTAGAGAGGAAAACACAGCCTCGCCGCACAGTAAAATATTAGATAGGAAAACCCAGCCTCGCCACACAGTAAAATATTAGAGAGGAAAACCCAGCCTCGCCACACAGTAAAATATTAGAGAGGAAAACCCAGCCTCGCCACACAGTAAAATATTAGAGAGGAAAACCCAGCCTCGCCACACAGTAAAATATTAGAGAGGAAAACCCAGCCTCGCCACACAGTAAAATATTAGAGAGGAAAACACAGCCTCGCCACACAGTAAAATATTAGAGAGGAAAACCCAGCCTCGCCACACAGTAAAATATTAGAGAGGAAAACACAGCCTCGCCACACAGTAAAATATTAGAGAGGAAAACCCAGCCTCGCCACACAGTAAAATATTAGATAGGAAAACCCAGCCTCGCCACACAGTAAAATATTAGAGAGGAAAACACAGCCTCGCCACACAGTAAAATATTAGATAGGAAAACCCAGCCTCGCCACACAGTAAAATATTAGAGAGGAAAACCCAGCCTCGCCACACAGTAAAATATTAGAGAGGAAAACCCAGCCTCGCCACACAGTAAAATATTAGAGAGGAAAACCCAGCCTCGCCACACAGTAAAATATTAGATAGGAAAACCCAGCCTCGCCACACAGTAAAATATTAGAGAGGAAAACCCAGCCTCGCCACACAGTAAAATATTAGAGAGGAAAACCCAGCCTCCCCACACAGTAAAATATTAGAGAGGAAAACACAGCCTCGCCACACAGTAAAATATTAGAGAGGAAAACCCAGCCTCGCCACACAGTAAAATATTAGATAGGAAAACCCAGCCTCGCCACACAGTAAAATATTAGATAGGAAAACCCAGCCTCGCCACACAGTAAAATATTAGAGAGGAAAACCCAGCCTCGCCACACAGTAAAATATTAGATAGGAAAACCCAGCCTCGCCACACAGTAAAATATTAGAGAGGAAAACCCAGCCTCGCCACACAGTAAAATATTAGAGAGGAAAACCCAGCCTCGCCACACAGTAAAATATTAGATAGGAAAACCCAGCCTCGCCACACAGTAAAATATTAGAGAGGAAAACCCAGCCTCGCCACACAGTAAAATATTAGAGAGGAAAACCCAGCCTCCCCACACAGTAAAATATTAGAGAGGAAAACACAGCCTCGCCACACAGTAAAATATTAGAGAGGAAAACCCAGCCTCGCCACACAGTAAAATATTAGATAGGAAAACCCAGCCTCGCCACACAGTAAAATATTAGATAGGAAAACCCAGCCTCGCCACACAGTAAAATATTAGAGAGGAAAACCCAGCCTCGCCACACAGTAAAATATTTGAGAGGAAAACCCAGCCTCGCCACACAGTAAAATATTAGAGAGGAAAACCCAGCCTCGCCACACAGTAAAATATAAGAGAGGAAACCCAGCCTCGCCACACAGTAAAATATTAGAGAGGAAAACCCAGCCTCGCCACACAGTAAAATATTAGAGAGGAAAACCCAGCCTCGCCACACAGTAAAATATTAGAGAGGAAAACCCAGCCTCGCCACACAGTAAAATATTAGAGAGGAAAACACAGCCTCGCCACACAGTAAAATATTAGAGAGGAAAACCCAGCCTCGCCACACAGTAAAATATTAGATAGGAAAACACAGCCTCGCCACACAGTAAAATATTAGAGAGGAAAACACAGCCTCGCCACACAGTAAAATATTAGAGAGGAAAACCCAGCCTCGCCACACAGTAAAATATTAGATAGGAAAACACAGCCTCGCCACACAGTAAAATATTAGATAGGAAAACACAGCCTCGCCACACAGTAAAATATTAGATAGGAAAACCCAGCCTCGCCACACAGTAAAATATTAGAGAGGAAAACCCAGCCTCGCCACACAGTAAAATATTAGAGAGGAAAACCCAGCCTCGCCACACAGTAAAATATTAGAGAGGAAAACCCAGCCTCGCCACACAGTAAAATATTAGAGAGGAAAACCCAGCCTCGCCACACAGTAAAATATTAGATAGGAAAACCCAGCCTCGCCACACAGTAAAATATTAGATAGGAAAACCCAGCCTCGCCACACAGTAAAATATTAGAGAGGAAAACACAGCCTCGCCACACAGTAAAATATTAGATAGGAAAAGAGAGCATGGGTTTATAAAGTGATCAATTCTAAAAAAGACAAAGCACAAACAATTAATAAAAAAGAGAACAGAATGGTTTATAGCCTTGCAACGGTCAATGACAAAAGGCTTCCAACAGCGCCCAGCATGCTTGGTGAATAGCACATCTACAGATTATCGCTGTGCTTTACTCTTTTTTCAATGACGGCGAAAGGGGGTTATAATGGTTTCAAGGGAAATCTTGGCAAAACAACATGGAAGCTTTCTTTTATTTCGGCCACCATGTTTGCACTGGTCTCAGTAAGGTCATTTAGTACTCAACAATTTTGCTTGACAAAGTTATAAGTTTCTTATTATGCTCCCCCCGAAATTCGGGGGAGCATATAGTTGTCGCTTTGTCCGTCCGTCCGTCCCGTCCGTTCGTTCGTTCGTTCGTCCGTCCGTCCGTCATAATATTGTCCGGACAATTACACAAAAACTATGAGAGGTATCAAGACTAAACTTCATAGGTAGTTAGATCTCGTTGAGGAGCAGTGCAGTGCACAAGAACTATAACTCTTGCTTTATTCATTTTTGAGTTATTGCCCTTTGAAATTTCTCATACTTACTTTTTGTCCGGGGCATATCTCACAAAGTATAAGAGTTATGAAGTTGAAACTTCATAAGTAGATAGATCTCAATAAGGAGCAGTGCAGTGCACAAGAACCATAACTCTTGCTTTATTCATTTTTGAGTTATTGCTCTTTGAAATTTCTCATACTTACTTTTTGTCCGGGGCATATCTCACAAAGTATAAGAGTTATGAAGTTGAAACTTCATAATTAGATAGATCTCAATGAGGAGCAGTGCAGTGCACAAGAACCATAACTCTTGCTTTATTCATTTTTGAGTTATTGCCCTTTGAAATTTCTCATACTTACTTTTTGTCCGGGGCATATCTCACAAAGTATAAGAGTTATGAAGTTGAAACTTCATAAGTAGATAGATCTCAATGAGGAGCAGTGCAGTGCACAAGAACCATAACTCTTGCTTTATTCATTTTTGAGTTATTGCCCTTTCAAATTTCTCATACTTACTTTTTGTCTGGGGCATATCTCACAAAGTATAAGAGTTATGAAGTTGAAACTTCCTAACTAGATAGATCTCAGAGAGGAGCAGTGCAGTGCACAAGAACCATAACTCTTGCTTTATTCATTTTTGAGTTAGTGCCCTTTGAAATTTCTCATTTTTTTGGTCTTATTTTTGTACAATATTGTAAAATGCTTTCTGTTTGAATCGTAAAGGAAACTTTCAAATACAATATCTTTCTTACAAATTCTTCCTGTTCTAACAAAAAAGTATTTGTGACAAAGCGGCGTTGGGGAGCATAACCCGTCTCTGACGGCTCTTGTTTTTTATTTGTTGTGCTCTTGTATGTAACATTTTCGAGTTGATAGGTGAGTTGATGCTAACTGACCAAACAACTTATGCTTATTTGTTCTACTGAGAACCTGTTGGGGCGTTTCACCCTTACATATCATTGGCAATTTTCCAATGACCGTTCCAAGGCGGTAATATCAAAGAATTTTTTGTTCATTGTTTGTGGTGCCTTATGGAAACTAATCAAAGTATACAAGCATTATTTTTTTTACCCATGTTCTATTTCCTCTGTGCTTTTAGGACTAATGCATAAAAAGCAATATCTAACATAAAGTATTGATCTACATTTATTCAGTTTCAATAAAATACCTCATGTAGAGTTAGAACTGTCTTGAAATATAATAAATATTAATAATAACATAAATTAACTTTAAAGTAAGTGTCACTCGTGAGTATAGAACTCGGGGCCTCCGCTTAAAGATAACAATCAGTATCAAAAGGACTAGAAAAGAACAAGTAAGAACTAGAAATATCTGCAGTTCTCCGTCGTTTTACACCCTGAATTGTACGCAAGTGTTTACCTGCCAGCCAGGAATATTCCATATAAAATCGTATTTAAAGGAGTATATTACAATAGTTTACGCGCATATTTCTGCGCAAGCGCTAGTTTCACGAAATGTAAATTTTCTCAGTGACCGGTGTTAGTTGAGTAGTACTTCGACTGTTGCGTAAAATCAATCGATTAAATATTTCAAATTATTTCTCACAAATTAGTCGTCCGTGAGAATGGCCTCACGCGAGAAAAACAAGAAGGGCAGGTTCGTTAGTGATGGAAATCACCAAGATGTGAAGAAACGTAAATTATTTGGTTCGATAATTTGCCCTGCCAATGATTCAAGTGTTTCGGATAATTTGACATCCGAAGTAGATAATAACCAGAGTACGTGTGATCAGAACGATATCTGTTGTTCAGAAATTGTATAATTACTTAATGGATCATAAGATTTAGGGATTGTTGTATGATTTTCATTCATTATCAGTGTTAGGTGTTTTTCGATATGTATGGAAACTTTGGCAACACTTAGGGCTGCATTTGTGGGAATTTTATGAAAGAAATGTGGTAACTGTAATGTAATTCTTGATAAAGAAATAGTTACTTCTTTCAAAATATGAAATTAGTTTTGATGAGCATGTTATAAAACTATTTATTCATGTTATGATGGACATTTGTAGAATTGCATTAAAATTAGAGATATTTTTGACTTAAATGACTAACTTTGAAGGAAAATAGTAAAAATTTAAGCCTGGAAGCACCTGTTTTTTTTGTTTTTGTTTTGTTTAGAAATATATACTGTGTCATTTTATGGAGTTTAAAAAAAATCTGTCCGTTACAAAAAAAGATATATAGATTTTTTTTCCAGTCAGGGACTGAATTGTCTCCCTTTTTTATTGGATATTTTGGTCATTTTCAAAGTTTTTTCTTCAAATATACAAAAAAATCTCACATAATTCCATCCAAAACCATACATACACATAATTCCAAACAAAAAATTTGTATATATAAGGTGTTGATTAGGAATTCCAGATGTAACAATCATTTAAAAGATACATGTGCGTTTTCTCAAAATCCCTTCAAAATGGCCGTATAGAGGGGTCTAATAATGAGTGATTACTCAAAAACAAGCGTGGAAAGCTATATTTTTCTTTATATCATTTTGTTTGTGAAGGAATTCTCTTTAATTGTGCAAAGTTTAAAAAAAATTTGTCTGTTAGAACTTATTGTCATATACTCCTTTAAGCCATCAATTGACTAGTTATTTATACCGTAAATATGCTTTTCTCCAATATCGCTTTTTAAAACGAAAATGCCCGAACATGTAAGTGCCAGGTTAATACTTGCGCACAATATAAAAATCGTTACAGTAATCTTTAACAACCCCACTAACAACAAATCGAAATAATCTTTTTGATTTTCCCGCTGCATAATAAGTTTTATTTACACAATTTCATTGATGGAAAAACTAGGTCAAAGGTGAGCTTAGACATCTAACGCCGAAAAAATTAAGCATGCGGCTTTATATAGAATTAGAATTGCCCAAGAGATGTCATTATCTAATACAAATGTATAATAATATATGAAAAGGGAACTTTTGAGCGTAACTCAATATTTACACCAATTAACAGTATAATTTTGATCCATCCTAAACGATGGTATGCATATGGCGGTGAACATGGAACCTTCAATGCGGTATTTTCAGATAACTACCATTCCATGTTCAGCGGCGTATGGAACCCAGATGAAAGAATGGGTATGCCCTAAACGAGAAAACAATGGGCGGAACTAAAAAAACTATAATTTTGACAGGGGATCTGAGTATATAAATCCTGCATATCACAGACAACGCCAAAATCATAATTTAAAAAGCAAGAATTATATCCTTGGGGTGATTGAACAATATCCGAAACGACTTTCCGTATATTAAATCATTCCTTCGCACATTTGCACTTCGTTTAAAAAAAGGTGAAATATGCATATCAGGAATCGCCACATTCAGAAAAAACAGCCTCCCCACACAGTCAAGAAGAAGAGAGGGAGAGAGCATGGTTAATAAAATGATCAGTTTCAAAAGAGACACCACTAACAATTAACAAAAATGAGAACCCGAGGGGTTACCGCCTTGGAAAGGTCAGTGGCAAATCAAATTGCCACTGGGGGTTTAAACCATGTTCTAGGGTGCACCAATCTCACACTTGCCCCAACAGGTTCTCATATCACAAAACAAATACAAGTTGTCTTGGTGAAACAACTCCAACCCACTTATTGGCTCAACAATGTTGCATGCAAAAGCACACAAACATATAAAACATAAGAATTTAATAGCATTGCAAAGCCAAAGGGCGGGTACTCAATGATCTTACCGAGACCAGAGCTCCTGGAGTAAAATCAGCAAGAAAACGATGACAGTGATAAAAGAAACAAATCGAGCTTCTAGGTTCTTTTAAGAAAAGATTTCCCCATAAACCTTCATAAACTCTTAAACCCCTGCCACTGTCGTGCGACCAAAGAGGTAAGCATAATGATCAACTGTAGAAGGGTTAATCACCAGGCATGCAGAGCGCTGTAAAATATCATGTTGGTAACCTTTCTTTTTAAATATACAGATGGTTTTTACGAAGAACCGGGAGAAATTAACATTGCCCTTTATCTTCTTAAGTTTATAAATTAAATCTCCATAAAAAACTGGCTGTGAAATACCTTGTTGCAATAGTGATTTTAAACTGCACCTGTATTTATGAATTAGATCTGGGTATCGACGATAAAACTTGCAAAATGTTTTCCTTAATTTGTAACCTTGTTTTAAAAGTTTTTCTGTAATGCAAAGATTACGTTCATTGAAAGCATTAATATCGTTGCAAGCTCTTGAAAAGCGAAAAGCTGTGAAATATAAACCCCGTAAGATGTTGCACTGGGAACATCGCCGTCTAAAAACGGAAAATTTACTATATTAAAATTAAAATCATCTCTTTTATCATATATTTTAGTAGTGACATAACCATTTTCAATTGACAGATTTAGATCGAGAAAGGTTGCTTGCTGTTCTGAAGTGTTCGCTTGATTAAGTTGTAGTTCTTTAGGGTAGATCTTATTAACCAGTAATGGAAAATGGTTATTATCTATATTTAATAAATCATCAAGGTACCTCGAGGTGTTGTTAAAAGCTGTAATAATATCATCTTGATGTTCAGTAGAAAGAGATAACATAAAGTCTCTTTCATAACAGTATAAAAACAGATCAGCAACAAGGGGTGCACAATGAGTACCCAATGGGATGCCTATTACTTGTTTATAAATAGAGGTACCGAATCTAACATAAATATTATCCAGTAAGAAAGTTAGAGACTCTATTAGGTCTTGACAAGTCCATAAAGTATAATTATCATAAGAACCTTATGTAAAAAATGCCCTATGTTCATTACAAGCGATGAAGGTTTTATTTTCTCTATTTTTCTAAGAAGCACAAATAACCAGTGAAATTAATATAATAGAAATATGTTGTTCTGGCATTTTTTTTAAAATATACCAATCAGTTAATGAGCTATGTTGCGAAATATGTATTACTTATGAACACTTCAGAAAAGCAAGCAAACTTCCTTGATTTAAATCTGTCCATTGAAAATGGTTACGTCATTACTAAAATATATGATAAAAGAGATGATTTTAATTTTAATATATTAAATTTTCCGTTTTTAGACGGAGATGTTCCTCGTGCAACATCTTACGGGGTTTATATCTCACAGCTTGTTCGCTTTTCAAGAGCTTGCGACGATGTGAATGATTTCAATGAACTTAATCTTTGTATTACAGAAAAACTTTTAAAACAAGGTTATCGGTATCGCAAATTAAGGAAAACCTTTTGCAAGTTTTATCGCCGATATCCAGATCGGCAAAATTCTGAAAATTTATAAAGCATAAAAATATGGGATCCGGATAAAAATGAATTATTTATCGAAGATTTTGATATTCTACGTTTGGTTGAAATCGAATCGAAATTAGATAGAATTACTGAAGAAAGAGTTTTTACACAGTCTGCTATTGACGATATAGTAACCGACATTGGAAACTTGTTCGCCGAAAATTCTAAAGAAACTTTTGGTATGGTGCTTCGGACAAACCATAAGCTCAACCGTAATAAAAAACGCGCATGGTTTAATAAAGATTGTCATCAAATGAGAAACATATACCATAAAACACGCAAATTATATAAAAAATATAAAACGGAATATAACAAAGAACGCTTAAAGGAAGTAAGCAAACAATACAAAGAAACGCTGCGTATCTCAAATAAAAAACTTTAATTTAAGTCGAATAAATAAACTTCGAAATCTAAAGCATGCAGACCCAAGGGAATATTGAAAGATAATTAACACTGGTTCTAGTAAATCGACATATAGTGCAAATCTTGATTACTTTTACACATTCTTTAAAAACGTTAATGAAACACAAGTAAATGAAACCGAAATGGATGACCTAAATTTAAATTAAAATAACATGAAAAACGATGAAATTAACAAAGAAATAAGCGAACAAGAAATTATAAAAGCGGCAAATGCTCTTAAAAATAACAAATCGCCAGGTTGTGATAATATAGTAAACGAGCAAATTAAAGCGACTTTACAATATATGTTACCTACTTACAAGAAATTGTTTAACATTATATTTAATGAAGGCATCGTACCAGAATGTTGGACAGTAGGCATCATTAAACCAATATATAAGAACAAAGGAAATCCCAAACTACCTGAAAACTACAGACAAATTTCATTACTTAGTTTGTTTGGAAAATTATTTACAAGCATTTTAAACAATAGACTTACAGGATGGGCGGAGCAGGTTTATCTTATTTCACAAAATCAATCGGGATTTAGGAAAAACCATTCAACCGTTGACAATTTAGTTATTTTAAAAAGTTTAATAGACATTGTGCATTTTGACAAGAAAAAACTATTCTGCTGCTTTGTTGATTTGAAACAATGTTTTGACTCAATTTGGAGGATCGGATTATGGAATAAATTGTTAAATGAAAATATAAACGGAAAATGTTTCAGTATTATTAAAAGCATGTATAATAATATAAAATCGAAAATTCAAACAAGCGAGGGTAGTACCCCCTTTTTTAACTGTGTAAACGGCGTGAGACAAGGTGAGAATTTATCTCCCTTTTTATTTAGCATATACTTAAATGACCTTGAAGATTACTTAAGGAACAGAAATATTAATGGTATAGATTGATAATGCACATATGTATCTTAAACTTTTGATATTGTTGTATGCAGACGATACTGTTATTTTTAGCGATAATGAGACTGATATGCAGAATGCACTCAATTCTTTTAAAGATTATTGTGATATTTGGAAATTAACAGTTAATGTTGACAAAACAAATTATTATTTTTAGTAAAGGGAGATTATCCCTAAGCAGAAACTTCAAAATAGGCACAGAAAATATTGAAACAATCACCGAGTACAAATATTTAGGTGTTACTTTTCTAGAACAGGTTCTTTCACAAAAAACGAAAAAAAATATTTAGCAGAGCAAGCAAACAAAGCAATGTTTTCTCTTCTCAGAAAGATAAACAACCTCTCGTTGCCATACGATATTCAAATAGATCTTTTCGAAAAAACAATAAAGCCAATTTTATTATACGGATGTGAAATTTGGGGGTTTGGAAATATTGATATTTTAGAACGAGTTCAACTTAAATTTTATAAATACATTTTTGGTTTAAAGAAGTCAACACCATCTCATATGATTTATGGCGAGTTAGGTGTAATGCCAATTAATATAGAAATTAAGAAAAGGGTGATAGCCTATTGGACAAAAATTGCTGATAATTCAGAAGAAACTAATACAAAATTAGCACTAGTGTTAGGAATCGACTGGATTTTTCAGAATCGATTATCGGAAAAAATCGGCTTGGCTCAACCGATTGATAATCGGATAATCGGAACATATTGTTTCATTAGCTGTTTTAGTTTTTATTATAAACAAATCAGTAGATAATGATTTAAATATACGTTAAAATGGAAATTATAAAAAATAAAATGTTATAATTTCTGTTGTCCTGTATTATATCATTCTGTCTTAAATATGAGCCAGGTTAATCTGTTTCTGTAAAAGTTTAATGCTACTAACTACTTTCTAACAGTATTTCAGGTCAGACTGTTTGACAGTCACAAAACTTGGCCCTATTGTATATAAAAGCTTGTAATGAAACACTACCAGGATATGTTTTTATCTACAACTTTCTGTGCAAAATTTTGACATATTGATGGAACACACGTGAAAGTCGTATTTAAAAAAACATCACCAGATATGTAACTGACAAACAGCACCACTCCTTTCTCACAGAATCAACTTTTTCTCACAAAAGCTGCAGAATTATTAAACTGAAAAAGGAGGGTTCAGTAAGCTCTGAAATTGTATGGCTAGTTGTTGTACCGGGTATCAAAAATCGGAACTCAAATCGAAATTGGCTTTAAAATATCTTGGGTAACATAACCGTAACAAGCGTGATATTGTGGGTGGGTTATTATTTTCATACCATTATTGGCGTAGGATTTCCTGCAAAGCGTGCAAATGACTCTGCTCATGTCTCAATTTTCTTCAACTGGAGCTCCATCTTTCATTTTTCGGAAGAAAAAATACTTCCAGACCCGGGAAGTCGTCTTTCCCGGGTAAGGAAAAAGGTCTGCGTTATTGTTGCTATCCATTACTGTCTTGATGGATTACCTCCCTGCAGCAATAATCGGAAAGAAACTACCGGCAAGCTACTACCGAAAAGAGAGAAAACATTCATCCGCCTTACCTAGCGACATCGATTCTGAAAAATTGGACTCGATTGTCGCCGACGTTGAAGTTATCCGACTGATTATCGATTGTCGGCGACAATCGGGCAAACACTAATTAGCACACAATGTTTACGAATTTATCTTCAATCTTCATATGAAAAACAAAGTTAAATCAGAATGGATTAATTATGTTAAAACAATTTTGTGTTCACATGGATATTCAGGAGTTTGGTATAGTCAAAGTTTTTTAAACAGGAAATGGCTTACAAAACGTATTCATAGAAAATTACAAGATAGTTTTATTCAAAGTTGGATGTCTGAAATAAATCGAAGTTCAAATATTTTATATAAAACGTATAAATCAGAGTTCAAACAAAGTAAATATATATCAGTCTTACCTAGTTATCTCAGTAAATCAATGATGGCATTTTTTACAAGAAATCACCATTTGCCCATTGAACTGGGAAGATGGAGAGGTATTCCTCTTAACGAAAGAACATGTAATTATTGTGGAGATTTAGGCGATGAATTTCATTATATTTTACAGTGTAATCACTTTAATACCTTAAGAAAAAATATGTCAAACCCTTCTACTGTAGGACCGAATACATAGAAACTTAAAGACCTCTTAAATATGGAAAAATAGATTTGAATTAAAGAAACTAAGTTTATTCATGGACATCATTAGAAAAACCATAAATAAATAACGAACTGTATTTCAAGGATAACAAAATATCATAAAATTATATCACTGTACAACTAGTATTTTTACAATAAACTATTATATGCATGTTTTTTTTTCGTACACACTACTAATGTAATAATCTAAATCAGTAAATTATTCGTTACAACTACACATATTATGTAATATATGTTGAATCGTGGTTTCCAATTATATTGTCGTCATTGATTAACATATTGTATGTATTTCATGTTTTTTTGCTATTGTTGTTCTTTGTACTAAGAAACTTGGCATGTAAATAAAGTTTGATAAAGATCTAATTCATAAATACAGGTGCAGTTTAAAATCACTATTGCAACAAGGTATTTCACAGCCAGTTTTTTTTATGGAGATTTAATTTATAAACTTAAGAAGATAAAGGGCAATGTTAATTTCTCCCGGTTATTCGTAAACACCATCTGTAAATTTAAAAAGAAAGGTTACCAACATGATATTTTACAGCGCTCTGCATGCCTGGTGATTAACCCATCTACAGTTGATCATTATGCTTACCTCTTTGGTTGCACGACGATGGCAGGGGTTTAAGAGTTTATGAAGGTTTATGGGGAAATCTTTTCTTAAAAGAACCTAGAAGCTCGATTTGTTTCTTTTATCACTGTCATCGTTTTCTTGCTGATTTTACTCCAGGAGCTCTGGTCTCGGTAAGATCATTGAGTACCCGCCCTTTGGCTTTGCAATGCTATTAAATTCTTATGTTTTATATGTTTGTGTGCTTTTGCATGCAACATTGTTAAGCCGATAAGTGCGTTGGAGTCTTTTCACCAAGACAACTTGTACTTGTTTTGTGATACGAGAACCTGTTGGGGCAAGTGTGAGGTTGGTGCACCCTAGAACCTGGTTTAAACCCCCAGTGGCAATTTGATTTGCCACTGACCTTTCCAATGCGGTAACCCCTCGGGTTCTCATTTTTGTTAAATGTTAGTGGTGTCTGTTTTGAAACTGATCATTTTATTAACCATGCTCTCTCCCTCTCTTCTTCTTGACTGTGTGGGGAGGCTGTTTTTTCTGAATGTGGCGATTCCTGATATGCATATTTCACCTTTTTACTGTTGAGTTGAACTTAATTCTGCAGTTTCTGACAAATCTAAGAATATGTTGAAGAAAAATGCATCATCTGTTAAACTGAAATCCATGTTTACACAAAATAAAATGAAGCCTGAGTGAGCTTAAAATTTTCTTGTCAGGGTAGGGTTTGGAATTCAACAGTGGTCTTTTGTTTTGAATCATAAAGCCTGCAGACAGGACATTGATCCATTGATAACAGTGCCATAAAAATTAGGAAAATGTTTTGGAACAGGATGAGTTTCCTGAGAATCAATAGATCTCTTCTAACACCTTGTTGATAATGGCAAATTAATGGGTCAGTTGAACTGTAAGAAGGTTATAGTTAAGAATTAGAAAATTTAAATTCTCCCTCACTTCGTTCGGTCGAATTTAATTTGTTAAATTCTCAAATTCTGAACTATAACCTATACGTATAAGTAAAAAGAACAGTCTTGTCATTTTTAATGATTATCGTTGATATTTATGTCCTGCCTAAATTGGAAGATTCCGTTATAATTAATACACATTTAAAAGATTAAAGAATTAACTGGCTTAAATCTTAGCATCATTAAGCTGACAGATAAGATACAGCTTTGTTAATTCTAACCAGTAAGTAGAAACCGAGAATTTGTACATATGCCAGTCCTGCCATATTTATCAATTATTTATCATAAAGTTATAAAGTTTCAGATAAACCGTAAACAAAAAAAATGTTTTAATTGAAACTGATACGATAGTGTGATATTTCTGTCACAATAATAAAAAAATAGCATTATAAACTCGATTGTATCCAGTAACTGAGTAAAGAAAGAAATACACCAATCTGGGCCGAATAAAAATGAAATTTTAAAAAAGTTAAAAAAAACTACTAAACACGAATGAATATATTGCTGGTTCTGTTTTTGGAGCATGTTCATTTGGCATATTACTGGTAAAATCGCCCCCGTTTTAGGCAACTGAATATTCAAATGTGATGATGCACCTTCAATTCGAGTAAGTCAAGATCAATATTTTATATTGCAAAACGTTTCTGTCTAAAATGTATTTGTGGCATTTATGAAAGGTTTCAATACGTTTATAGGAATTTTAACCAATTACTTTTTCTGCTATTTTTATGATATTAGCCATCACAAGGTTAGGACATTTAGCTGAATGTTTATGGCATTTGGCAGAACTACGATATTTTGTGACGTTTGTCTAGTTAATAAATAACTATTCTATTCAATAAACATTTAAAATACTAAGATTACATAATTGACTCGAAGTTTTTTTTCATCCTTTTCCTGGCATAGGAAGCGTCGAAACTAACATTCATTGTTACCATGTGTAATTAGTGACCGATAAGAAATCTGATTAGAGTCTGTAATAAACGTCAACTTATTTGCAAGTATATCTTAAATATATTCGTAACAATCGCTAAAATACTCATTTTATCGCACATAAGGATATATTTTTAAAACTTACAACACTCATTTATATTACTATTGAATATAAAACGAACGAAAACTACGAGACATGTTTTGATTTCACAACGTTCCACCTTACAGAAGACACATTTTTACGAGCATCATTTGCTTCCTTACAAATATCGAATGTGTTTTTCACCATTCTGAAACTTAATGGACAATATATCATGTACAAGATCAATAATTACAATACTAAAAAGAACGTATAATAAATGAAACTGATTATCCGATCCGTCCTTCGCCAGAACGAATCTAGATAAACTACACATTTGGTATTTCAGACAATGCTAAATGTTAAAGAACATGATATATTTTTCTGACAGCTAATAAACAACCTGTCAATAAACAAATACATGAATACCGATATAAGCTGGGATCTTGGTTATCTAGTTGCCAAACACCCTCTCTGACGAATACATTGCTGATATTCTTTACTGAAACAGTTTCGTTAGCAAACTATGGCTCACTCAATGTATTCAATACAATGGTGCAGGAGTAAATAAAAACTTAAAGTATTCCGACCAACATGCAAATATTGGATAGTCGATTTACATGCAGATATCTTCTTGTGGCAAGGCGCTGGTGCCATGTCCGTGCTTGTTGTACTTAGAGCCTGTGCCGTTATATTTTTAATAATGAACTTCTATAAATGCAAGCAGAACAAATGTGTGACTTATAACTCTGTTTCCAAAAGACCGGAAATTAGCTTCTAAAAGGATACGGTTTGTTTTATATCGTGGCGACGATCAATCACGTTTATGCATATGAAACCATTCTCCATACTAGGGAACTTCGTCCGGTGATGAATTGGATCTTACTTATTCGATAAAAGCAAATAAAGCCAGTGGTAAATAAACAACAATCCTTTCTTTAGGCAGTAATTTAATCATTCAATGAAACAAAACAGTTAAGTTGAAGTATTGCTAACCTAACTGACCACATAATCTTTGACGACTTGACTTGTTTACTACCACACAAAACTCCAGAAAAAAGTATAGGAAACAAGAAGCGCCGCAATGCGACGAAACCAGGTTTTCAACGACCTACTATAGTCATCCGAGAAGAATCCAGAGTTGAAACTTGATACATACACACCAAGTTTGGTGTCAATACGTCAAAAATCACAGACAAGAAGAAAGCAATCAAAAGTTGCGTCTTGATATAAGCTACCCACGTACAAAGTTAGGTGTCAAAAGGTCACAGCTAACTCAAGTTATTACTGGGAAACTATTTTTTTTATTTTAAGCCACAGTGACCTTGACCTTGACCACAGACATCTGGGTAGCAATCCTAAGTAACGTCTTGATCTAAGCTACATATACACCAATTTTGCCGTCAATAGGTCACAGTAAACTAAAAGATATTTTGTGGAATCTTAATTTCTATTCTTAGCAACAGTGACATTGACATTGAGCACAGACTATTGGGTAGCAATCCCAAGCTGCATCTTGATATAAGTTACCAGTTCTCCGACTTTGTAGTCAAAAGGCCAAAGAATACTAAATTAAATGAGCGAAACTGAATTTCTATTTTAAGCAACAGTGACCTTGACCTTAATCAGAGACATCTAGGTAGCAATTCCATGCTGCCTCTTGATATAAGCTACCCATACACCAAGTTTAAAGTCAATAGGCAAAAGCAAACTTAAGTTATTTAGCCGAAACAGAATTTCCAATTTTAGCAACAGTGACCCTTGACCATGATCATAGAAAACTGGGTAGCAATTCCGAGCTGCCTCTTGATATAAGCTACCCATACACCAAGTTTGAAGTCAATAGGCCAACGCAAACTCTAGAAATTGAGCGAAAACACTAAGTATGACGCCGCCCGCCCGCCCGCATGTCCAACCGCCATACCCCAATCTAATAACCAGGATTTTCGTTGTAAACCTGGTTAATAAAATATTTTCAGAAACGGAAACTAAGTACATTCAATAAATTGATGCTAGAGGACAGACGGTTAACTAAGAGAAAGAAAATACATATATAAAATATATGAAAAGGTTACTTTGAAAGACACCGAGCACGACAAATACGAAAATATTTCAGACTCGGTTTGATTGGTAGCACACTGATTACTTCAACATACACTCCAGATTTCTGATATTATTTTCTGAATCGTTCGTATTTTGAATCATACACCACTTTGAATCATCTAATGCTTACCCACATTTATCATCTTTTTGTTTATTCTCATTATTACCTTTTTCAGCAATTGATTAAAACAAATTTAGTAATTGTGTTTTCTGTTATTACAATCAAAGCTTCTATTGGAGGACACAAAACGTTCTTATTTACATGTTATTAATTTTTATTTCATTATTATTTTATTTACGACTGATCTAAAGAAAGTGACAACACAGACCAGAGCAAAGTTTAAGGCAAAGGTATTTCATCTGTTTAAATCTTTCATCATTCTTGTAGTAACTTTTTAAAAAATGTTTAAAGACGCTGAAGTCTAGTTTCAGTCTTGTAATATATTCCTCGTCCCTATGCAGATAACTGAAATGAGCTCACCTTTTTCCGTCCGTGAACTACAAGTCACCGACATTTATCCTTGTTTAATGAGAACAAACAATGAGCGATAACGACAAAGAAAAATGTTCTGTCAAATGATACAAGTAATTCACTTATAATTAACCAACCGACAATGCATGGGAGATATTTGACCCACTTATCATCTGTCTAGAATAGACATCTCTTTTGACATTTCCTGGAAGATGAAAGCGACTTTTTTCCAACATTTTCAATCAAGATTTTGTTAATTAATACCTGGGAATTATGAAGAAAGGTCACAATATTATAACATTACAAAATCTCGCGTCTTTTAAAAAAATCACAAAAGTAACATAGAGACATTTTATTTTCTTGTTGCGGCTTAAAGACCTATTATGCATATTTCATTTTGTTCATAAAATAATAAAATGAAAAACGGATAAACGGTTCACTATTCCATCATTAGATAGAAAAAACGTTTGTGATCTAAATTCTCATTCCCAACCGCAGTTTAAACAATATGAAATAATAACAGTATAGAAATCTTATATTTGCCAGAATTAAAATAAAACAACGTTGTTACATACAAAACGCCCTCTAATATTCTCTGCCGAGTCGTGCGTAGTTTTTTCTATTAGCTCAATGCTGAAATTCAAACAAGGAGAACAAGCAAACACTGTCAGAGTTTTTGTTTAATTTGTAAGTTTTACCCTTATCGTATCCCAGTTATTAACCTAATAGTGTACGATATCCTCCAATGATATTATTTTACATATTGACATATCAGACAAAAACATACACAATTCAATACCTGTCCAGATATAAAACCGAAATACTAGAAGACAGTTAAATATCCGCGTCAAGAAAAGCTACACATAAAGCAACAGTTAGAAAACACAATACAAATATTAAAAGTGCCTGGTCATTTATCAGTTCTACAATATTAAGTGTTTTCAATTTAAAAAAAATATGTACATGTAAACAAAGTAGATGTCATTTAATATTGTTAAACAGTGAATGTACAAGTGAATATATTTAAATTGAAAGTTGATAAAGCGTTACAGCAGATCCTTAATTAAATGTATCGGCTCGTCCAAACATTTGGTGAAATTTGCTACTGTTCCTTCCTTTATTGGCATTACAGAATGGTGCAATTTATTTTTGAATACAATTGAGGCATTGAAGTATTCTAACTTGATCTGTGAATATGCAGCTTCTACAGAAATGGGATCCCGACGGTGACCGCCCCGGAATGGTCATTTGCAAAACATTTGGTCAATTGGGGTTTAAACCAAGTTGCCTTGGAAAATTTACTCCAACCAAACCATCTAAGCAACATTGTTGCATGCAAAAGCACACCTAAATACACATATATTTAGCTAAGCCCTTTGTCAAGCGAAATAATTAATTGATGGTTCTAATGATACCAGAGCAGCTTTAGTTCGACAGCAAGAACTCAGCGACAGGAATAAAAGAAACTAACTGAGCTCCTACGTTCTTTTCTAGAAACATTCGAATACTCTTAGCCCTTGCCATTGGATTGCAACCAAAGAGGTAAGCAAAATTGTAGATAGTTTGATAACAAAGCTTGCTGGACGCGAAAGAACAACAACCTGTTAGCCTTTTCTGTTTGCATATTCAGATGCCATTACCTTCTTTAGTTTATTATCATAGTTTGTAATCAAATCACCATAAACAATCCCTTTTTGCAGTAGTGCTTTAAAACTTGTTTTTATATAAATCGTGATATCAGCGACATAACTTGCCAAACGTTTTTATTAATTTGTGGCACCAATTCCTCTATTTCAAAAATTTATCTGTTATGCAAAGATTTCGTTCATTGCACTTGACCTTTATTATTAGTTTTAGAAAAGCAAACAAGTTAAAAAAAATAAACCCCGATGTTAAAGGCGGGGCATCACCAGCTAAGAGCGGAGAGTTTTCAATTTAAAAATCAAAAAGACAAGTTGGTAGTTACTTATTGATTAAATAGTGCATTTTATGTAAAGACAGGTTTAACTTTCAAACAAATAAATTTCTATGTAAGATTATGACTAGAAAAGATCGTTATTAAAATGATGAAAAGTGTAGCAGTGAACCATATCTTAAAAACTCTTACAGATAATATCTCTGAAATACCAGAAACATAGTTCACAAGGAAGATAATTTGTTGGTTTGTGAAAAAAATCTCAAAAAGAAATTGGTATTGAACTGTTCCTTAAGTTCGTTCAAGTCGGTTCCATATTGAAACTGATTATTGTAATACCATGCTCTCTTCTCCGTTCTACTTTTTGGCTGTGTGGGGAGGCTGTGTCTGCTGGATGTGGCCATTCCTGATAAGCATTTTTTACTTTTTTGATATAGAATATATCGTTAATGCTTTCAAAGGGAGATGTGCAGGGTCGAGCAGGTGTACTCGGTAAAATCGTAAACAGATCGATCTATGTAACACTTTCGTGTACTTTTCACTAAACTCTACATTTCAAACCCTCCAGAAGGAAGTTTTCGGTTAATTTTACCCCTTTACCGGACCTGAAAACAATCCGCTGAAGAAATCCCTATACAAAAATACATTCTATATTTAGCGATCATGGGAATGTCACGCTTACTATTCGTGGTGGCCCAGGCATTTTGAAACAAATGGCGACGTCGATAGTCGGCAAGGTACACCGAATGCGTATTTTGGTTGAAGTGATCACGTGACAATCCCAAAAAACACCGCGGCTTTACGCGGGAAATACAAAAATAGCTAACCTATGCGCATCGCATAGGATAGGAATTACCATTTATATATCTTTTTTTCATATAAAATATTGGTTTGAAATATTTCGGGTGTAAATCCATATTTGAGCTTCAAATAATGATATTCAACTGATTAATAACCCTTTTCGCAAATCTGTTCCATTCAACAATCCTGCACATCTCCCTTTAAGGGGTATCACATAACCAAGGACTCATGAACTGATTTAATCAAACAGAGTCGTCTGCAATTAGAATATTTTGTATAGTGTGCTTGCTATTATAACTTAGAGTGTTCTGGTCTCAATAAGGTGATTAAGTTCCTACTGATTTATTTCATGACAAAGCTATAAGCTTCGTATGTTTATATGTTTGCGTGTTTTTGCACGCAGCAATGTCGAGTGAATGGGTAGGCTCGAATTTTTCAAAAACATAGATAAAAAGGGAACTTTGAAAGCCACAGAACACGACAAATATGAAAATATTGCAGGCTCGGTTCCTTTTTTTCGTTGAATTGTGTGGTGTCGTTTATTTGAAATTGTTCAGACCAATGGTCTCTTTTCCTTTTCACTTTTTGGCTGCTTGGGGAGACTATTCATGAAATGCATATATCACTTTTTTATTAACCAAGTGATATCCGGTAAAAATTAAAACCATTTTGTTTCTGTATTCTGAAAAGGTTTGTTTAGCGGAAAACGTGTTTCAAAATATAGACTTCAATTATGCAGTCGATGACAATCGGAACCAATGTTTTCTTTTCATTTTATGGAATATGAAATCCAGTGATCATAAGTGCTTAAAAGTGTAAAATGATCATAACAATTATCATTCTGGTCAATAAGGGAATAATAAAGAGAGACCACAATAGTATCCTATTTGCGAAATATCTGCGTTTATAACCACATTTGAAGAGGACCACTTTTTAAAGTTTCCCAAATATCCTGAAAAATTTCTAAAAGACAGTTCTAAAAATATATGCATGTCCACTCTAAAAAGACCCAGTCATAAACAATGATATACACATATCAAGAACATGACGCTCAGACAAGAAATGCGCCTCCGAATTTGGTAACTGACATACAATTAAGTTGGGTTTAGTTCTGGAAATTACCAGACAGTGAGACAATTTTCAAGGCGGTAACTCATCGAGTTCTCATTTTCGTAAATTGTTTGTGGCGTCTATTTTCAAAAAAAGATCCATGCATTCCATCGTTTGGGATGAATCTAAATTGAACTGTTTCTTGGTGTAAATATTTTATTGCGCTCAACATGGGGCTAGGCGGTTTAGGCAGTAATATAGAGAATAACAGGTTACTGTCTTGCGATATAAGGCAGAGCCTCGCCCCTCCGCTCCCCATATCGGCCTCGCCTGATAACACTTATATCGCAAGACAGTAACCTGTTATTCTATTTATCATGCACTTACCACTAAAATAGCGATGTTTTTCTACTGTATGCTAAATTCACATGGAATAGGTTTACCGCTGTGATTTTGTGTATGCTAAATTCATTATGAAAGGTTTTATCACCGTGATTTTTTCAAAAACAACCGTTAACAACGTACGCGGTATTTCTTACGCGCCGATAAATAGTTCTGATTTATCGCGGCCCCTTTTATTATGTTTTACATAAAATTTTGAGAAATTAGTACATTTTCAAGCGATAAACTACTCATTTCTTATCCAAATTTAAAATAAACGAAGTAAAATAAGCTCAAACGAACGTTTATTGTTCAGGAATATGATCAGTCAAATTTATTTAGCGAGGTAGTGGACGCCATTTTTTCTGACAAAAACTTGTGTTTATTTCGGTGTGATTTGATAAATTAACAATTGTTCGTGGAAAACTATATCTAGAAACAACTGTTTTAATCAGAAATCGGATTAATAACAAAATAAAGTGGCAACGGAAAAGTGAAGTATCGCTATGTTTCTAGAATCCAGTTCAGTGACATGTCATCGTTATCATTTTTGACATTGATCAACAAGTTGACAACAAGGAAATGCCACTGAGACATATTTAATAACATGAGGCATCAACGCAGCACCGAATTTGAATATCCATTAGACTAAAGAGGGGCCATGATAGCAAACATCACTTGTTGCATCAGATAGATCTATGCTGGTCTTCAAAAGAACAGGGTCTACAGCAGACCCACTACAGTAACTGAGAGTGAGATCAGTCAACACTTGACCTGTTCAGTGATGAAGGATGATATCTCAAATGTATTATTAAGGTAATTTTTAATTTAAAATGCTAATTTGACAGTGTTTAAAATTGTTCATTTTCAGGTTACTTTTTCACCTGTTTACCCAACAATCCATTGACAGGACAGTTTTATCAGTTGAATAAACACATTTTGAAATCAGAAGTGCAAATAGATCTACAAAAGTTACAAAGAAAAATCTTCAATTTTAGTCCGGTTATATGAGTGATTCCATTCCACAGCCCTTTTGCTGTGCAAACCATGGGTCCGATGCATTCCCATTTGCAAATTTTGATTTTTCTCCCAATTAAAAATAAATCCTATTGAAAGATAAAATTTTTGATGCCGAACATGTTCACGCAATCTGGATGCTTAGTGCGAGTCAAAAACACATGTTTAGGACAGTACGAGACAGGATTTATCAATCGCTTTACAATTACAGTTGTTTTACATATTTTACCTATTTTGAATGATTCTTGACATGAATTTCCCAATTTTTGAAAGGGTCTTTTTTCTCAAAAAAGCCAGAAAAGAGCTTGTCCAATATTTGATTATGTAAAAACCTTTATTGCATCCACTGAGTGAATATTGTAGATCCAGATCAGCTGCCTCATTTGTTCCATCTAAACTGTTCGCTTTTATATTCGTTATGTTATTTCTGACCAAGATGCAACTAATGCGAATCGAGATCACAAATCAAGGATAATGCCAGTTGATCTGGTTCTACACTGGAGGACCATGCATTAAAAGTGGAGTTAAAGGTTAATTAAAAATTGACTATTAACCATAATTTTGTATAATTTTTATGAGTTTTGCCTCAAAACCCTGTACCTGCGATGTGTTTTAATGCATATCATAAAACAGTAACATGGTTTATATCATTTTTAGGTTGGTCCCACCAGGATTTTCTAACCCTATGAATGGAAGTCTCTGTCATGCCGAATTTACTAGGGGTACTGACCGTACTGGAGTTGTGAAAGACAAAAAAGGTAAAAATTTTAAATCAGAGTTTTATTTTACAACATAATAATTATGCACGTTTATATACTACGACAGAAATTTTAAATTATTGAAAAACACTTCATACTTTAGGTTTTAAAATAGTAGGCTAAAAAATTAGTAAATGCTGTGCATAAATTTTATAAAATATTGTGAAGAAACTTTATTTTAATAAACACTTGCTCCAAATTGTCATCTTTGTAACATTTATAAGATAAATCATTACTCAAGATTTTTGGAAAGATTTCATTGTTAAAAAAAAGCAACAGACTATGCATTAACAATTTCGGCCTGCATGAAGAACATTCAGAGCCATCAGTCCCATTCCTAATTGCAAACCATGGTTTTTCCCAAAACATGTGCAAGAAAAAATTATCGGGACACCTGCAGTTTACCGTAAAATTTGATGTTGACCTCCCATAACTCCGCTGCCATTTTAATTCATTTATTCATTGAACAGTTAGTCCAGAATATAGTGGTTAATGGGTGCTGCCGCCCCCACACCCCGCTTGCATAAAATACATATATTATTGCCCGAGCTCTATGTAAATCATACCGGTAAACTGCATTCTAGCCAAAATATCTGTTATGATGAAAAATACAGTAGTCTGTAATTTAATTTGGGGGATTGGTGATCAATCTGTAGACTCTTTAAAAATAATAATTTTTTTCAACATTTGATTAATTCAACTGAAATTCTCATTTTCAGTGAAAATGTTTTAGTATTTCACCAATCCCTTCTCAAAAAGGTGCAGAAAAACACTGTTAAATAAACTTTAAAAAAACTGTTATTCTCTATTGACAGTTTACAACAAGAGGTTTAATTCTTCTTCCGCTTTTATTCTGTCACAAAATAATTGTGGACCAGTAATTTTATTTCACAAAACCTTGTTTTTAAGCAATCTGTTGCACTCTTCAGTCTGTCATAATTATTATTGCTTTTGCAGACATGTTTCAAAATGTAAGTGTTTTTTGGAGTCAGCCAAAGTTTTTTTTAAACGAAGTGTTTTTTTTTTTCTCTTCTTTTACAGAGTTTCCCATGAAAAAAATGAATCCACATCTCGCCATCAACAACAATCGTACGGGCCACGAATTTACAGGAATAACGCATTTGAAAACAGACGAAAACAGACGAATTACCGGAGAAAGTCCAATAGGCAGTGTTTAATAAACGTTTCTCTCTCAAAAAAAGACAAAAAACAATATTATTTGTTTTCAAATTTTATGAAATAAAGTGAAATACGGAAAAATGTTTCGTTATCGATATTTGTTTACATTAGTTACAATGGCTTCCGGAAAGTAGTTCGTCACTAAGTGGGCGGAGTTACGTATGAGAGGTCTCGCCGGATTGGACGACAGATGTCCTCGGCTTTTATGGTAAACTTAACACGGAGCAAGCAATATCGGGTCGGTGACCGATATGCGAAACAAATATCACCCCGGCGGGTATAGGAGCCTTAGCATTAGGGTGCATGATAAATGCATTTCCATTACTTTCATGAACAGGATCAATTAAACCGAGCCTGCAATGTTTTCATATTTGTAGTGTTCACTGGCTTATTTCAAAGTATTCTTTTCATCTATTTCTCTTCTCTACTTGTTGGCTGTGTGGGGAGGCTGTGTTAACTGGATATGTCCATTCCTGATATGCATATTTCACAGTTTTAGAATGTGACTTACATTTCTAATACGCATATCGGATGTAGTCATATTAGGGAAAGCACACCACCAGCAAGGCCGAAAAGTAGAGCAAATTAGATAATGTGCTTAAATAAGACGAATATAAAATATTTCACAAAGGATTAACATAATTCAGAACCTGATGGGTTACCGTCTGAAACAGTCAGAAAAGGCACAGTCACATATCGAATTCTTCCGACACATCAAATAAACAATTTTTGTACTTAATCGTTATTTTGAATGTGCACCCAAGAGACGATGTCTTGATGCGAATAAATTAAATAGATTATAAGCTCTCATACAAAAGAAAAATATGAAAGATTATTAGAGGGCAGCATACAATACAATTGACGAAGATGTGCTAATATTAGGAAAAGATTTTTATTGAACCAATGTGTATTTATTAAATCACTCTTTCTTACATATGCACTTCGTTTCAAAGGCACCGAATAACAAGTGTCTTGATTATTAATAACAGTAAAATGTCTATTTGTTGTCAGTTATTAAAACATACCAGCCAAATTATGAGCTAATGTGCGAATTAAACAACCTGGCACGCTTTTAAACATATACGTATGATTTGAACATGTTGTACTAACAAAACCCTTAGATGGAAACAAAACAACACAATAAAATCAACATAAAACAACCGAAAATTCACAATATTTTCAGGAAAGGGATGTGGGTATCTCCAAACAATCGGTATTTTGGTTCCGGGACACAAACAATATACGGGCAAAGAAAAAAGGTGTTACAACTGACAAAAAGCTAGTTTCATCATCGAAAATATTGTTGAAATTCAAGTAATGGGACCTGATGCTTATTCTTTTCGTATAGAATTTAACATTTGTATTTGCAAATCATAACATTAGCAAAATGAATGATTGGTACAGACGGTAGAAATCACGCTGTTGACTGTGTTTTTGTGATATCTCAGATGGCGATGAATTATTTCCTGGGCCGACAAAGTAATTCAGATATCCGAGAAGTATGATCCTTGTCATGAAATTGATTTTCCTGGTGTTTGACATTTACAAATGATCCGAAGAAAACACTGGTGCTGCCTCTGGAGACTCATTTACCCGCAGAAAGTTTTCTATAAACATACCTTTATATACCATTGTAAACACATGCTGCTGTAAATAATAAGTGACATATTACACAGTTATAGAAATTATAAATATCATACATTTTCTTAAGATACTGCTCTTAAAGTCATTTGTTTTGATTTCGTGCAAACAATCGATTGACTAAAAAACATTTCTCGCTTTAAAGGTCTATGATAATTACTTGTTGCCTACATAATTTAAAACTTATTTAAACTCTTTTGCACTAAATTAATGTTGTTTTTTTTCTATTAAATTAGGACGTTTGTTATTGATTGAGGCGTTCTAATGAATCTCGCATGACTTCTCTTACAGCAGATTTATGTCTATTAATCAACCTGATACCCGGACCAATGCTATTATTAGAAATTCACAAGTATCAGATGCTGCTCACTGTACGTAGAGATGGAAATGACACTCCCTATGACACTAGGCAATTCTTATATCTTCACAAAAAGCTTTGTATAATAGACAAAGGTAAAACCTGACAATGGTTCTTGTTTTTCTATCTATTACGGATTGAAAATATCTTCGAATAAAAGAACACATACAAAAGTGAAATATGCAAATAAGGAATTGCCACATTCAGAAAAAAACAGCCACCCCATTGAGCCAAGAAGTAGATAAGAGAGAGCATGGTTAATAAAATGGTCAGCTTCAAAACAGACACCACACCCTTGGCTTTGGAATGCTATTAGCATCTTATGTTTCATATGTTTGTGTGCTTTTGCATGCAACCTTATTAATCGGATGGGTGAGTTGGAGTTATTTCACCAAGACAACATATACTTGTTTGTTGATTTGAGAACCTGTTGGGGCAAGTTTGAGGTTGGTGCACCCTAGAACCTAATTTAAACCCCCATTGGCAATTTCATTTGCCAATTACCGTTCCAAGGCGGTAAACCCTCGGGTTCTTGTTTTTGTTACTTGTTTGTGGTTTCTTTTTTGAAACTGGTCGTTTTATTAACCATTCTCTCTTTATGTTTCTTTTATCCCTGTCATCGTGTTCTTGCTGATTTTACTCCAGGAGCTCTGAACTCGGTAAGATCATTGAGTACCCGCCCCTTCGGCTTTGCAATGCTCTTAGATTCTTATGTTTTATATGTTTGTGTGCTTTTGCATGCAACATTGTTAAGCCGATAAGTGGGTTGGAGTCTTTTCACCAAGACAACTTGTACTTGTTTTGTGATATGAGAACCTGTTGGGGCAAGTGTGAGGTTGGTGCACCCTAGAACCTGGTTTAAACCCCCAGTGGCAATTTGATTTGCCACTGACCGTTCCAAGGCGGTAACCCCTCGGGTTCTCATTTTTGTTTATTGTTAGTGGTGTCTTTTTTGAAACCGATCATTTTATTAACCATGCTCTCTCCCCCTCTCTTCTTCTTGACTGTGTGGGGAGGCTGTTTTTTCTGAATGTGGCGATTCCTGATATGCATATTTCACCTTTTTACCTCTCTTCTTCGTGGCTGTGTGAAGAGGCTGTTTTTTTCTGAATGTGGCAATTCCTGATTTACATATTTTTTCGGGTTTAAATCACTACTTGATGTTAAAATCACATTTTAACTAATTGGTAAACTGCTGAGCACTATTAGACATTCCTCTCTCTTTTATACATTACTAGTTTACAAAAGTGAAATATGCATATAAAGAATCACCACACTCACAAAACACAGCCTTCCCACGCAGCTAAAGAGAAGAGAGGAAAAGAGGACTTGTTAAAGTTGGTTTCAATGATGCCTTTTCATGTTAAAGTTGGTTTCAATGATGCCTTTTCATGTTAAAGTTGGTTTCAATGATGCCTTTTCATTTCACGCTCATTATTTATAGCCAGATGTTAGTTTCATCGTCTAATAGTTCTGTAAGGTGAAGTGCTCTGTGATATACTAGGCATATTGTGTCATTAAAACTCAAGGATGCACAAACCTAAAATTTAACTTGCAGAATTTTCTAAGAAACTACATGCACTAGGTCTATCGTCTTGCAAGCATTGTAAAGAGTCAGGTCATTTAACTGATAAAAGTGCTCAAAGAGTGCTACAGTATAATGTGATGAAATAATTATCTAAAATTCGACGACGAGACATACTTATAACATAATTGCTTCCTTCTGTCTTCATGCTGTCTTCATGTATTCAACTGCAAAGAAATGTTTTTGAATTGTATTTGATAATAAGCTTCTAATGTTAATTCGTATATACCGACCGACCCGACCGTAAATACGATTAAACTGACCTTTAACAATCCATCCTACATTTTGTGATTGTCTTGCATATTGACTTGAGAATAATAACATTTATTAGCGAATCATTTAATTGAAAGGCTAAAAGAACTCTATAGAAGTCTCGCAGCCACAATAATGACGTGAAACAGGCGATTTTTTCTTGCCGAGGAGGAAATTATGACGTTCAAAATAAAATAATCAAAAAATATATATGATGTTTTCCAAATATTGTCTCCTTGGAAAAGGCTTTTCAATGTAATTTAGCCATTATCTAGTTTCTTTGATATCGGTAGAGTTGTCATATTATCACTCGCTAGCGGCACGAATTTCTTCTAGATACATGTAAGCATGTCATCACGGGCAATGGTCGGAAAATTAAATCAATTTCCATAGATTTAATTTATATATAATGCAACAGAACATGGAAGAAAATCTACATCCACAGCTTAATGATAAAATGAGGAGTTTTGTATACATGTTGGATACGAAAGTTGGGGCAAGTGTGAGGTTTGTGCACCCTAGAACCTGGTTTAAACCCCCAGAGGCAATTTGACCGTTCCAAGGCGGTAACCCCTCGGGTTCTCATTTTTGTTAATTGTTTGTGGTGTCTTTTTTGAAACTGATCATTTTATTAACCATGCTCTCTCCCTCTCTCTTCTTCTTGACTGTTCGGGGAGCCTGTTTTTCTCTGAATGTGGCGATTCCTGATATGCATATTTCACCTTTTTGTTAGTTTATAGACGACTTTGTCCGATATATATCATACTTAAGATAGCGAATATTCTGCTGAATGAAATAAATTGTTAGATTCGGATTGTTTTCTGGCAGGTTTTACAAATACTTGCGAATTAACTGAAACACCTTATGACATAAAATACAGTAATGGGAACTGTTGATCTCTGAACACTGTCAATATACTGTGATGCTAAAGGAATAATATGATTATTTGGTAAACGTGTATCAACTGACACTAAAAGCTCATACAACCATGACAATTAATGCGATGGAACTAGCAAATTCGCTATAAATCAAACATTGTTATTCAAGTTATGGTGAAAAACATTCAGTTATCAACCAAAAAAACAACACTTACTTGCAACATACGCAAGTCTGAAACATTTGTAGAAATTATTCAGTCGTTGGCTTTTCTTTACATTTTGTGACGTCCAAAGTGCAATGATTCATTTTATAAACATCTAATATAACATAACTGTGGTTTGTAGCCTTATTTACTCAAACAGTTTAGGCTTCCTCGTTTAACGCAGGAATTCAGTCTGACAAACAAAATCCTTACAAAATAAATGTCGTTTTCAAAGACACAAGCCTTGTCTTGATTTTCAAAATATTGATTGTAAAATCAAATGTAACGAATAGTCGAGATGACGCCTAGATCAGTATGTTTGTGAAGTCTTAAAAGCTATTTTAAATAAACACAATGCAATTTCACTAAAGTATCTGATTTTATGGTGTTCTTGTTTACGCAGATTTATTTATTTCAATATGATCTAAAAATACTGAAAATATTGCACATAAACTCAATCGTTTATTGACAAAACAGAACATTTCTATGCTTTAAAAAAATCAAAAATGCATATAATTGCCACAAAAGAAAACGCAACCTCCCCATGCAGCCATTAAGTAAAGAGAAAAAGAGAGCATGTCTTATAAAATGATCAATTTCAAAGATAAGTAATGTTCAAATAATTGAATGAACTGAAATGAAAAATCACTTTTTAGCTACATAATTTAAAGACTATTTGAATAAAGAGGTCTATTATTTATTGATATTGTTGTGTTTCCATATTCTAAACACGTAGTTACATATGTAACGGAGTCGCCTGTTACAACATATGAAATTGACATGCTAGGTCAAGATGTCGAACGACCCTACTGAGAAATCTGATATCGGAAATACAGCGGGGCCAGAATAGCATGCCGTCACAGCAGTGCATTGGAGACATTTCGATGTTACCAATATGGGGACCGCTCTCTTTCCACAAAATGTTGTCTAAATGGTAAAAACATTCAATTTGCACTAGAATGTAAAGCATTATGATAACTGTTAAATACAGTGACTGAAAACATCTCTTTTTTCCTCTCTCCGGAAACTATTAACTCTGAAGGGGACTTCTTCCAATCAAAGAACAGCCATTGACGTTAACCGTTCTTAATTAAATCATATATCTCTTATAGATTAGAGGGTCATGTACATGTCAGTTGGGGTAATTAATTAACCGTATACATGTATTTGCATCCTCGATGGAGACTTCGATTTACTTTACGAGTAAAGCATTGACTTACTTAATGGACAAATAACTATTCTGAGGATATTTATCGAGAAATAAGTAAAAACACACATTTGTCATATTTTGGCTATCAATTTAATTAAAATGAATAAAAGCATTGATGACTTCAGATTAAAATGGAAGATAACCAAGAATATTTTCGCATTTGCTAAGACCAGACTAACATTTCTTTGAAAATCGACATTGTCAAGTTTTCATTAAAATAAGTGCAAATTTGAAATTCAAGAATCATCTTAAATAGTTTACAACCATGAAATGTTTCTTTATTTCATGTTTTAATTTATCACCAGCTTAGTTAAAGTTGTATATTGCAGCGTTTATATTTCAACAAGCCTTGAGTAGCTGAAATTAAAACATTGCCTATCACTAACAAGGCTTATAGTTTCACAAGTAAGTATACCATCCGTATGTTTGTGTGATAATGACAGAAGGTCTATCATTTGCGATATACATGAATTGGTAGATGAACAGTTAAAGGTATAAAAAAAATTTTAAAAATATTCTCGCGGACAAAAGTCTTGTCCGGTATGGGTTTCCATAAAGTTTTTATCACACACCGATAAATTTGGTATCGATGGAAAGTGGATATTTATATGCATTCAATGAAATATATATATATATATATATATTATATATATATATATATAATGATAGTGCCTCTAGCTGGGAGCGAACCTGCACCGTCACGGCGACAGCACCTAGCCCTACAATTCCGGCGACGCGACCAACTGAGCTAGCCGGGACAACCACCCAAAAGGGTTGGTCGGATAGCCCTGATATAGCCCTGATATACTAAACCATCACTGCATGATATCGGTAACAGGTTATTTTACTGATAACAGTATTGTCAATATGTACGGGGAGACTTTTTACGTCCACCACTCTGCATTAATAGCGCTACTGTGAATTCCAAAATTAATGATAGTGCCTCTAGCTTGGAAAGAACTGTGAATTTCAAATTAAAGTGTCTTTAGCTTGGAGCGAAAGTAAAAGTAAAAATGATGTATCTCAGTCATCATGTTTCAAAATTTGTTGTTTTCTTAGTTTAACTCAAAGTGATAAGAATTATCAGGCGGATGGATAACTGAGTAATAAGGCGCGTATTTGAACACATGTCCATATTTTGTTTGCGATGCAATCTTAAATAGAGGTCTATTTTAGCTTGATAACTTGACCGCTATTTAAAGAATGGGGCTGTAGTGGAAAAGCATATTACATAAACGCCGCCTATTGCTGGGATGACCGCAAGTGAAGATCAACCTATGATAACAGTATATATTACTTTGCGTTATTTCCATCCCTTCCTATAATCACGCCCCCTTGAATAAACAACAATTTACAATAGGATGCATGGACTTATGCACCGTACAAGAGAGAAATCATGATTTTTTTTAAAGTTGCAGTTGTTACAAAAATGAATTTCCTGAAATTAAGATTAAAAATGATTAGAAAACATATTTATCTAAGAATTGCTTATCTCAAAACACACCATGTGCTTAAATCAGCTTTTAATTTGGATAAACTTGCAAAATTCATAAAAATGCACCAAGAAGGTTTTGAGCCTTACTTATCTGCATGGTTTGAACACAACAACAAGTTTGAAAAAGTGAAAACATATTCCTTACACAGGTTCTTACAGCAAAGGAATGTGTTGGCCATTGTTTTCACAGGAATTGTATGTCTGCTAAACAACCAAACATGCATATTTAAGCACTGATGTTCAGATTTAATGTTCCATTTCATTGAAAGAAGAATGCTCTTTTGATCATCATGCTATTTTGACATTGATTATGAAGTATTTGACATAAAATTCCATGCGGGGGATGGAAATACAGGAATAGGGAATAATTTTATATATTCCAAACGATAGTGTGCATTTCACGATGACCATGAAACATCAAAGCGCTATTTTTTTGTAAGTGCCATGTTATGATCACTGGCGTTAGGAACGAAACGATAATGGTCAACATTTAAATCAATAAAATTGTACTGGTGAAAAAAATCATTTTAATCCTTCGTATCAATGAGAGCACCAATGGTCAAATGAAAAGGCTACGGTATTAAACAATTTTCAAGGCAGAAACTAAAATTGTCATGCTAAGTCTTGAAAAATATCTTTTAAAAAGGAATTGTATATTAAATTAGAGTAAAAACATATGAGAGCAGACTTGTGCGCTTTTTACGTTTCATGCGGTATTTTAATATATTCATCTTGTATGGTTTACGTCAGAAGTGGTAAGAAACTTAAAGCAATCCGTCTTACCACATTCTCGTTAAATTTAATCTACTGATTAGTTGTCTGTGTGCAAAATGTAAGGTTCATATCTTTCGACAAAGTAAAAACATTCCTTACACAGGTTCTTACAGCAAAGGAATGTGTTGGCCATTGTTTTCACAGGAGTTGTATGTCTTCTAAACAACCAAACATGCATATTTAAGCACTGATGTTCAGATTTAATGTTCCATTTCATTGAAAGAAGAATGCTCTTTTGATCATCATGCTATTTTGACATAGATATTATTATGAAGCATTTGACATAAAATTCCTTACGGGGGATGGAAACACAGGAATAGGTAATAATTTGTTTTATATATTCAAAACGATAGTGTGCATTTCACGATGACCATGGAAACATCAAAGCGCTATTTTTTGTAAATGCCATTTTATGATCAGCGGCGTAAGGAAACGAAACGATAATGGTCAACATTTAAATCAATAAAATTGTACTGGTGAAAAAAAAATCATTTTAATCATTCATATCAATGAGAGCAACAATGGTCAAATGAAAAGGCTACGGTATTAAACAATTTTCAAGACAGAAACTAAAATTGTCATCCTAAGTCTTGAAAAATAACTTTTAAAAAGGCATTGTATATTAATTTTCATTAGAGTAAAAACATATGAGAGCAGACTTGTGCGCTTTTTTACGTTTCATGCGGTATTTTAATATATTCATCTTGTATTGGTTTATGTCAGAAGTGGTAAGAAACTTAAAACAATCCGTCTTACCAAATTCTCGTTAAATTTAATCTACTGATTAGTTGTCTGTTTGCAAAATGTAAGGTTCATATCTTTCGACAAAGTAGAAAGAATTTTGTATTTCATTCAAGCATTGTTAAACAGATCGCAATACGAAAATCAAAGCTGCTGTGAACAGATAATAACTGTTTTCTCAAAGATGATCTATCGCAGGGTTTTGTAAGAATGAATAACTTTTTGAATAACATTTACAATCAATGTGAATTGCTGTTATTATTAGCCTAAAATATCTGATATTAAGATAGTTAATATTGTCTTTATATTGTTTTTTTGTAAAATATTTATTTAACGTTTATAAATCGCGATAATAATTGATAAAGTCAGAACTGTGTTTGTCATGAAAAACATTATAATTATGTAAACCCAATACCTTCGATCAGTTTAATCTTCTGTGGAAGCAATAGAAATTTTCTTACATTATTACATAGAATTATCATTCTAACATAAAATGTCAATCTTTCCCCTTTATCAGCTAATCCGGGGCTTACAAAATAGAAAAATAAAACATACCTCAAGCAACATATTAAAGTCAGAAGCATAAGAATAAAAATAATAAAGTGATAGAAAAAGCTTGCATACGATTCACACTCTACACCCTCCTTAACTCTATGTTCCGTTGTTTTCTTAGCTTGTTTTTCAAAGGCACTGCTCGTTTGATTAACAAACCAAGTCTCATCTGGTTGAGATGATGTTCATTGTAAATTGGAATACGTCAGACAAGGTAATTGGTATAATGACTTAAAAGGTGTGTCTGGATAATCTTAAATTTATTTAAATGATACGATTAATGACAGCAAGCATCTGGGAAACCTTTTCTTACGCATAATGTTCGTTGCAAATTCATTTAAAACAATTTGCAGGTGCAAAGATAAACAATGCGTGACACAAGGAAACCAGTAAATAGAAGTGGAGCAGTTTAAATGAACTTGTTTATGTTTAAACAAAAAAATTCCCATAATTATGGGATACAGAATGTTTGACAAACAAGTTGCACTTTAAAACACTTTTGGACAATATTGTTCTAAAATGCGAACCATAAATAAAATCTAAAATTTTTTATCAGTGACTCGAACATGAAGATAACATAGTGTCTTACAGCCATAAAACATGTTATAAGGTTTTGCGAAACCGGCTTTAAAACCACCAGCTAAAATCTAGTTTAGTAAATTAAAAGCTCGAGTCACGTTTTAAAGAAACATAAACCAACCCGTTTTCAGGCGTCTCTTTGTCAACATATGGACTTTCAAAAATGCGCATTCACTTCCTCGTTATATGATGATAAAAATATAGCCTCTACCTGGGAGCGAACCCGCTCTGTCACGTCGACAGCAACTAGTCCTGCAATTCCGACGACTCAACCAATTGAGCTTACCGTGACAACCCCAAAAAAGGTTGATCGGATAGTCCTGATATACGTAATCATCACTGCATACACGGTAACAGGTTATTTTACTGATAACAGTACTGACTAAATGTACATGGAGACTTTTTACGGCCGCCACACTTGACAAATTGCGCTACTGTGAATTTCAAATGATATTGCCTCTACCTGGGAGCGAACCCGCACCGTCTCAGTATTATTGGAAAAAACGTTTGCCCGAGAAATTAAAATATTTATTAATTGTTAACAATGAAGAGCTGTTTTACAGATGGTTCTTTCAATAATTGTACTTTATAGATTTATCATGACTTTAATTTGATTGTCCATTTCTTACTTTAAACGAACTGGCAGTGTGCTCGAGTTTGTTTTACCTTGCGCTGGGGTAGAGCCTATATAATATTGGATAATATTTATGTAAGATTTAGTACACAAGTAATATGCGTTCATGTTTTACACTTGTTCTGCACCTTATGTGTATTTATAGTGTTATGAAAGGGACTTCATATATCTTGATGACACTATTTTAACAGCCCTACTCTCGGTACCTTGACGGTTTGTTCAATGTAGAATGATAAAGCCATTTGTATACCTTTGGTGGATAAAATATATCCTTATACACTCTATCTTGTTTAATTCCGTTTTTTATCAATTCCAAAGAACATATCAAATTACAACATGAAATATTGTGTAACATGTTACATCGTAATAGTAGATGGTTTACAAAGATATAATCTATATGTTCTTTTCGAACTGATTTTGTTTTCATTTACTCATTCACTCTCGTTAAGTTTCATTCATTTCTGCATTCATACATCCTCTCAGTCTAACACCCATCCACCCTCTCATCACTCATACTCAGGAAAACCAGCGGGTTGACAATTAGTGTTATTATAAACTAATACATGAATTAAATGGAAATTAAAAGAAAAAAAAATAGTAAGAAAAATTGTTCTACCCCTTGCCGTTTATGAACAATACAAAAAGAAACGTTATGTTTCTTATTTTATTCTGTGTTTGTGTTTGTTAGAGGAAATTAAACCATTTTTGTCTATCGATTTTATTTTTTGAGTTTGCTATGAATTCTTCAACTTGCATTTTTTCTGTCAAGTATTTTAAAATCCATCTATATTTGGTATACTTTCGTTACAATTATTAAGAAATATGAAATATTTCGCTGTTAAAATTATACATTTGAGAGCTTATTCGTTAGGTCCTTTGTTAAATGTAAGAAAAGCGATGTTTAGATAATTTATGTCTCCGTTTATATTGTTTCGTTTTAAATAGTCTTTTACATTCTTCCAAAACTTTTGTACATGACTGCTTTCCCAAAACAAATGTTCTATGCTTTCCTCGTTTATTGAACAAAAATCACAAAAGATTTTATTACATTGATTTTTCCTAGAAGTGTAAGTTTTCTATGTTGCCATTGCTTAAGGCAATTAACAAATTCTTTTATTTTCAGATCGATATTATTTTTTATAATTAAGTTCTGTATTATTGTAGAAAGATATTCCTAAAGTCTTAGCCGATTGAGACTCCCAAAATTAACCTTTTTATTTTTACAATATTCAATATCCGTGTTTTGGAGAGAGCCAGCTCTAAATACGATACACTTTTTGTCATAGACACATGTCCAAAATTATCTAATATATTTACGCTTTTCAAAGAATCTTCGGGAGCCATCCGTTATAAAGGTCGCATCATCATCTCATTACTTATTTTAACTCATAGCCGTTTATTTTTAACCCTTTAATAATGGGATTTTTTCTTACAAAGTTTGAAAGAAGTTCAATACACAGCATAAATAGATAAGGCGAGAGTGGACAGCCTTGGCAAACTCCCTTTTTAATGCTGAAAAATGGGGATAAGTGGCCGTGATTTATAACACAACATTTATCATCTTTATAAAAGAGTTTCACCCACTCAATAATTGACTGATCAAAACTAAAATGCATTAATGTATCAAACAAAAAATCGTGATTCAGATTATCAAAGCTTTTTTAAAGCCTGTAAAGAAGAGCAAAGCTTCATGTGGCTTATTTTCGAGATCTTCCACATTTGAAAGAGCAGTCTTATATTGTCATGTATATTTCGTCCTTTAACAAATCTCGCTTGGCTTGAGTCAATTATTAGTGGTAGTACTTTTTTTTAATTCGATTTGCAATTACTTTACTTATTGTTTTGTAATCAGTATTTAGAAGGCTTATGGGTCTCCAATTGTCCATATATATTTATAATTGTATATGTTTTTTTTCATTAATAACAATTTCTATTGCAATTAGACGGCCAACTACTATTTCAAAAACTTAAACATCAGCACATTTAAGATTATTAGCGAGTAGTATAACTCCAGCACTATTAGACTGACTCCCACTGAAAAAATCTTTACTTTCCCATTCGGTCTCCCATATTGTTTTTGTTTTATCGTTACAATGTACTTCTTGGAGACGGATAATGTCGTATGATTTTTCTTTCAACCATGAAAAAATGCGTTTTCTCTTAACAGAATCCATTAATCCTCTAACGTTAAATGTACATACTTTTGTAGTCATGTTATGTTGGTGAAGAGATGATGTAATTGTTCAGTTGAAAGGGGTCGAATAAAAAAATGTAATCATACATATTTGTGTGATAGTGAAACCTAGCTCTTTAGTATTTTGTTGAAATAGATTATTACTTATGTCATATTTTTACTAGTTTATATCAAAGTTTCTATGATATAAAATTATTTATTAACAGAAATAGCTCTTCAGTCGTCAATAAAAACAATATTAAATTCAGATATCTACAATAACAAACAACATACAAAAATATCGCTTGAGTCAACATCTTCTGTCATCTCTGTTCTTAGTTATGTTCTCTTGTTGTTATTGCATCTATACAATGTTGTAATTGTTGTTAATGTTTTTATAGTAGCAAACACGGCCTCTTCACGCAACATATCATTATTATCTCCTAGGACAGGTTGCGCGCAACTAAGTAAAGAAGTGTGCAGTCACAAAAATTCGCTTAATCGCAGGAAGATGCTAGGCAAAACGGTTTCAAAAAAATCTCTAAAAATATGCTGATTATTACTCTTTGATAATTTTTATTTAAGTAATAATTGACATAAAGATAGATTCATCTGGTTTGTTTTCTCAGAAATTTTATGTCATTGCCATTAGGCCTTCATGACTACGAAATAGAGATATAATGACAAAATGTGTAACGGAGGATCGGTGAATAATGTTCCTGTCAAATGAAAGAAAATATGTAATACCAGGGATATATCACCTAACATCTTTGATCTGTTTTGTACGTCATCTATCAAAGTGTTTATCAAAATTTGTAAAATGACATTCCAAGGTTATTGTGGAGATATAACAAAAAAATCATGTCTTCTCTTTCCTGTTTGTCGGAGTTTTTTTAAGTAAAACATGTTTGATGGTGTTCGTTATTACTTTAGAGAAGGACGTTATTTACATACCTCACAAGGTATATCAGACAAACGTACGATTTGAATGATGTTTTTTTATTGTTATATCAGTGCAATAGGTGTATAGTTACCACTTTATAGAAGCAGATGCTTGTTGTGGAAAGAAACGACCAACATCTATATATATGTTTTCCTGAGAATATTTTGTCTTAAGGGGTAATTTGACAATTTAAAACATAAACAAAAAAAAAACATCAAATTTCTTCGAAAAACCGTTCAGGATCTTAAGACGTATATTGGAAATTACAAACAGTTCATTGAATTTGAGGAGGTTTAATTTAGATCTTTATTTTCATGTCATTTAGTGGTGCTAGGAAGCTAGACGACAATAGCTATAATTAATATAATATCATCCCTAAGTAAGTGTACTGCCGGCATGACTTGTCTTTCTACTAGACCTGAAAATGACATTAACCGAAATCGGAAAATAGACCTTATGAAACCTAAAAAATGGTATCTCGAATAAGCTGGCCTACTTTTCTGCTGAATCAAAAATCATTGTCACGGTTGAGAAAATTAAAAAGATCAGTAAAACCTAATACATATTAATTTTGTATATAAATCAACTAGTAAAAATACTCAAACCTGTTTGTTCAATTATAATTTTGATTAATATGATCAGTTTAACTGACTCAGAAATAAAAAATCCCAAGTGTGTGTTGAATTGAACGACTCGGGCAGTACATCGAAGTATATATTGTCAAATTCCAGTAAACAACATTTATCTAAACACTTTATTGGAAAATGGTTTTCGTTAGAATATTCTAAGACATCATGGTTTTCCATAGAATATTCTAAGACATCATTATTCAAATTTTGAAACTAACAGATTAAACGATTAAACTATAATTAAGTGGTACACATTACTCTTTTAATAGGAAATCACAATATAATTTCTACCAAATAATAACTTAGGAAATAAAAACAGATGATCAAGCAAAACTTTTCTTTAGATCGATGGTTGAAAGTTCGCACCGAGACATGTACAAGAATAAAAAAACAAAAAAAACTCGATTTAACTAAGACTGTAACAGTTCAAGAACAGTATGATGAATGTTAAGTCTCCTAGATTAAGGCTACGTGCAACTCAGTAATAACTCAAGTAAAAATTCTTTTTATTCATTCAATAGGACGATATTTTGGATCATAACCGAGTCACCGATTAATCATTTGTAATATGAACAAGATCAAATGTAGACATCACGAACAGAACTCTGGCAGATAATAGGTTTGAACGAAGTTTCTTACACTCGCGTTTAGTTGCTTTCGCTTTCAATTAGGCCAGCAAAAAGCACACACTTATTTAAAAAAGTAAAACATTTTAGTAGTTTTCGATAAAATAAGAAACAGTGTTCATTCCAGTTCTTTGTTCATTCAAGTTCATTTTACTTATATATCTATATTCCTCTTGTTCTTTGTACAATTAACATAATGAAATACAGCTTGATTTGCATCGATTATACAATCTTCAGTAATGCAAAACAAAAAGTCACTCAGAAAATAAAACAACAAACCACATAAATTTCGAAATGGTTATATTTAATATACGAAAAAAGTGTTTTAACGATTAAAATATAATAACGAGTAATTACTATACGAGTAATTTTGAATTAATAATCGATTTTATGGATCCAATTTTTTTATTGCATTATTTATTTATATTGTTTATTTTTAGTACACTTTAGTATAAACCATCGAAAATGATGATTTTATAAATGCTCTCTCTTGTTAGGATGTGTATGGAGGCTGTCATTCCTGATATGTACATTTCACTGTTTTAAATTGAGAATTCTGAACCCAACAAACCAGACACTTTTCTTAGGTTACTGAGTCTAGTTATATGGTATTTATATGGAATAAAAAAAAACAAGAAACAAAAACAACCTCGGTTTTTATGTAACACAGGGCATTGAGTAAACGTGGGGAAATGTTGACACTGACCTCTTTCTATTTCTAAAAAATGTGAACTTTGAAAATCGTAATTCGAAAATAGCCATATTCAAATAACACAACCTCTCCACAGCCAAAAAGTAAAAAGTAGAGAGGAAAGGTACCTGCTTTGAAAGTCAATGGCAAAAGAAATGTGAGTGAAACATTTCAACTTGCGCAATCTCTCGTTTATCATTTATAATTTAAAGATAAGAGACACTCAAAAGTAATGCAAATACAGCTTTTTTTGCAGAAAAATATCAATGTTACAGTATTTTGAATTATACTAAAATACATCAATCATTTCCTCTTAAATCGAAAACTTTTAGCCAATATTGATTACTCGAAATGGTCAAATTTCTATGTTATATATAGGTCACTGCATATTATTCAGTCATGAACCGAAAACAATTAAGCTTCATCATCTTTTCTTGTTCCTAAATCATTATATTACTTAATTACAATTCAACTATTAAACTTATCAATTTCGAAAACTTAAATTATTGTGTCTTAGCATAAGTTCTATAATCAAACAAGCGGGTATGAATATCTCTACCTTACAATGTATTCAAAATTTTAAAGATTTAGGTTTAACTTGTCCTTATGAATATCTCAACCATGACGCTGATATTTGCTTCAGCCGAAAATATGACAGTATATTCAAGCAGACTCATCTGTTTTACCTTTCGGGTTGGAGGTCTCGGCTAGATCATTCGGTAGCATAATTTGAATTGGATGGCTTGGCGCTGTCGCCGTACGGGTAAAAATTTTATTCATCAATAGCATTAAATACAGACTCTTAATCACTTCGGTATGAACAGGCGTATGGCCATACATTAGGCCATGAACATGTTATATCCTTCGTACCATATTTCAGTGATTTTGATTGGAACATCGTCGGATTGATGGATGGGTTGGAGCTGTTTCACTTAAGCAACGTTTACTTGTTTGTTCGTATGAGATGCTGATGGTTATAGTGTGAGGTTGATCAGAACCTTGTTAAATCACCATGTGGTACATGCACTCGTTTTAATATTCGTTTGTGATATTAAAACTTCAAACCTGCAACAAGGATCTTCATATTTTGTGAGTTGTGTACGCGGGTTGCCTCGGCTAGCTTATTTTGAAGCGTGCGCGGAGTTATATGGCTAGGCGTGTCTACGTAGCGATTCGATTAACGGACTAAACTATATCATTCGGACTAAATAATAAGAATTGACTCCAATAAGCTCTATAACAACATTCGAGGTAACCTTTTCAAAATCATAGGTGTCCAAATTGAGTCTTAACTAGGTTCTCGAGTGCACCACTCATACACACGAGTGTAATTCCCATAAATAACAGGGGTATTTCTGTAATGCCATGTATTTCAAAGGTCTTTAATAGTATTTTGAATTGTAGATTACAAGCTTTTATTGATAATGGTGTAATTAACGACGCACAAATTGGTTTTCAGCCAAAGTCTAGAACATCTGACCATATGTTTGTTGTAGGGACTTTAATAGATAAGTTTTTAGCCAAGGTGCAAAATTATACGCCTGTTTTGTCGATTTTGCCAAGGCGTTCGACACTGTTATGCATTCTGTATTATTCTGTAAACTTTGTTCCATAGGAATTAGTAGACCTTTTTACAATGTAGTTAAAAACATGTATAAGGATAATTCGATGCATGTTTAAGTTGAGAAAAAGCTTACAGGTGATTTTTTGTCCAAATATTTGGGTACGTCAGGGAGATAACCTTAGTCCAAATTTGTTTAAAATATTTATAAATGACCTCCATTAATTATTTGACATTTCAGATGATCAAGTTAGCTTAAACGATATCAATTTCAGTTGTATGTTATATGCAGATGATTTATTATTATTGTCAACAACTTCAAAAGGTTATCAGAAATGTATAAATAATTTAGGATTTTATTGTGAGAATAATGGACTGACTGTAAATATTAAGAAAACTAATATCATTACTTTCTGTAAAAGTTGTAGATCGTCAAAAGAGAAATATTTTTATAGAGGCATTGAAATTCAGCATGTTATCACTTACAATTATCTTGGTATTACATTTTCATCATCTGGAACGTTCAGTTACTGTCAACAGGAGTTGTATAAAATAGCTTTAAAGGCAAGCTTTAAAATAAGTAAGATTTTTGGTCAGTTGCACCAGAAGGTTGATTCTATAATTCATCTCTTCGATCACACAATTAAGCCAATTCTTACGTATGGTAGTGAGATTTGGGGTACAGCTAATATTAGTAGTTCAGTTGTAAAAAATCAAATTATAGATTGTTAAATTCATTTGAAAATATGTATTGTGATAAGCTACACATAAAGTTTCTAAAATATATTCTTGGCGTACTAAAAAAAGCCTCGAACGAGGCAGTAGTAGGTGAACTAGGTAGATATCCAATTTATATTGAGGTAATTTGTAATACTGTTAAGTTCTATCAAAGATTTGTTAGTGGCAAGTAAGCAAGTTATTGTCTGCTGCTTTTTATGAAAGCAAATCCTTGTTTATGAACAATAAGTCAAGCTGGGTAGCTTGTGTGCATCATATTTTTAAAAACCTGAGTATTTCTGAAACACGTATTTCAAACAAGAACTTACTAAATGTGGCAAAACAAAAACTATTACTCTTGTATAAGACAAATTGGTGCTCAAATATTTCACGGTGTGAAGGTAAATTACGAACTTATTCTCTGTATAAACAGAGATTTTGTAGAGAGCATTACTTTAAAATATTAAGAAATAGAGATATTAGAACCATTTTCACAAAATTTCGAATTAGTGCTCATAAACTGAACATTGAAACAGGAAGATATAAGAAAATTCCACCTGACCAAATATATTGTCATTTGTGTTCTTCAAATTTAGTTGAAGATGAAATTCATTTTTCAATGTCTTGCCATAGTTTTGATATTAGTAGAAAATATTCTTTGAAAAAATAATTGATATTAATAAAATAGATGAAAAGGGAACTTTGAAAGCCACCGAACACGACAAATATGAAAATACTGCAGGCTCGGTTTGATTGAGCCTGTTCATGGGCAGTAATGGGAATGCTTATTACTGCCCACGCCGCCTAGCCCCGGGTTGAGCGCAACTCAGTAATTACACCATTGAATAGTACAATTTCGATCCATCCCAAACGCTGGTATGCATATGGCGGTGAACATGGAACCTTCAATGAGATATTTTCAGATTAATACCATTCCATGTTCAGCGGCGTATGGTCCCCAGATAAAAGAATGTGTTTGCCCTAAACGAGAAAACAATGGGCGGAAATAAACAGAATAGAATTTTGACAGGGGATCTTAGAATATAAATCCTGCATATCACAGACTACGCCAAAGGCAAAATTTAAAAAAGCAGGAAGTATATCCTTAGGGGTGATTGGAAATATCAAAATCGACATTGGCTGGGATATTGAAACCACCTATCTATAAACTGGCCGAAATATTAAAACACAAGGAATTTTAGAAGTACTATAAACATAGTACATAAGTATCGTGCTCAACGACCTTCAAAGGACGTAACTGATAACAGCACTGATTGAATGTACGGGGAGACTTTTTACAGCCGCCACACGGCACAAACAACGCTACTGTAATAATTTTGTATTTTTGTCTAATGCTAAGAAATTTGTTCGGCTTATGTCCTCTGAAAATCATGAAATTGTAGCCAGTGTTGCCTCATTTCTATAAATATATATAATGAACGAACTGCAAAGTATTCTCAAACAGTTTCACCCAGTAATTGTTAGATCATTTACAAATTGCCGAACTATATAAATAAGTTATTATAGCTTAAGTGTCCATTTAGGTTCTAGTAAGACTTAGGTTATTTGTGTTGACAAATAACAATTAAGCATTATTTACATTAACATCCTTATTTGTATGTCGGTTTTGTGGATACTTGCCATTGTGTTTTATTATATTGATTCAACATGCCATTGTATATGACCCTTGATTGGCAATAAAATATATTCTATTCTATTCTACACATGATATAGACTGGTGAACAAAAACTCAGAATCACGTAAGAGACTGTACAGCTGAAGCAAATACATTGGTTGATCTACCGGAATATTATTAAACTGGATCCACACAGATACGCATTACAGATGTTTACGATCCACGATTACCAATGATCCCGTTCTCATGTTTTATGGGTTCATATTCGCGCCCTCTCTTCTCACGAGAGTGTCTATTTCCGGAATAGAGAATACTGAGACGTGTAATTTGCATAGACAATTGTCAAAATAATGCGGTATTTAAGACAAGGGAATTATGAATACTTTGCAAACAGGATATTGCGAAACGACGAAAGTGCTTTGAAATCTGTAGCATGAGATGTTCTGCCATTTCAAAGTCAGACAGCGTAAGCGCTCAAATCGTCACTATTCAATATTCAATTATGTTCAATGGTAAGGCTAATGCAACGTAAACACTGTATACATTGCATAACAGTTATATAATAACAATAATCAGTATGCGTGTTGAGTACAACTTAAAAATAAAAATAATTGGTCAAAGTGGGTTTGAACCCCAAACTTAGTACTATTTCCAGCTATACTGGCAGATCATGTGTATGGATGGTGCACTCTAGAACGTAGTTTAGACTCAATTTGTACACCTCTTTTTCGAAAAGGTAGCGCCGAATGTTGTTTTTTATTAATTATATTTTTTTATAAGTTTTAATAAATATTATAAATAAATATTACTCGTAATATAGTTATGCCCTTCCAGTTCTAAGGCCTTTTGCTTTGCGTAATTCTCTTGGTTTAAATATTTATTTCAACCATCTTTTTTTCACGCTGTTTATTAATGGACGGTATCTCTAAAGTTCCAAACTCGTAAAAATGTATGATTGAGCGTTTTAAAACATCATCGGCATCTTCATAACACTTGATTCTTGAAAAGTTACACGAAAAATAAATACAAATTAACATAGAGGCAACAAACATATATTGTTAAAAATGTGTTCTATTGTTAAAAATGTGTTTTCACAATCATCAACTACGTTAAAAAGTCGTTGCATTAAAGGCAACATTAATTTATTAAAATACTTTCTTAGGGAAGTTACCGTTAATTCGCCATCATTGTTTGCTTTTATTTGACAGAAACATTATTCACCGATCCCCTGTACACATTTTGTCATTATCTCGCTATTTCCTATTCATGAAGGCCTAATGGGAACGACATGAAATTTCTGAGAAAACAAAACCATAGGGATCATTTTTGATTAACACATGTCATTATTAGTGTTTATTAAATGTAGCTGTCACATCCAAGACTGTTACCTTCACCTATCAAGCATCAAACATGAAGCAACAAAACCTACACAGCATAATATCTATTAAAAAAAATAAAGATAATAAATCTATATTATATTCCGAAATTATAGTGTCACGTTGAGTAGGTGTCGGAATTGGAAACGGTTCTTTATATGTGTGTGAGAAATGTGGGCCTTTTAGAAATTAGCTGTCTCTGTTGGATGTGGCCATTCCTCATATGCATAGTTCACTTTTAAGAGTAATTCCAACTTACTAAAAACATTTCGAGTTAGCGAAACCGTTACATGCAACAAATACTGGAAATGATGTGCACTTTGTTGTTTCAAAGCATAAAAACTGTGTTACCACTTGCTCAATGACTGGCCGGATAAACAAAACAAACAAAGGACTTCTCTTAATCGGATGAACCATGGTTATGAATTTCCATGTCAAGTCAAGTCAACTCTTTATTGGCATTAAACATATAAACAATGTTCAGAGCCAAACAGCAATTCATAATGGCTGCATCATATAAAGTATGCAAGAAAACACAAGAAAAGTATGATATATGTCGTTAACAAAAGTATTATATAAGTGGTTCATGTAATAAACGAAGTAGGCTACAATAGTTTACATGTATATCAAAATTAGACATCAATATCTCTTCTATCCATTGCTTAAATAAATTTACCAAGGTTATTTAACTGTTTTTTTTGCGTTTGGTTTGCAATAATGGTTAGAATTTGTAATGATTGGGCAAAGAAATAGACAAGTTTTTTTTAAATCAATTATGTTCTTAAAGTTCTTTATTTTATACATGTCAACAAAAAGTGGTATTCATTTTCGATTTGATGTTGATTACATTTTGTACAAAGCCTATTATTTCGTTCTATGTTTCTGAACCGTCCTTCTTCAATAGCCAATTTGTGAGATGATCAACGGAATGCAGGTAGAGCTATTCTATATTTTTGGAAAAATAATCTTATTCTGAACAGCAATTTTGCATGTATTGATCATATATTCTTTGAATAACTCTTTGAATTTCTATTGGTTCTATGTTTGCTTTTTTTTATTCAAATTTTATTTCAATCATTTCTACAAGAACATACAAAAGTACAGTAAACAATTGAGTGACATCTGACATCAGTAACTAAAATATTATCTGTATATTCGTTTATAATTGACTTTATTTTATTCACTCATTCACTCACCTTACTTATCATTCATTCCCGCATTTACTCTTCCTCTCAAACTAGCACACTGACACCCACCCACCGCCCACCCTCAGAAAAAACCAGTCGGTTGACAATAGGCATAATCAGTACGTCAACATGATTTAAAGACAAGAGAAATCGTAAAAAATACAAAAAGCAGAATATAAAAATGTTCTACCCCTTGTCCTTTTGAACAGTATAATAAAGACAAAATATTGTTTTTCGTGTGTATTTGTGTTTTGTGTTTTTTGTTAGAGGTAATTTAACCACTTTGTTCTATGTGTTTGAATTTTGTTTTTTGAATATGCAATAAATTCTTCAATTTTTATTTTTTCTGCTAAGTATTTTAAGAAAACATCTATATTTGGTATACTTCTTTGCATTTATTAAGGAAGATAAAATATTTCGCTGCTAAGTGATACATTTGAGAGCTGATTCATTAGGACCTTTGTTGAAGTGAAGGAAAGCAATATTTAGGTAATTTATGTTTTCATTTATGTTTTATTCGTTTTAAATAGTCTCTAAGATTATTCCAAAACGTTTGTACGTGACTGCATTCCCAAAACAAGTGTTCAAAACTTTCCACGTTCATTGAACAAAAATCGCATAAATTTGAGCTTGATAATTTTTGTTTCAATAGAAGTTTATTGGTAGGTACTATTCTGAATAAGAATTTATATTGAAAGTTCCTGAGCACAGCATCAATAGTTGCTTTAAGTATATTGCTATAGTTTTCCTCCCAATTCAATGTAGTGTTACTAAATATATTTTGCCATTTTGTTTGGGATGGAATTACTGTGTTTTCCTCAGTTTTCTATAGTGTGTTTACCTTGTTGCACGGATATGAAAAAACAAATTCTGTCAACATAGATTTCATATTTATGAACCAGATCTTTATATGTATACCATTTACGTCTTTTAAAAACATCATTTTTTAAATAAATAAATCTTGCAACTGTAATATTAGATACCAATATTTAACGATTCTTACTTTACGCAATAGTTCAAATGGGAATCTTCCAATTTCACCAAATACTGCGGAATTTGTAATTTGTACCTTAACACCTAATAGTTGTTTAAAGAATTTCAAGTGCATTGGTTCAATGTCAGGGGCTTTATGAAATCCCCAGATATCTGATCCATAAAATAAAAAGGTGAAATCATAGCGTCAAACAATTTTAATTTTTCTGGAATACTTATGGAAACCTCATCAAAAAGAAAATTTTTGCGAAAATAATGCTTTTAATGCTTGATCTGATAGTGACTTTTGAGCTTCTTAATAGTTACCGTTTGATGATATGTTAACACCTAGATATGTAAACTGCTCTTTACAGCCAATAACGTGTTATAATAAAACAACTGTACATGCTCTGGTCTGTTTCCTTTTTTAAAAAACATTACAACCGTAACACCCCATTTATTACAATAAATTGCTAATTTATTCAATAATAATTAAAGAACTTCTTTACTCTAAGAGATAATGCTTAATCATCAGAAAATAGCAATAAGAAAATCTGCATTTCACACCCATGTATGTGTCAAAATTCTCAGATAAGCACCATTATTTCTAACACAAGCCTTTACACTCAAATATATGCTTCGCAAAATCTTAAATATTTTCGATGAGACTCCCTGAACAATAAGTTTTTACCAAATATCATTTCTATAGAGGATATAAAAAGTGAAATACGCATATCAGGAATCGCCAAACTCATAAAACAAAGCCTCCCCACGCAGCACAAATAAGAGAGGAAAAGAGAGCATGTTCTTTGTAAGTATGTCAATTCGAATAAGATGCCACAAACAATTAACGAAAAAAGAACCCTTAGGGTTACCGCATTGAAACGGTCAGTGGCAAGACAAAGTGCCACTGTGAGTTGAAACCAGGTTCTAGGGTGCACCAACCTCACACTTTTCCCAACAGATTCTCATATCAACAAACACGTACACGTCGTCTTGGTGAAATAACTCCAACTCACCCATGAGCTTAACAATGTTGCATGCAAAATCACACAATCATATAAAACATAAAATGCTAATAGCATTGCAAAGCCAAAGGGGCGAGTACTCAAATTGAGCTTCTGGGTTCTTTACAGAAAATGTTTCCTCCATAAACTCTTGAACACCTGCCAACATCGTCAAACAAAGAGGTAAGCAGTGTGCTCAACTTAAGATGTGTTAATCACCAGGTCTAAAGAGCGCTGTAGAATATCATGTTGGTAACCTTTCTTTTTGAATTAACAGATGGATTTTACGATTAACCAGGAGAAATTAATATTGCCTTTTTTCTTAAGTTTATAAAATTAAATCTCCATAAAAGTACTGGCTGTAAAATACCTTGTTGCATTAGTGATTTTAAACCGCACCTGTATTTTGAATTAAATCTGGGTTATCGGCGATAAAACATGCAAAAGGGGATCTTTAATTTATGATACCGATAACCTTGTTTTAAAAATTTTTCTGTTATGCAAATATTACGTTTCTTGAAATTATTATCATCAATTTAATTTCTAGAAAAGCGAACAAGCTGTTAGATATTAACCCCGTAAGTTACACGAGGAACATCGCCGTCTAAAAAACGGAAAATTAACTATATTAAAATTAAAATCGTCTCTGTTATCATAAATTTTAGTAGTCACATATCCATTTTGGGGCAACCTGTTGGGGCAAGTGTGAGGTTGGTGCACCCTAGAACCTGGTTTAAACCCCCAGTGGCAATTTGATTTGCCACTGACCGTTCCAAGGCGGTAACCCCTCGGTTTCTCTTTTTTGTTTATTGTTAGTGGTGTCTTTTTTGAAACTGATCATTTTATTAACCATGCTCTCTCCCCCTCTCTTCTTGACTGTGTGGGGAGGCTGTTTTTTCTGAATGTGGCGATTCCTGATATGCATATTTCACCTTTCAATAGAAAGATTAAGATCAAGAAAATTTGCTTGTTTATCTGAAGTGTTTGCTTAATTAAGTTGTAGTTCACAAGGGTAAATTTTATTAACCAGAGATGGAAAATGTTTATAATCTATATTCAAGAAATCTTCAAGGTATCTCGAGGTGTTGTTAAAGGCTGTAATAACGTCATCTTGATGTTCGGTAGAAAGAGATAACATAAATCTCTTTGATAATAGTATAAAAACAGATCAGCAACAAGGGGTGCACAATTAGTACCTATTGGAATGCCTATTACTTGTTTATAAATAGAGGTACCAAATCTCAAATAAATATTATCAAATAAAAATATGAGCGACTATATAAGGTCTTGACAGGTCCATAAAATAAAATTATCATAAGAACCATCTGTAAAAATGCTCTATGTTCATTAAAGCGATAAAGGTTTTTGGGATGGATCAAAATTGTACTGTTTATTGGTGTAAATATTAAATAGATGAAAAGGGAACTTTGAAGACCCTCGACCACGACAAATATGAAAATATTGCAGGCTCGGTTTGATTGAGCCTGTTCATGGGCAACCACAGATGGGTGGTTTTAATATCCCAGCCAATTTAAATTTGGATATTGTTCAATCACCCTCAATATTTACACCAATAAAACACTACAATATTTTGATCTATCCGAAACTATTGTATGTATATGGCGGTGAATATGGAATCTCCAATGCGGTATTTTCAGATTTATACCATTCCATGTTCAGTGGCGTACGGTCCCCGGATAAAAGAATGGGCTTGCCCTAAACGAGAAAACAATGGGCGGAACTAAACAGACTAGAATTTTTAGAGGGGATCTTATGATATAAATCCTGCGTATCACAGACAACGCCAAAGGCAAAATTTAAAAGGCAGGAAGTATATCCTTAGGGTGATTGAACAATATCCAAATTTAAATTGGCTGGGATATTAAAACCACCCATCTTTAAACTGGCCGAAATATTAAAAACAAAAAAGGAAATTTAGAAATACTATTAACATTGTACATAAATATCGTACTCGAAGACCTTGAAAGGACGTTAGTGTTAACAGCACTGACTGAATGTACGGGGAGACTTTTTACAGCCGCCACACGGTTAATTTTGAGTTGCGCTCAACCCGAGGCTAGGCGGCGTGTGCTTGCCCATGAACAGGCTCAATCAAACTGAGCCTGCAATATTTTCATTTTTGTCGTGGTCGAGGGTCTTCAAAGTTCCCTTTTCATGTATTTCTCTAGCAAACGTTTGCTGTTTTTTTTTTCAATGAGACTGGTTAGCTTGTCTTTGGTGTAATTATGAGGGAGAAAAATATATAAAGTAGAGAAATCATAAGTAGAGAAACAGAACGCCTGAAAATTATTTAAGCTTCTTTAATTCTTTCATTTGAATTTAAAATAGACCAAAATAAATTTTTGCCAGTGGTTTCAAAAAACTTTTTCCAATACCCAATTACATGATCTTTTATAGCTGTAAGACAAAAAGTTAAGAGCACGGAGCACGGTTAATTTAGTAGTTGTGCAAGAACTAGAATTTGCAATAAATATTGCTTTGTAAGGTGTTTTGCGCATTTTAGGCAGCCAATACATTGTAGGTACTTTGTCTTGTTTCGGCTCAAAACTTATTCTAAATTTTATGATTTGTAGAGCGTGTGCAGTATTAATATCACTCTCAGATGAAGAAGTCAGTGTATTAGTATAAGTGCTATTAAGCTCTTTAGTTTGAATGATAAAATGTATACGTCACACTATAATTACGAGGGCTGTCCGGAAAGTTCGTAGACAAGGCTACAGAATAGTTATAAGCAGTCATATCAATAAGCTGTTTTGGTATTTTGCTTAATTATGTATTGGCTACATATCTCTAAATTAATAAACATGATAACAATAATATTCGCAAAACGCCAATTTCCATGGTAACACGACCGACGGTTTACGGAGCACTTTGATTCCATGACCGTAGCTACTCAAAATAAAAGTTAATAAAAATGAAAGTTTTATGCCTAACGCGTTTTTACTTACGCGACGTTATTTGATATCATTGCATGACATTTGGTGAAAATTATGACGTCATACGTTAATAAACAAGTTGTAAACAACCGTAAGACGCATTGTGGGTGCTTAACATTTGTTTCGAAAAAAATGACGTCAATTTCACGGACGGAGCAACGGAGTGTTATCAAGTTTGTGTTCATGCTAATATGACACCAACTGAGACGTGGAAGTTAATTTCAAAAGCAGATACGACCGGTAAATGTTCAAGGCAACTTGTGTTAAAGTGGCACAGCAGATTTAGAAGCGGGGATGAAAATGTGTTAGATAAGAAACGAAGCGGACGCCCGAAAATAGCAGAGCCGAATTACGTAGAACGCGTTAGAACAGTTCTTGACGAAGATAGACGTCGCACTGTAAAGGAAATTAGTGACATTCTTGGTTTGAAACGGACTTTGGTACATGAAATAATGACAAAAGAACATGTCTAAAGTGTGCGCGAGATAGGTACCGCGGCTCTTGAAAACGTAAATGGAAGAGCTGGTAGACGCGTCATTGGAGTTCTTACGGAAATACGACCCAGAGGGTGATTCGTTTCTATCAAAGATTATTACTACAGATAAAACTTGGATTCATCTACATAAACCGGAGTCAAAACGGGATTCTATGATAAGGAAAACACCGAATTCGCCCACACCGTTCAAAGCTAAACAAACGAAATATGCAAAGAAGTTTATGTTCATCTTCTTTATGGACTCTAAGGTTCATTTGACGTTGATGACGTTTAAAAGTGCTCCGTGATTATGTATATATGTTGGATGTAAGGACTGTTATTATGTTAATGTTCATCACAGCCTGACAGTTTTTTGCAAATTTGTTTGTTAGATATGTATTTATTTGCTGGCCAAATTTGTTTTATGTATGTATTGCTTTAGTGTAAAAAATAAAGTAGTATATGAACTTTACGGACAACCCTCGTACATTATTTGAAGCCTAACAGCAGGTGTTAAAACAAATCTGTTGTGAAGATCTTGAATTCCCCTTTTCAAATGACGAAAGTTTAAACGAGGTCGTGGTGGTAATAAAGCTATGTTTCTTTTATAGAAGGATATACGAGTGTCAATTATATTTAATATTTGTTTTTTTTCCAATTAGAAACAGCATTAGGTCAGCATGTTCTCATTAGCACCATTTATTTGCAAAAGTAGTTTAACGACTCTGCAAATTCCGCACGACAGGTATTAAAGTGTGTTTTCGAAGGAATGCTATATTTTGGACCTTTGAAATTATATTACTAATTCTATTTTATTCGATAACATTTAGATTCCGTGAAAAGTTAAGACCGGCAGGTTGATAGCAAACTTTTTAATTTGATCAATCTCAAGATTTGGGTGTATTAAATGGTTTAATTATATTGTCTATTATCGATTATAGTACAAATATACAATCAGTTGTGCTTTTGTGTTTTCTTAATACAAATTAAAATGGAATGTTTAGTTTATGTATGAGATAATTGTTAAAAAATAATTATGTTTTAGTAACAACATGTATCTTTAAACAATTGAATTCGAGTATTAGTATTTGATTGTACGTTTTATTTATTTTTAATTTCTATTCTCTTCATATCATAGGCCCGAACACTAACTACTTATTTTTGGTGTTAATGTAATTTGAATGCAATTTTTTGACAACAAGATATCGAAAGCGTGTGAATCAAAAAGAAAATTTGATGAAATTCAAATCTCAAATACGTTTTCTGTTTTTACAACTTGGCAATTTGATAGTGACCGTATAGTATTTCTAAAATTACGATATATGCTCTCCCGCTTGTATTTTAACTTTTGCCTATTCAATATTCTGTGATAGAAATAGCATTACCTTAATTCTTTATTACATTCATTTCTTTAAACACTCATAATGTTTGTGCTTCACACTTACTTATCATAAGAATGGCAGCTAACTGTTTCCATCTTAACACTTGACCTGATGTTCTAACACTTTACCTGCTTTAAGAGTATCCACTTGCGAGAAAAACACTTTCATACACGAATATTGATTTGTTACTTTCATAATTATAGTATAAGTCTTATACACTTAACATAGCTTGACCGGCTGCATTGTAGAGATTATCAGCATGATTGCCATCTGGAAGAAAATCTACTCTATGGCCAACGTCAAGTAGTACATCCTGTTTACAGACCCAAGAGAAAGAAAAGAGAGAAACAAAAGTAAATTCTATGAAAATGATCATAATTGATGTCTTTTTTTTTCAAGAGATCTGTTCATGTTGTTTTCATTCAATCATAGTTTTAAAATAGTTAATTCAAATTCCAGCTGGTGATATAAATTAATAACCGGTGCAATTATTAAGAAGATGCTCAACCACTTACCCTGGGGATAGCTTAGGTGTTGAATTAGTCTATATTGATGGTGACCTTTTTTTTAAGAACAAGACCAATCGGGCTGACCTGCACGCTCGGAAGGGGGCAGGGGATTGACAAAAGGACCAAGTATTCGGTTAGCAGCCATTTCTTTAGAAAGTTTTGCTTGAACTATGTCTAGAAGTTCCTGGCACGATTTAAGATTAGGGGAGGGAGTGGGAGCACCGTGTGTGAAACCTTGTATTCCCTTTCATGGTAACATGTCAAGTAAAATTTTAAACGGTCAGTTGAAATAGGTAAGACTGGTTTACTTTTTGGTAGGTTTGTGGGTGTTTTATGAGATGTTGGATTTAGTGGGTGGGCTTGACCTGGACTGGGCTGCCTGTTCTTTACCGGAGAAAGTGCAATTTCCGGCATGGTGTGATCCCCTGCAGAAACCGAAGACATGTGGGTATTGGCAACGAGTGTTCGTGCATTATGATCGTCTGTTGTATGTCCAACATTTGTTTTTCCAGGTATCAGGGCGTTTTGGGGAACTTAGGGTTGGAAGATTTGGTGTGATTGTGACGAAAGGGCCGAAAGGATGTGTTGTTGTTTGCAATTTGCGTGGTGGCCATTATCCAGATTCTGTATAAATTCTGTCCCAGGGCATGATCAATGACTCCCGCAACATTCTGAATTGGGCGTCATAAAACTACCAGGCCCCTTGACGTCGAACAGCTAAATCCCGAACTTTTCCCCCATATTTAATTAGCTTTGCAGTTCCAGATGGTTATTTTAGACTGTAAATAGCACCAAATCTAACGAATACATTAGTCCATTGTTCGATATGGGTGATTTTTCAAATTTTGTTGGCTGGTACAACACTGAGATTTGAAGAGCTATCCATTTGGAGAAAGAATTGATGGGAGGGTTGAGTAGTGGCAGTGGCAGCAGAAGGCAGAAGCGAGGCGAAGTCTATTAGTTTATTCTTCCAGATATGTTTTTGAATGGAAGGTTTGATTTTGGCGTATATTGGGGTTGATATAGGTCACACGAGCCAGTCGGAAACGACTGCACGCTCGACTATTCGAAAAGTCAGACATATTTAAGCACATTTTAAACTGGGCTTCATTTAAACTGGGGAGTGATTCAGGAGTTTATGACACCCCGAACACACACACATGAACAAAAGTTTCTTAATCCAAGTTAGGAAATCAATAAATTACACTTAATTTATCATTGTAGGTTTTTAGAGGGTTTACACAACCCAACCTATACACCCCTGATCCTATACACATCAACCCACTATCCCAGCCCACCTATAGTGGTGTGGTGTGGTGTAGTATAGTATGGTATGTTGGTTGCTGTTGTTGGTGGCGGTGTTGTTGTTGGTGTTTTTGCTGTTGTTGTTGTTGGTGGTGTTTGTGTTGGTAGTGATGGTGTTGTTGGTGGTGGTTTTGGTGTTGTTGGCGTTGTTGTTGTTGTTGGTTTTGTTGGTTTTGTTGGTCTTGGTGGTGGTGTTGGTGTTGTTATTTATGTAATTGTTGGTGTTGTTGTTGTTGGTGGTGGTGTTGTTTTTGGTGTTGTTATTGTTTGTGTTGTTGTTGGTGGTGCTGTTGGTGTTGTTGTTGGCGGTTGTTGGTGTTGTTGGTGGTGGTGTTGTTGGTGTTGATGTTGTTGTTGGTGGTGTTGTAAGTGGTGGTGGTGTTGTTGTTGGTGTTGTTGTTGGTGGTGGTGTTGTTGATGGTGTTGTTGTTGGTGGTGTTGTTGGTGGTGGTGTTGGTGTTGATGTTGTTGTTGGTGGTGTTGTTGGTGGTGGTGCTGTTGTTGGTGTTGTTGGCAGTGTTGTTGTTGGTGTTGTTGATGGTGGCGTTGTTGGTGGTGGTGTTGTTGTTGTTTGTTATGTTGTTGTTGGTGTTGTTGTTGTTTGTGTTGTTGGTTGTGTTGTTGGTGTTGTTGTTGTTGTTGTTGTTGGTGGTGGTATGTGGTGGTGCTGTGGGGGTTGGTTGTGGGGGGGTACAATACAGTAGATTAAGTATAGTATGGCATGGTATGGTATGGTGTGGTGTGGTGTGGTGTGGTGTGGTGTGGACTGGTGTGGTGTGATGTGGTGTTATGTGGTGTGATGTGGTGTGGTGTGGTGTGGTGTAGTGTAGTGTAGTGTAGTGTAGTGTAGTGTAGTGTAGTGTAGTGTAGTGTAGTGTAGTGTAGTGTAGTACAGTACACAACAGTACAGTACAGTACAGTACAGTATAATATAGTATTTGCCCCTACCCACCGCACAACCACTCAACACTTTCAACCAGAGTATGTTAAGTACATCTGTTTTAAACCTTTTCTATAGCATTACATATGAAACACCCTAACATTGAAACTTTAACCATAATTTCTAAGTCTTAATTCTAATTTCTAAGTGAAAAAGGGCAAAATTAAATATAAATAAGCAAGGACGAGTTATGGGCCTTTGAACATCAACCTGATGTATGATAAAATAAAGGTATACACAGTTTTAAAGTTGTAAGTTTAATAGAATGAAAGTTATGAGCTTTCACCAACTTGCACGCAAACTTTAACATTAATTTCTAAGTCTGTAAAGGGTAATAATTTGATAAAAATCAAAGAGTTATGGTTCTTGGCATACATAGTCAGGATCATGATGGTGAACAAGTTTCAAAGCTATAGTATAAGAAGTATGAAAGTAACTAGCTTGCACGCAAACTTTAACATGAAATTCCAAGTCAAAAGGGCAATAATTTGATAAAAATCAAAGAAAGAGTTATGGTTCTTGGCATACATAGTCAGGGTCATGATGGTGAACAAGTGTCTTCAGTTTCAAAGCTATAGTACAAGAAGTATGAAAGTAACTAGCTTGCATGCTTACTTTTACCAGAAATTCTAAGTCGAAAAAGGGCCATAATTTGATTAAAAATTAAAGACAGATTTATAGTTCTTGGCATAAATAGTCAGGGTCATGATGGCAAACAAGTGTTGAAAGTTTCAAAGCTATAATACAAGAAGTTTGAAAGTAACTTGCTTGCACGCAAACTTTAACCTGAAATTCTAAGTCGAAAAAGGGCCATAATTTGATCAAAATGAAAGTTAGAGTTATGGGTCTTGGCATATACACTCGGGACATGATGATAAACAAGTGTTGAAAGTTTCAAAGCTGTAGTATACGTAGTATTGAATTTATGAGTTTGTACAGTAGCTTGCACGCAAACTTTAACCTGAAATTCTAAGTCGAAAAAGGGCCATAATTTGATCAAAATGAAAGTTAGAGTTATGGGTCTTGGCATACACACTCGGGACATGATGATGAATAAGTGTGCCAAGTTTCAAAGCTGTAGCTATAGTAGTTTTTAAGATATAGGTAGGTTGCACGTAAACTTTAACCAAAGCAGGACGACGACGCCGACGCCCAAGTGAGTAGAATAGCTCGACATATTCTTCGAATAGTCGAGCTAATAAAACGATCGGAAGTCATGTGACTCCGAATCTGATTGTTCTGAGAGTAAATCATCTGGTTCCGACAAGTCAGATTCAGGAATCTGTATTCCTGGAACAGTATGGTGCTCCAGGAGGTTCTCTGGACGATCTGCTGCGGATGTCTATGGCGACCACTGGTTTGATTTTTTTGGTTCATAGACGGAGCATGATCGTCTGAGACAGGTAATTAGATGTCATCCTGGGTGCGTACTGGGCGATTTGTTTGTTCCGTTTTCCTATGTGTTGCCTTGGCTGCGGTATTAGATCCTGAGGCAGTTACAGTGCATGTGGTTTTGGTTTTCTTTTTCCCTGGCGGACCAGGAATCGGACATCAGGGGCAGGTTGACCGATGCATCTGGAAAAACCATAAAGAAGATGCGTTATAGTTTAATCTAAACTAAACAGTCATAAAAATAAGTGTATGCGATATATATATTGTAACCGAAACATGAACATCGTGGTTAACTGAGAAAAGGTTCCTGGATTTTTTTAACAGCAGTACAAAAACAGGCAAAATCCTCGGGTAATTATCCCGGAAGTGGTGCAAATGCACTAAAAAGCAGCACTAAAACAGGCAAAATCCTCGGGTAAATATCCCGGAAGTGGTTGGTACAAATGCACTGTACTCGTATATGTTTAAACTATGGTAGCAGAAACCAAGTCATCGGGTAAATATCCCAGAGAAGAAAATAATGCAAGTACATCAGGAACTAACATGGTGTGGACAAAATACATCAGGGTAAACCCTGGAAAGAACATGAAACCTAGTACAAACTCAACCCCGGAAACAAGTATATACATAAAACCTCAGTATAAGTCTTATTAATGAGGTTAGATTAGTAAATCAAGAATATTGCAGCTAATTTGCAATAACATTGATGTGCTATAAATAATCTGAATCGATAAGGTACTTTTGGTACTTATCTAGCTAAATTCAAGGTTAAGCTGTGCCACCACCGCTGCTCGAATGTTTTGGAAGAGGCGTTTCTAACCCTGATTGTTAAGGTGGACACCGTCTTCGGTGAAGCCCTCACATAGATCGGACAGGAGATGATTCGTCTGGTTTACTCATTCGTTGTAGCTTGGTACATGGACTGGCCATCGTGTGGGACAAGTTGGTTGCATACAGTGCAGAAATTGGCAAATCACCACTTTCTGAACATTAGGTGAACACAATAGTTTTTCAGTTAAATTTTTAATTTGATGGGCTATTGTTTCTGGGGAACTGTCCTCACTATACAGATCGTTAGTCCCGATAAGCAACACTACTACCTGAGTGGCGAAATCTTCAACTCTGTCCAAGTGGTTGAATAAGCTGTCCACTGGGAAAATCAGAATATTGCAGTAACACGGGTTGTTCTAGGTTTAAATTAAAGTTCAAGGATGGATGCGTTCTTCTGCGAATGAATTGCTTAAGGTGTTTTACGAAGGAATGTCCGAATATGTGTATTTTGACAGACATGATAATTGATCTGTGTGTGGCAAGCGTTTGCTGTTTGCTAAATATAGAGGCACGCGGCCGTGACCTCGTTAACAATTATCCTTCTGCCACCAATTACCCCGTTTTTATTGACTAAATCCGATAAATCTGCAGCGGTGAGACATGAACAATGAAAGTTCGAAACATAAAGAGTATTATACCGTCATCTGCAATCCAAAACTGTATCCAAATAGCGTGAAAAAATTAATTATTTTAACTGAATCGAAATTGCGTCTTCATTGTTTGAGAAACAAAGCAAAAATGGCGTGGGTGTAATACGATTGGATAGTAGAATCACGTGTTATGTTTAGTCTGTTTTGATTGGCCGACATATTAACATAAGTTTTTATAAAATTAGAACCAATGTACTTAAAGTAATATTAAGGTGATACAAAATGTTTTACACGTTGAACCCCGACCAAAAATCATTTTATAATACATAAAAATCCTTATTTGAATAACGAACAAATGCACACGAAATGATGCTGAATATATTACATCTGTATTAACATGTGAAATAAGTATTCTATAAATCAGGAAAGCAAAATCCAAAAATGTTCACAATTAAATAAGATTTAGGTTATGTACACTATGTTTTTAAGTTATGTGTTAAAATATAAAATATAAAAAGTGAAACATGCATTTCTGGAATGGCCAGATCCAGGAGACATAGATTCCGGCACAACCGAAACGTAGAAAGGAAATTTGTGCATGGGAAAATTTGATCAATTTCAAAATAGACCCAACAACGAAAATGGGAACTTGGGGATTTATCGCATTGGAACGGTCATACAATTTGCCACATGGTGGAAGGGGTTAAACAGGTTCTAGGGTGCTCTCACACACTTGTTACAAGTTTTTATACGTACAATCACGTGCACGTTAAGTTATTTTGGGAATACACCCATCAACTCAAGTATATGCAAGCAAAAAGCACACAAAAATATAAAAAAAGGAAGAGAAGCTTTAAAAAAAAGAGTAAGTAATCAAAGACATTACTGAAATCAAAACCCATGAAGTCAAATCATCACGAACACTATGACATGGATAAACAGAGAAAAGCTTTTAGGTTGTTTTACAATTTTCCCTAAAAACCTTCATTAACACATAAACCCCTTCCACCGTCTTGCCAACAAATAGCTTTTCAATGCTTTAACTTTTTTTTGTTTTATGTGTTGCAACATTGTCGAGTGGATGAGCGGGTTGGAAAGATTTCACCAAGGCAACATTTACTTTCTTTGTTTATATAAGAACCTATTGTGGCAAGTGTGAGGTTGGTGCACTCTGGTTTAAACCCCCAGTGGCAAATTGTTTTTCCACTGCCTGTTCCAATGCGGTAACCACATGGGTTCTCTTTTTTGTTTATTGTTAATGGTGTCTTACTTGAAATTGATATGAACACATGCTTTTTTACCTCTCTACTTTTTCGCGGCGTGGGGAGGCTGTGTTTTCTGTGAGCGTGGCGAGTCCTCATATGCATATTTTACTTTTTTAAATTTGGTATTAACTTATCGTTCAGGGAGTCTCTGACTAAATTTTGAAAAAAGCAACATATGCCTATCAGGAATCGCCACACTCAAAAAACACAGCCTCCCCACGCAGCGAAAAAGAAGAGAGGAAGAGAGAGAGAGAGAGAGAGAGAGAGAGAGAGAGAGAGAGAGAGAGAGAGCTCATGTTTTATATATGTATATCAATTCAAATAGGACGCCACAAACAATTAATAAACAAGAGAACCTTTGGGGATACCGCCTTGGAACGGTCAGTGGCAAAACAAATTGCCACTGGGGGTTTAAACCAGGTTCAAGGGTGCACCAACCTCACACTTGCCCCAACAGGTTCACAAAACAAGTACAAATTGTCTTGGTGAAATAACTCCAACCCACCCATCAGCTCAACAATGTTGCATGCAAAAGCATACAAACATATAAACATAAGAATTTAATAGCATTGCAAAGCCAAAGGGCGGGTACTCAATGATCTTTCCGAGACCAGAGCACCTGGAGTAAAATCAGCAAGAACACGATGACAGGGATAAAAGAAATCGAGCTTTTAGGTTCTTTTAAGAAAAGATTTCCCCATAAACTTTCATAAACTCTTACACCCCTGACACCGTCGTGCAACCAAAGAGGTAAGCATAATGATCAACTGTAGATGGGTTAATCACCAGGCCTGCAGAGCGCTGTAAAATATCTTGTTGGTAACCTTTCTTTTTAAATTTACAGATGGTTTTTACGAATAACCGGGAGAAATTTGCATCGCCTTTTATCTTCTTAAGTTTATAAATTAAATCTCCATAAAAAACTGGCTGTGAAATTCCTTGTTGCAATAGTGATTTTAAACTGCAGCTGTATTTATGAATTAGATCTGGATATCGGCGATAAAACTTGCAAAAGGTTTTCCTTAATTTGTGATACCGATAACCTTGTTTTAAAAGTTTTTCTGTAATGCAAAGATTACGTTCATTGAAATCATTCACATCGTTGCAAGCTCTTGAAAAGCGAACAAGCTGTGAGATATAAACCCCGTAAGAAGTTGCACGAGGAACATCGCCGTCTAGAAACGGAAAATTTACTATATTAAAATTAAAATCATCTCTTTTATCATAAATTTTAGTAGTGACGTAACCATTTTCGATGGATAGATTTAAATCAAGGAAGTTTGCTTGCTTTTCTGAAGTGTTCGCTTTGTTAAGCTGTAGTTCTTTAGGATAAATCTTATTAACCAGTGATGGAAAATGGTTATTATCTATATTTAATAAATCATCAAGGTACCTCGAGGTGTTGTTAAAAGCTGTAATAATATCATCTTGATGTTCGGTAGAAAGAGATAACATGAAATCTCTTTCATAACAGTATAAAAACAGATCAGCAACAAGGGGTGCACAATTAGTACCCATTGGAATGCCTATTACTTGTTTATAAATAGAGGTACCAAATCTCAAATAAATATTATCCAATAAAAATGTGAGCGCCTGGATAAGGTCTTGACAGGTCCATGAAGTATAATTATCATAAGAACCATCTGTAAAGAATGCCCTATGTTCATTACAAGCAATAAATGTTTTATTTTCTCTAGCAAAAGTTTTTTCAATGAGACTGGTTAGCTTGTCTCTTATTAAATTATGAGGGAGAGAAGTATACAAGGTAGAAAAATCATATGTGGACAAACAGAACGCCTGAAAATTATTTGATTTAAGTTTCTTCAAAACGTCATTTGAATTTTTTATAGACCAAAATAAATTTTTGCCAGTAGTTTCAAAAACTTTTTCGCAATACCTAATAACATGTTCTTTTATAGCTGTAAGACAAGATGTTAAGAGCACGGATAACTTTGTTGTAGTACAAGAACTAGAGTTAGCGATAAATCGTGCTTTGTACGGTGTTTTGTGCATTTTAGGCAACCAATACATAGTAGGTACTTTGTCTTGTTTAGGCTCAACACTGATTCTAAATTTTGTAATTTGTAGAGTGTGTGCAGTAACAATATCACTCTCAGATGAAGATGTCAGTGTATAAGCATTAGTGCTATTAAGCTCTTCAGTTTGAATATTTATATAGTGTATACGTCACACTATAATAACATTATTTGAAGCCTTATCAGCAGGTGTGAAAACAAATTTGTTGTGCAAATCTTGAATACCTTTTTTCAAATGACGAAAGTTAAAACGAGGTCGAGGTGGTAGTAAAGCTATGTTTCTTTTATAGAAGGATATACGAGTGTCAATTATTTTGAATATTTGTTTTTTCCAGTTTGAAAGAGCATTAGGCTCAGCATGTTCTCGTTTACACCATTTATTGCAAAAAGAGTTTAAAGACTCTGCAATTTCCGCACGACAGGTATTAAAGTCGATGTCCGATGGAATTCTGTATTTTTGGACCTTTTGAAATTAAATTGCGGATTCTAAAGTCTTAATATAACAAAATATAACATGACAACGGAAAACGTTCTCAAAAAGAGTTGTGTGTCAATATATTTGCATCAATATCTTTCCTAAAACGAATAGCCCATTAATATTCATCAAGTTGTCTTTGTTCATCATTGACAACGGGAATGTAAAATTATTACCCCATTCAAGGCTTCTTATGTCGTCTCAATGTTAATTAATGTAACGTTTTTTGTTTGTTGCATTAGGCATTTTATTATGCTGTTTAGAGAACTGAATATCACAAGAAAAATGATAAAAGGAATAATTTCACAAAGGTGTTTCTGTGGGGTTTTTTTTGCTAGTAACACCACTTATTGGTAATATTACGATTTCGCCGGAGGACTAGGTCATTTATAAACGCGGTAACGAAGCTGGCATCTATCATGGTTACCAAATCGGAAAAAATACCAATATCAGAACGTCAGTGACAAGCGTCACAACTTTATCTTCGCGTTCAGTTCAGACCAGGCAATATCTATGCTATTAAAAGCCGATTTGTCGGAAAAACAGCGCGATCTCAAACTATTCTGTTATATGTCGCCTAAGCACTCATATACTGACATCTGAAGTTGACATCTCATACTTTGAAATAATCACTGATATATTCAAAAGTGGAGTTAAAGCGTTTAAGGCACCAGAAAAGACCTAAAGCTTAAAATAGTTATTCAAATGCTAAAAATAGAAATGCTACAGATAGAACTTGCTAAATTAAATCGAACAATAAGTTGCACTCATTGATGTAACTCAATGTTTATCTTTTCCGATAGCACAAGGAAATTGTCACATCGAAAATATGAAGAACATTGTTTACATGCCAATAGATTGTAAGAATAAATAAACTGCACATGAATAACCATGTATTAAAATTATTGAAATATGTCCTTAAAGACGGTTGTACTTTTTTGCAATGTCACCTAGGTGGCATGACTGTTAATAGTAGTAGGTACTGCCCCCTAATTTCTGTGTTTGCGTTCCGGAGGAGGATATACTTGGGTGACTCCGCCGCACTTAAACACGAAATAGGCCAACGAACTTCTTTCTAAGGTCATTAGGATAAAATCTTTGATAAACGGAATGGTAACAAAACCCATTTAATCAATTTCATCTGTCAACTTTATATCTTTTATGAAAAGAGTTCTGATGTTACCTGTTACGAATGTTGACGACATCAAAGGACTGGCGCTGACTTATTAATGACCGATTTTTGAGTTTTGTCAGAGTAAGTTTATGTAACGATTAATTGAGAAGGTACTCGGCGGGATTGAGGGAAGCTTCTGAGGGAGTGAAGAGGCCCCTCAGAGTGATTCAGAAGGCCCTCTATTGAGGAGGCCCCTCAAACTGATAGTGCAGGTTCTCAGAGGGCTTGAGCAGGCTCCTCACAGTGATAAAGCAGGCCCGCGAAGGGACTCACGAGGCCCCTCAGAGTGATAGAGCAAGCCCTGGGAGAGATTGCGGAGGCCCCTCAAAGTGATAGTTCGGACCCTCGGAGGGATTGAGGAGGCCCCTCGGAGGAGTGAAAATGCAGGCCCTCTGAGGGACTGAGGAGGCCCCTCAAACTGATAGTGCAAGCCCTCGGACGGATTGAGCAGGCTCCTTACAGTGAGAAAGCAGGCCCGCGAAGGGACTCACGAGGCCCCTCAGAGTGATAGAGCAAGCCCTGGGAGGGATTGCGGAGGCCCCTCAAAGTGATAGTTCGGACCCTCGGAGGGATTGAGGAGGCCCCTCATAGTGAAAATGCAGGCCCTCTGAGGGACTGAGGAGGCCCCTCAAACTGATAGTGCAAGCCCTCGGACGGATTGAGCAGGCTCCTTACAGTGAGAAAGCAGGCCCACGAAGGGATTCACGAGGCCCGTCAGAGTGATAAAGCAAGCCCTGGGAGGGATTGCGGAACCCCCTCAAAGTGATAGTTCGGACCCTCGGAGGGATTGAGGAGGCTCAGAGTGAAAATGCAGGCCCTCGGAGGGATTGAGGAGGCCCCTCAAAAGGACCTCTGAGGCATTAAGGAGGCTCCTCAAACCGATTGAGAGGGGTCGCGAGGGGGGACTGACGAAAGCCCGGGAGCGATTAAGACACGCGCTGTAGCTATCAGACGGATGATAAATACATCGAGAATGTGCTCGCAGGGATTGAGGAAAACCTCTGAGGGATTGAGGAGGCTTCTCAAACCGATTTAGAGGGCCCCTGAGGGGGGACTGACGGAAGCCCGAGAGCTATTTTAAAGGCTATATGTATAAAAGCAGCTACTATGTGTCGTATTTGATGCAATCTGTTACTACAAACATTATGTTCGTTGCTACCTGTTAATTTAAGACACGCTCAATAGAAAACAAAAAATAACAAGGACCTACCTTTAAACCCTTAAATTGAAATCCACCTTCGATTAAAAGGAAATGCTAACTTAAAACGATATGATCCACGTTGAGCTATAGCTGCCCTACCGAGATTTTCAAAACCGAAATTCTACGAAATTTATAGTCCTTTGATGTTGTCAACATTCGTAACAGGTTACATCAGAACTCTTTTCATAAAAGATATAAAGTTGAGATATGAAAATGATTAAATGGTTTTTGTTACAATTCCGTTCATCAAAGATTTTACGCTAATGACCGTAGAAAGAAGTTCGTTGACCTATTTCGTGCTAAAGTGTGGCGGGGTCACCCAAGTATATCCTCCTCCGGAACGCAAACAAGGAAATTAGGGGGTAGTATCTACTACTGTTAATCGATAATTACGAAATAAAATAGATTATCTACCTGTTTTATAACTGCGTTAAAATCTCACTACAGTTATAAACATGGTCTAACTGATGTTGAAGTATAATAAATTTGAATTTTTTATAAAACTTTTTCTGCGCATAAGCATTTGACTATGAAGCGATGTTCCACTACTCTAATTTATACGCATTTTTTAAACATTCCGGTTAAAAAACATTATAGAAGGTAGTGGGTAGTAGAATAGTCAGTTTACAGTTATGCTAAAGGCATGTTTTTCTTATGCAAATAGGAAGATTTTCTAACCCCGCCATGAGCGGGTCTCCATCTGCGATTGGAAAAATAAACGAAACAGTTCGAGCGTCTACGATATTTAACAATAATTCTATATAAAACTTCATTAACTTCAAAATGTTTATAGCCTTTTTTGAATTTACAATTTATTTTATGAATACCGAGGATACAATTTATTTTGCCTTCAATCAGTCAAATGTCCATACAACGCTAGTTTAGAAAACCCTTGTTAAAGTAATGACTTAAAACTGCAACTTTATTTTTGAAATAAATCTGGGCACCGGCGGTAATACTTCCATAAACACGATTTTTTAATTTGTGGTAGCGATTCCCCTTTTGAAATGTTATTTTTGTTTCACTGAAATCTTTAACATTGTAACAAGCTCTAGAAAAGATATTAAATGTTTACTTTTGAAAATACGAGTACCATCCAATGGCTGATATTTATCGTTTCTTTCTTTTAATGAACTTAATGCGCACAAAGCACATTTGAAAAATACAAGATAAAACATTTCATTATTCATAGGCAAATATCCATATCCATTAATGTCAAAGAACTTCTGATTCTCTAAGAATCCCCAAGGGCTTTTTGAGACTCGGTTATTATTGCGTAAACTAGTCTACCAATTTGGTATTGACAAAGGCATCATTCATGGTTATCAAAAACGAAAAATCAAAACCTGACTTTTATAAGGGCTTTGAGCTGCTTTCATTAGCTAATTCAATTTGCGTCTGAATAATTTTGTAAATAAAGACATAACTAAGTATATGCATTTTGTTAGGTATGCCACTTTTATTTGGCTGTTTCCAATTACAGCATGGTATATTTGGAAATTAGTTTTTTCTACTGTGAAAATTCATTTTCGTCTGAATAATAAATAATTCAGCTCAAATATGTCGGTAAAAGAAGTGTATTTTGAGCTCAAAACTTCCTGTACAGACGGGTTTAGGGACATCCGAGTCAAAGTCTTGAAATTTTCTTGTCATTGACTGAACTATTTGTAAATGTTTCTTCTTTAAATTTTATTATACTTAGCAAAACTGGAATAGTAATAGAATTAGTCTCAGTTGGGATATATTAACTTCCAAATTGAGTTATGGACTTGTTTCAAAACAAAAATTTGTTTGGTAAAAACTGTCAACCAATCGGTCAATGGATTTAATGAATAATGCAAAAATGACGATACGAGCATCAGTGTTAGTTAGTGTTCACTTTTTACATCTGAATTTGCAATTAGTCATAAACCAAAAGCGAAATTCACAAAACTGCAATGAAGTCGAGAAGTATATGTTGAAAATATTACCATCAACTCAGTTCTTCGTTTTCTTAGACATATGATATATATATGTTATCGGTTTAACAACAAACATTAATCTATATAATAGCCACACGTAAGTGAGACAATTATTTGCAACCTTCCTAATAAATCTCCACCCCCACCACCCCCACCTCCCCCACACACGCACATTCTCCCAACTGATGGCGTTAACTGATATGTAAATATTACTTTTAATTAAACTCTCATAAATAAAACAGAATTTAGCATTTTTCGAAAGAAATAGTAAAAAAACATTGATTATATGTAGAACTTATTGCAGGTATGCTAAATCCAAAGCAATTCAGGTAGGCCGAATTATAAGCGGAGTCCAATCCATAAAACATATGAGAACCACTAAGAAAATAATCGAGAAAGCCATTCTTCAAACATGCATCTTAATGAGAAAGGAAGTACTTAAGTGAAAGCATATCATTCTGCGGACTTGTCAATTACTAAAACACCTATATGGACACACATTTTTGGGGTTTTTTGGACGATTCCAAAGGTCAGTGCAGTTCATAAGCATAGACCTTTAGAGAAACACATCATTAAAGGTATAAACACAGACTTTACAATTATATGTTCGGTATAATTTTAGTTGCGTCACATCATTTATCAGCAAATATATATTTTATATTAATAACAACCGTTTATTTTACCTAATAATATAAACAATCAATGATCACTGAAATAAGGAAATGGAAACATTGCATAATTCTCCTCTTTTTGTGAAACAAACAATACCATTTGCTCCGATATACAAATCGAATATAATATCACAAGTCAACGTCGAGGAAGACGGACAACTTACGTCTATTGTACTTTTAAATTATTTCTAAATGTGGCTATTCCTGATTCCACTTGATGCTTATTCCACTTTTTATGCTTTACAATAATATTAAAAACATATTCTAACAAAGACCTGAAATAAAATGTGCATTGCAATTTACTCACTGTTTTCATATATAACAAAGAGTATTTTCCCAATCAGACCATTCGTAAGATATTCCTATTGTGATTGATGGTAATGTTGATATTCAAGTTTTACCTCAATTGTAACATTAATGTAAAAAGGTGAAATATGCATATCAGGAATCGCCACATTCAGAAAAAACAGCCTCCCCACACAGTCAAGAAGAAGAGAGGGAGAGAGCATGGTTAATATAATGATCAGTTTCAAAAGAGACACCACTAAAAATTAACAAAAATGAGAACCCGAGGGGTGACCGCCTTGGAACGGTCAGTGGCAAATCAAATTGCCACTGGGGGTTTAAACCAGGTTCTAGGGTGCACCAACCTCACACTTGCCCCAACAGGTTCTCATATCACAAAACAAATACACGTTGTCTTGGTGAAACAACTCCAACCCACTTATTGGCTCAACAATGTTGCATGCAAAAGCACACAAACATATAAAACATAAGAATCTAATAGCATTGAAAAGCCAAAGGGCGGGTACTCAATGAAATATTCATTCTAACCCAAATGCAACGGCTGATTGAAATACTCGTTCAAGCCTTATGTTACTCTAGTAACTGCTCTCTTTATAGACCTAATATTTTTTAGATTATACGCCTTTCCAATAAACAGTTTCGCAGTCCTGTACGAGTTACTTCCCGTGACCGGAAATCAATCCAAAACGAGGCTCTGCGTGAAAGCTGAACGATCGGACTAAGTTTAAGCACATTATAGCTAACATTATCCACTATATTGCAGGTCTGCGTTCGTCGCCGGCGGTGAAAAAATAAGTTGCTGGTCTGTTATTCTAGCCAGACATTTTTATTTTCACTATTTGTTAGATATTTAGATTTTTAATGATTTAAGAACATGTACCATTCTTGTTGATAGTAGGCAGTATATGAAACGCAATTTGGACAAACATAAGCATTAATTTTACCAATTTCTGTACAACAATTTCTTCTTGATTTCTTTTCTGCTGAAAATATATTTTACTGGTGTGAATGTTGCAAATTGCTAAGCTTGTTAATGCGCTATTATCCGGAAATCGTGATATGTCAACGTCTGGTTACATGATCTGTAAACAAAAACGTACAATCTAAATTTGTTCATACTTACACATTTGAACAACAGAATTGTCCAAATAATTTATGGCGTTTATGGTCAACGAATAAATAATTTGAATTTTTAAATGTTATGTATACTTCACAACCAAATATGATTAACTATGTCTTGAAATAAAACAGGATCGGTAATCTGATTGTTTGTTGTAGTAGTATCATTCGTAGACTAAAATGCAATGATTCAGATGCCGGCTTCCAATAAAGATAGGAATATTTATATTACAATATGGTTGCATATCCAATTTAGATTTCTTAGGTTTGACAGTTTATAATTTTGGCATAAAAGCCCAAACGCTTAATTAAACATATATAAAATGTTTTGCCAAGATTTGTTTCTTATTGACGGCTTTTGTTTCTATAACGTGTCGTAATGTTGATTAAGAATCCATATAAATGCGAAATCAAATACATTTGCTGGCACATCCAGTATTTAATACTTAATCCGAAATACTTAATAATTGGGAGGTGTAGATACCTTGCAAATAGTAATTACACAATCTCTATTGGTCAATGATATCTGCCCCTTTAAGTAATTGACAGATGACCCCTTGTGCGAGACAATTTGACATTTTTATGGCATGCCGCTTTCAAAATCAATCGCCGCCGACATATTCATAACATGATGTCAGTAGTTAATTAGACACGCTAATCCGGAAACTAGACTCAATTTAGCCGTGGAGAGAACACTGGCTGTTAGTTCAAGTCGTTTAGTGTTTAACGCGAGGTAAAATGACGACACTTTTAGTCAAAGAAACTTGATTGTTTTATAAATTATTATAAAAATATCATGATGCTGATGTATTATTACTAATTCAAAGAGAAAATATATTTTTCAAAAAAGAATTTTATGATAAAAAAAGAAGGTTGTAGGTACATATTCCCTATTACGTTAATACAGCTAGCAATCATTTTTCCCGTAGAGCAGTCACGTGACTGGACAGGGGAGGTAACCATAAAAATTCATCGAATTATTTGAAAGGCGTATAAGGGAATATCAAGGAAACATTTATTAAACTATGATTGTCTCCACGTACATTCGATCAGTGCTGTTATCAATTACGTCCTTTGAAGGTCGTTGAGCGCGATAATTATGTACTTCATTAAAAGTACTTCTAAAATTACCTTTTGTTTCAATATTTCGGCCAGTTTTGAGATGGGTAGTTTCAATTTCCCAGCTAATATTAATTCGGATATTGTTCAATCACCCCCAAGGATATACTTTCTGCTTTTTTAAATTTTGTCTTTGGCGTTGTCTGTGATATGCAGGATTTATATTCTAAGATCCCCTGTCAAAATTCTATTCTGTTTAGTTCCGCCCATTGTTTTCTCGTTTAGGGCAAACCCATTCTTTTATCTGGGGACCATACGCAGGTGAACATGGAATGGTATAATCTGAAAATACCGCATTGAAGGTTCCATGTCCACCGCCATATGCATACCATCGTTTGGGATGGTCAAAATTGTACTGTTTATTGGTGTAAATATTGAGTTGCGCTCAACCCGGGGATAGGCGGCGTGGTCAGTAATATGCATTCCATTACATCCACGAACAGGCTCAATCAAACCGAGCCTGCAATATTTTCATATTTGTCGTGTTCGATGGCTTTCAAAGTTCCCTTTTCATCTATTACAATGATTACAGGGTAAGGCGTGGAATTCACAGCTATATATGCAACTAAATACATACTCCTCAAAAATTCAAGAACCAGATAAACACTCATTTTCAATGCAGCGTTTGTTGCTGCTGCTGTTAAGATTTTAGTTATCAAAACACTATTTTGTGAAGAAGTAGGATATCATTAAAATAGAGGAAAGGGAACCTTAAAGGCCACCGAACACGGCAATTATGCAAATATTGCAGGCTCGGTAATATCTTTAAATATTTTCAGTCCAATCACACACTCAAATGCACTACATGTTGATGTCCTTAAATGATCTTGAGGAGAATATTACAAGAACATAACAACGCGAGAGAAGCGATTCTGAAAGATAGTTTCTCAACACGGTTTACTATCAAGATCTACATCAATCACCATAGACGATCTGTGTACAGATTACACAAATTATAAGAAACCATGCGAAAGAATCTTTCAACTCGAAATTGTTGTCACATAAGGTGCTAAGTATTTATACCAGTATTTAATGAAAACAAAATTGTTAACATATGATTTATATAAAAATGAGCTGCTGAAAACTAGTTATATAAAGGTAAATTAACTAACTCGATGGCTTTCAAAGTATTCTATTAATCTATTGCAATTATAATGTTTGTATGTCATATGAATTTATATTGTTTGTGCCGTGTGGCGGCTGTAAAACGTCTCCCCGTACATTCAATCAGTGCTGTTATCAGTTTCGTCCTTTGAAGGTCGTTGAGCTCGATACTTATGTACTATAAAAATAGTACTTCTAAAACTGCTTTTGTTCAAATATTTCGGCCAGTTTATAGAGATGGGTGGTTTCAATATCCCAGCTAATATTGATTCGGATATTGTTCAATCACCCCAAGGATATACTTCCTGCTTTTTAAATTTTGCCTTTGGCGTTGTCTGTGATATGCAGGATTTATATTCTCAGATCCCCTGTCAAAATTCTCTTTTGTTTAGTTCCACCCATTGTTTTTTTTTCGTTTACGGCAAACCCATTCTTTTATCTGGGGACCATACGCCGCTGAACATGAAATGGTATTAATCTTAAAATACCGCATTGAAGGTTCCATGTTCATCACCATATGCATACCATCGTTTGGGATGGATCAAAATTGTACTATTTATTGGTGAGAATATTGAGTTGCGCTCACCCGGGGCTAGGCGGCGTGGGCAGTAATATGCAATTCCATTACTGCTTATAAACAGGCTCAATCAAACCGAGCCTGCAATATTTTCATATTTGTCGTGTTCGGTGGCTTTCAAAGTTCCATTTTCATCTATTATATTCTTTAACATAAATACATTATGTTTAATCTCTATTTTCTTCTTGTTGTTTTTTTTGTAAAAATATTGTAACAGTAGTTATTTGATTTTACTAATTACTTGAGACGAGATGAAAACCCAAGGACATAAACTAATGTCTCTTTTTTATTGATGTTCACACATTTGCAAACGAAATATTATTTAAAAAATAACCTCGAGAAAAAGGTATCTTTCTGAATAACTGAAAATAGCACTGTAATCGATGTAAACGATACAGTCAAAACAATTAAATAAAATAATGGAGTTCTTTATGATGAGAGCGAAGGATATTTTTACGAGCATTTATTTTTCTAATATATACAAGACCAGGAAATTTAAGGTCAAACACAATTTTACAAATGTATCTGCGGACAAAAAGAGACACCATATTGTTGCCATCATCATATTGCTCATTTGTGCATTTTAGATAATGTTTTGTGTTGTTTACCCTTTGAGTTTGAATGAAATGAGAATTTAAGGAAATTATTTTTTGAAAGCATTTTGCCGGGAGATTTGGTTATTCTTTATTGATATTATTATTGATAAAATGCAATGACAACTGTAGACGACCATAAGGCGAAATTGTTCAAATGACTTTGTGGTCTAAAATAAAACGCAAAACATTGATTTTATTCAATTGATTTCTTAGACGTTGCATATGGTCTGGCTTTAAATTGTATTGCTGTTTTTGGACGCAATGGTACATCAAAGTTAAAACTGGTCTGTCGCCGTGGGATGCTTTCTTTTGATTTTCTCTTCTAAAAACCAATAACAATATTGAAGAAAATAGACACAGATGAAACAAGGAACAGAATGTAAACTAGGACAGGGTTTCATCTTTGAACGGTCAGGCGCAATAGAAAGAATCTATAGGTGAAATATGTATATCAGGAATAATTTCATTAAAAGCTGGCTTTCTGCAGTCAAAATGTAAATGTAGAAGGGACAAGAGACCATTTCAAATAACGGTGTTCTCTTACGATGTATCTTAAAATTTAATCTTTATAAATATGTAATCAAAATGTTTTATCTTATAACCTTAAAATCAGAGAACTTGAAATTCAACAAAAAATAAAAACACGTTTAACAATAATTTACTACATAGGTTTTTAAATTAATATTCGCGATTCAAGGTTTTGATTATCTACTTGGTTAACATTTACAGAGTGTTTATCTGCCGAACTTTGATTCAAAGATAGATAAACATCTAAATCTTCTAGCATAAACAAGTTAATTTATTACTAATGCAATATATACAGAGCAATAAATATTTGCTAAACATGATAGGAAAATGTTATGGTGAAATGATGTGAAATCATTTCCACAACAATGCAAGAAAAATAATGCGATATTGACAAGGTTCAAGTGAAAACGCACGATCATTTAATGCTCTTTAAACGACTGTTAAAGTATATCAAAGTGAGGTAAAATAACGAAGTTTAAAAACAGTTTAACAGTTGATATTTTTCTTGTCTATGTATTCTGCTGAAACTAATGAGACTGATGACAAGTATATTTTTGAATTTGTCGATCGTTGGTTCAAATAAATTGCCATGTCATTGGTCTGTTATAGCAGGCTGTGGTTCTGAGCCCGATGTTCAAACATTACCATAATTTGTCAAGTTGGAAGATATCCGCATTTTTAAGCTTATTTTGGAAACAGTATGTTATTAACATATTTATTTATGGTTAATACTACGATATGGATATAATACATCTTTTCAGTCGTAAATAATAGTTTCGTTTCCTTACTAACATACTAAAACTAAAAAGAACGTAAACAAAAAAGATTTCATCATATATTATATTTCATGAATTTGGAATGCAGTCAATTATCAAAAATACGAGTTTTTATTATGAATCAAAGTTTGAGTTTGTCTGCTTTGAAAAAAGAACCTCGACGGTTCCGACCTTAGTGCTAGGCGCTGTGACTCCGGCTGAGTTGGACCGTGTCCCGAAATAAGCTATTACCATTTAATGTTAATCATAAATGGATAGATTATTTAAACTTTAGGTTTCATGCCCCTAAATTAATTCACAACAATCCTTTGATAGCCATGCTTCCATATTTGGCTTCTCTTTCCATATCATCTCTTATGAAATTTGATGAGTAAGCAAAAATCATCGTATTACAAACTCAACCCCTTTAAGTAGAGACGAATCTCATTGTGTCTCTTTATTCTTAAACCAAGGTGCTATTATCGTAGTTACACAAGTTAGATACTTTATTTTTAACAATAGATAATGACCTTTCCGTCTTGACGATAATGTCAGTAAAACTTACGCCAACTTGATCTATTTGAAATGAAAATGTATGAGTTTCCATTTAAATCTATAAAATAAAAAATAGAAATTTTGAATTGTATGAAAGTCAATTGATCATTTTAAGATGTAGATCTCCTGCGAGGTAAATTAACGAGCGCAGTGTACATGTTATCACTACTTTAGCGATTATAACTGCGTAGCCTCATAAACAGAAATAATTTGCGCTGTGTTTTATATGTGTTTCAGTATAACAGTCAAGCGTTGGATAATGTTCAATTACTCTAAGTATATAACATTCTCAGATCAACTGTAGATGGTCTAATCATCAGGGCTGCAGAGCGCTACAGAATATCATGTTTTACGAATAACCGCGTGAAATTAACATTGCCTTTTACTTCTTTAAGTTTATAAATTAAATCTCCATAAAAAACTGGCTGTGAAATACCTTGTTGCAAAAGTGATTTTAAACTGCACCTATATTTTTTAATTAAATCTGGGTATCGGCGATAAAACTTGCACAATGTTTTCCTTTATTTGTGATACCGATAACCTTGTTTTGAAAATTTTTCTGATATGCAAAGATAACGTTCATTGAAATCATTAACATCATTGCAAGCTCTAGAAAAGCGAAAAAGCTGTGATATATAAACACCGTAAGATGTTGCACGAGGAAGTCAATCAAACAAAATTGCAACATTTTCATATTTTTGTGCTTTTGCTTTCAAAACTCCACTTTCATCTATAAGTAAAGCGAATTAATTACTAATAAATAAACAATGTATAACATACGCTAAAGGAGTCCTATTTGATTAAATTCCATTTGCTCTAGTTTAGGTTTAATCAGTTCGTCGATTAACTACCAGTTTCGCTTTAAATTAGCATCATCTACCTTTTATTCTGCGCATTTGCATAAAACAATGTTCGGTAGGTGGGTTGGAGTTTAGACTCCCCAAGGCAACATGTACATAATTGTTTAAATAAGAATATTGCTTCTGAGAACACTTTAAATTGGTTCAAACCTTTTATGCAGCATATGTTTTGCTGAACACGACAAATATGAAAATATTGAATACTCGTTTTGATTGAGCCTGTTCATTGGCAGTTATACAAATGCATATTTCTGCCCGCGCCACCTAGCCCCGGGTAGAGCGCAACTCAATATTTACACCATTACAATACAATCTCGATCCATCAACGATGGTATGCATATGGCGGTGAACATGGAACCTTCAGTGCGGTATTTTCAGATTAATACCGTTCCATGTTCAGAGGCGTATGGTCCCTAGATAAAAGATTGGGTTTTGCCCTAAACGAGAAAACAATGGGCGGAACTAAACAGAATAGAATTTTGACAGGGGATCGGAGAATATAAATCCTGCATATCACAGACAACGATTGATGCAAAATTTAAATAGCAGGTTTAAATTGGGGTGATTGAACATGTGTTAATATTGAGATGTGCTAAGGCGGCGTGGTCAGCTATATGCATTTCTATCGCTGCCCATTTACGGGCTAAACAAACCGAGTCAGTAATAGTTTCATATTTGTCGTGTAGGCTTTTAATGATCCTTATTCATCAATATTTATATACTTCTATATAACCTTCACAGAAACTGTGCGGGGATGATACTTTTTCTGAGGGTGGGTTTTCTGATATAAATAAAAACTGCACGATGAATCAGTTATCAGTATCTCAGAGATCAGTGAAAATCAGAAGTCAGAAACAGGTCCAAAATACAAACTAATGCAAACCATGATTAAAGGAACGCATAAATTCTTCAGACGTTCGTCAAGTGGATACGTAATGAGAAATTTGAGAGAATCAGCAATATCTGATACTTGAAATAACTGCCAAGGTAAAACCCTCATTTCCCACAGTTAGTTTTATTTCGCAAATGTTAGAGATTAATTAATTACATTGTTCGATTGGAACACGTACTGTAGATTGTTCGCATCAATTGAGCACATACATCACCCTTTACGTGACAGAATCTGTTTGTCTTAACGTTTGTTTACAGCAAACAACACAAAAGCGAAATAAAAATTTAAGTTAAGTTATTTTAAGGTGCATTGTTACCAATGTTTTTCTAAACCATCCCCAGAAAAGAATGGAATATATACAATGAGTTATTTTAATATGTCTTTATTAACAATCTGTAAAATTGCAATGTAAAAAGTTTGACCTGGAAATATAAAGATGTAAGAATGGCAATATGTATATTCGGGGTAAATTCAATTGTAACAATTACCGGTGTCATTGGCTGTCTTCAGTAGAGAATGCCCACAACAGTAATTAAAAAACCCCGCACATGTAAGCTGACTGTCAATACAATTTATTGGTAAAAATAAACTTAACAGCTAGTTTTGTCATTAAAAGCCGGTCATTAGTTTAAAAGGCGTGCCAATGTCGTCAATTTCACATATTGTTCACCAATTTTTACTCTCCGAACAGACTCAATATATCATTAAACCCACAGAGGAATATAACACGAATTTGTAAACATCACTGATTGTTTAAATATTTTAAATCTAAAACGTGAAATAGACATGAAAGGAAAAACAAGCTAAGAAATGTACAAATGAAGCCTGTGAAAAACCCAAAATATGACATTTTAGTAATATACTCAACCAAAATGAAAACTGGACAAAATAACATGGGAAACACTTGTTCAGTGATGCTACATTTTATCTCCAATTAAGTGGATGTAAATGCGCATATCTGGACATAGATGATGCAAAGCAATGAGGTACTTTTACTTTAATATCTGTTTTTGCAAATCACATACCTTTTTTTAAATATAATAACAAGATCCCACTATAAATTTGCCACAACCAAATAAGATTTAAATTTTCTTTTTAAAAACGATAGATGCTTAGCTAATAACCTACAAGAAAAACATAGTGGTGATCAAATCATTCCAGATGTTTGCATCATAAATGTAATAGGAGTTTTCTCTATTACTTTTTCAAGTTCATTTTGATTCAGTATGTGAGCTAGTACCATATTAGGTTGAGTTATCATGAGAAATTGTTTGAAAAGCCAACATAACATTTTTTGAAAAAAAAATCCATGATACTTACATTCCAAGTTATTTCGGAATTTTGATAGTGATCTTAACTTGATTTGATTTTTATATAAAATTGAGCACTGCGACTCAATTAAAATTTAAGCTGATGCACTTAATAGAATAATAAATGGTTTGTCCCCGCCATGGTAAATAATAAGGAAGATATTTGCATTTCAATTGACCGCCACAAAAATAAGTACATAACAAACAGAACCGCCATTAGGGAACTTTGAATGCAATAAAACACGACAAACATTAAAGTAATGCAGGCTCTGATTAATGAGGCCTGTTCACGGGCAGTAATGACAATTACTTCCCCTGCATGAATGGGTACACATGGAACATTCAATGTGGTATTTTCAGATAATACCATTCCATAATCAGCGGCGTATTGTGCCCAGATAAAATTATATGTTTGCCCTAAAGTTTTATTAATTGGTTAAAGACTTTTGGAAGACGATTTTCTTGATAATTAATTTACAATTGGGTACTTTGTTGATGCGTTTTTCAAATTTTATTACATTAAAGCAATGTCTAAATTTACCTTTATCAATTAGTTTAAGAGACTGAAGTTATTAATCATATTATTTAATCATTGTTAATTATCATAGCTAACAAATATACCTCAATATTTATCTAAGGCCAAGTGCTAAGCGCTAGAAGTACTAAAACCTTGACAGCGCGCCATAAACATGACTGATCGGTCTTAGAGCTCAGATATTAGCTTGATGACAAAAAAGATATGCTTCCTAAATATAACACTGAATCGAGTGTTTGTGTAAGTGTGAAGTAAATAACGAAGTAAACATTTATTGGTTCGTGTTTTGAAGAAAAAACCTTAACAGCACCATACAACCTCGTTCAACTACAAAGTATCGATAAAGTTCCCGGTTTGTGTTGCATAACCGCAGTTTCTCACCTTTTACTGGTGATATGAACAATTTTGAAAATCACTTGATATTTATTGTAACAAATGTTTCGGGATGAGCTGGTGAAGCCTCCAGAAACAACGACTAATTGTAAAGAAAAACATAATAATATATGAATAAACAGCAGGAACCATTTAGGAACACGAACACTGGTAAAGTCAATTTTGCATATCCCAAAGGTCTTATAAAATCTAACGCTAACAATTTCCTGAACCAGTTTTTTAATAGCAAGAAATAAACATGACAAGGATATACCAAACGGAGCCAAATTATTATATCGTAGCCACATCATCACACTAAATGCATCACCGAGTGGCAGGGATTAAGCAAAACCATCATGTCCAGTTTAATAAGTCATCTGAAACTCAAGGTTTGAAGCAAGTTTAGTTTTCGTCTGACAAAAGCGAAACATGCATGTCAGAAGACACAGCCTTCTTATAGAGCAAAACTGTAAAGAGGAAAAGAACGTATGCGTTTTTGATATCTCATTATCAGTTTCAAAAAGATTATTATAATAAACAGATCACAAATGTGAACCAGAGAAATAACCGGGTTGGAAGAGTCAGTGCTAAGCATCTTCAAAACAAACCTTATCCAATAAATCTAGTACTTGCAATTCAATACAGCGCCGAGCACCAATTAACATTCTCGTGTAAGCAAAGTGTCTAATTTCAGCCAGTGCCCAAGGTTATGAAACCGAGCCTGGTCGCCATTTCAGCCAATCAGATGCTTGAGATTTAAGACTGGTTTCCATGCTAAGTTTTATAACCTTAGACACAGATCTACAAAACGCAATTAATTAGAAGTCGTCTTATAGCGCTAAGTTTTAAGAAAAGTTGGAATTGGTCGATATCAAGAACTCAGCCACTATCCATCTAATAACAATTAATAAAAGAATTAAAAACAAAACTCAACGTATATTTTTAAATAAAAGGGGGGTAATTGGAATTTATTGGAATTTGTAGCGCTGTTTATCAATGACTAGTTGCTCTATGAATGAGTTTTTTTATTTTATTTAAATCTAGAACTTGAAAAATTGATTACTTTCTAATATTGTGAATATATTTAGAACCACTTAGGCCTACTTCTTCAAACCTTAATTTAACAAAGGTAGAGATAATTAGGTTGTGGCTTTATAAGTTCAAGTGATATTGCCGCTAGCTGGGAGCGAACCCGCGCCGTCACGGCGACAGCGCCTAGCCCTGCAAATCCGACAACGCAACCAATTGAGCTAACCGGGACAACCCCAAAAAGGTTGATCGGATAGCCCTGATATACTTTATCACCACTGCATGACATCTGTGACGGGGATTGTTTTCTGATAACAATACTGACTATGTACGGGGAGAAGTTTTACGGCCGCCACACTGCACAAATAGCGCAAGTGTGAATTTCAAATGATAATTGCCTCTAGCGGGGAGCGAACACGCAACGTCAAGGCGACAGCGCCTAGCACTGCAAATCTACAACGCAACCGATTGAGCTAATCGGAACAACCCCAAAAAAGGTTGATCGGATACTCCTGATATACGTTATCATCATCACTGCATGACATCAGCGATGGATATTACACTGATAATTGTACTGACTATATGTACAGAGAGATGTTTTACGGCTGCCACACAGCACAAATAGCGCTACTGTGAATTCGCAAATATTATTGCCTCTAGCTGGGTGCGAACCTGCACTACTGATGCTGTTGTAAATGATATGTTTGAGTTTGTCATTTAGAATGCTTCGTATTTGCCTCCCGGATAAGTAAAAATTAGACCTTCTTTGTTCGTTATGGTATTTAGAAAATAAATCAATTCTCACTCAAACTGTACAATATTACTACATGTATTACTTTTCCTTAGAATAAATTAACCACACTTAACTTAAAAATAACGTAAATAAACTACTCTCGTTACAAAAAAGAGCATGCAAAACAATATTTGGACCAGTATATGTAAGTTTTAAGGATGCCATGAATAAAATTAATTCTCTTACTATTCAACAGAGAATTTCAGAAATTCAGAAAGCCAAATTTTTTAATAAGGTGCACAATAAACTTGTACCTCAAGATCAATCAATCAATCAATTAGTAAAGTATTATACAAAAATACTGATATTGCTAAATGATTTTTTTTCGATGCTAGTAACTGAATTCATAATACTTTTGGTTTCTTTTCTGGTCCTGATTCGAAATGCAATCACAAAATACAAACAGCTTCGAGGAGAATAAATATGGAAAAGAAAGGAAATTGATTAAGCGAGAGAACATTGACCGCGAGCAACTACTTAATATTTCTAGACGATCAATCTTATTGTTCAAAATAAGAATATGGAACTTTCTGGCTTTTTAAAATGCTTTTGTATTAAAGACAGTTGCTACATTTTCAAACAATGATGAAAATTTCATCAAAAAACATTTCACTTAAATGGAATGCTTTACTCTCCCTACTCGGGTATTCATAAAATTTAAGCCTTAAGTATTGTCCCTCGTAATATTTAGTATTCTTAAATGCCAACATATTGTTCTTTTTGTAAAAATCCAGAGATAAACAAATGACAAACGTGCTGAAAAAAATTCTGATTAAAATTCAGTTATTTTGTTTTACATAACATAAATAAAATTGAATTAGTGTTCCACGGTGTACTAAACGCTTACTCTTTACACAAGAAATTATAGAATTAAGATATATATTGCCCTCGGCAAAGGCATTTTTCTGATGAGTTAAAGATAGTTTAAAATTGTCGGAAACTAATTTACTCATTGAGCCAGTTCCATGTGATCGTTTAAAAGACAGAAGCTATCAGAGCAATATTATCCGCCATCAATACGTCCTTTGATGCTTGATATTAAGTTAATTCGTTATTTTATAAGTACTGAACTCTCTTAAAACAACAATCACGTAAAAGAAAAGACTTTCCCAATATCTTTGTCTAACATATTTTGTAAACAACACAATTATTGTAAATCTACCTTTCGATAATTGTATACGATCTATAATGTCTCGGCGATATTTCATTAACACTTGGAAAGGTGTATAGTCCGAAGACAAGGGTTTTTAATCATCATGCAAAGTCCGAACCCTTCCCCGCGTCCAGCACCAGATTTTAGTAAATTGATCTTTGTTTTAGTGTTGGCAATGGTTCAGAAAAAAATGAATTTACAATTTGATATTCGTGTATATCTTTAAAAAAGATAAAAAGAACTGATGAAAATAATCGGTTATATGCAATAGTGAATAAGATGCAGCTAAATTAATATTTTTTCCTTTATCTTGAACTGAGGATCCGAACATCACGCCAAAAAGCGTCAGAATGTAAAGCTAGATAACACTCATAATACAACAGAAAAATATAACATATAAGAGACAACATAAATTCAGTAAAATTATTTTTATCACATGATAAAAACAAACACATTGTGTTTTATTTTATAGAATTTTGTTTTAGGCAGTTTTAAGTAGGGAAACAATTAAAGAATCTGTGCTTTTGAAAATGTGTCTTTACAGAATTAAAAAAACTAAGCAAATATGTACGAAGGTTTGGGCTTGTTTGGATACAACTAGCCACCTTTTCTTGCCGAAGCATTGTTTTAGTCGGCGAATAATGTGACTTCTGCACAGAAGACCAATCGTTATTTTCAAAAAAAACCTCTGTGATTTTCAGATTGTATATTGAACAATTTAAAGCATTTAGTTCTCAAGTATAATTATCTAGCGTTTTTACTTACACTTAAACGAAAGAAAGTATTGACTGCCTCACATGAATTATCTGGGTCAGTTTCTACATAAATCCTTCAGACTTTTATGATAAGCTGAAAGAGATGAACCCTCTAGGTTTTTGTTAATTATTTGTGTTTTCTATGATCAAAATCATATCAGGTTGATAAAAGGACGAATGAACGGAGAGAGGGAGGAAGGAATGAGAGAAAGAACGACCGACGGACGATCGGTTGATGGAAAACGGACGATGAACGAACGGACGAACGAATGAACCGGCAAATAAACCAATAAATGGGCAAGTGGAGTTCTGTGCTAAAACTGCAATATAGAATGTACATAGGCTGTACATATCAAATAAGTGTTTTAACCTTGTTAAAGTTTTGAAAAGCTTTATTATTGTTAAACATATCTATTAGCATTTTCATAAACATTTAGCAATGTAAGCATTAACCTTACATAAAAAGGATACTAACACAGTTGCGATAAACCTTAAGGTTTCTCGTTCAACTTCGAAGTCCCCTGCTCATGTAACGTTAATTTACATTCTAATAAGGAGAATGCAGTGACAAAATTCTAAATTGTCCATAATACAGTGAGTAAACAGGTGCCTAAGTAGTCATTATCATTGAGCCTACCTGTGCGCAATGCAGAAAGTCAGCCTGTGCATCAAAAACTGGTGAGCAGAGAGGCCGCCGGTGCCCCAATTAAACCGAAAGTAAAGGCTTTTTGGATAAATCTATTAATATTTCTACTTATTTGTAAGTATTTTTGGAAGAATATTGAAGAAATGAATATAATATATCGCTTGATACGTTAGATATCAAAGCAAACACTCGTTATAGACTGCAGAAAAGCTGGATCTGTGCTCTACGTCTGTGTATCGTCAACTAGTTTCATCGAGATTTCTGCCACAATCGCCGAAATTTAAAAAGTAAACACTACAATGCATAGTTTAGACATTCTAATGTTCCGTGCACAACCTTTTTTGTACAATATACCTTATATCTGTAACATTTGCACCTGGAATCTCTGACATATGCTCTCCATCCATTGTTATTAGCAAAGAATAGCCGTTGCCGAAGCAAAGAAACAGCCGATATAGCGAATTTCGCAAAGAAACAGTCGATATGTATAGGCACCGTGTCCTTTGCTGATCGGTTCTAAAACTAATGAAAAAAAAACGTTTAGATCAAACCGTTTTTAATCAAATGCGTAAGTGGAAAGTCTTATCCCCGCGGTTTAACAGCTCGACATTCCTTAATATTAATTTTCTCGCTCATTTACACCGACTACTATCATGTTGTACAGATGCTCTTGAGTAACAAACTAATACAAATGATTGCACTTTTATTTTCAAAATATGATTGAAAAATTTTCAGCGTTTGATTAGCTATCTAATTTGGAATCGTCTTTTTCAAAGGTAATGTTCTTTGATATGGAAACAGTATTTTCATACCTTTTTAAGATTTAATTTTGAAATAAAGCATTCGTTTTTTGAACAAACTAAGGTAATAATTTTACGTATACCATTAAAAGTTAAATACGCCTATAAAGAAAAGCAACATTAAGAAAACAAACAGCGAAAACAGAAACTGTGAAAATACAGCTAGTTTTCTAATTTGATCAATTTCAAAATTATGCATATGGTAACACTGCAGTAATTCAGGTGGCTCGGGAACCAGTCCATTTTGTCTAGGGTTTGTGCGGACCATTAGATAAAGTAATTGTGTGATTGGTTGAAACTGCAAAAGCAGAATAAAATATTTTAATAACCATGTGAAAATGCACAGTGTTAAGAAGAAGTTGAAACAAAAATTTGCATTTTTATTTTGAGTATGAAAATTTTATATATTTAAAAATGGGTAATTTCTTTGGACAAAGTGAAACTGAAAATGGCGCATAGCTGAGGGTGGTGGTATGCCAGTGCATGTCGCGAAAAAGTTTACTGGTTACACTATACTTTTGTTGTGTTTTTATGATGTCTCCAGTTTAGTTTTGTTGGCAAAAGTAAGATTTTAAGGCCTTGACCCAATAGCTAATTCAGAATAGGAGATGAAGCTATATTGGGAGTCTATGGGAAATGAATTACTGTAGTCTAACCATATTTCAATTTTGTACTTCCAAATCATGTGATAATAAAGTTCTTGCAAAATTGTTGGAATTATGATTTACGATAAACATATAAAATCCTGAGAGGTTCATCAAGTGTTAATTTCATTTGATGTAAAGTGTATCGGTAATATCTCATACTTGATATCATTACCAGGGTGCTACCATCTTTCTCAGAATTATCTTTATTTCACACAATGTTAGGAGCTAGATTGCTTTTTGCGATTAGTAGAAAGATGTCAGTTACGTTATTTTGCTTGACATTGTTTGACAAGACGCTGAAAGAACCATTCATCGCCTGTAACATCGTTAATCTATTCTCAAGATCTGGCTAATTATCTTTAGTGACATAACCAGGTGAATGAACGTTTGTCAAAAGAACTCAGGCAGCGATTGTCATAATGCACTTGTGAAATAGGTTTCACAATTTTAATAGTTCTAAGATGAGAAATCAGTTTCTCGATACTAAAAACATATTTTGTAAAAACTAGAAAATTAAGAACATCAAATTTTATTAGAATTCACTATTTTTGTTCTATTTCGGTCTATAAAAACGCAGGTGACGTTTTAAAGAAGCCCAAATCAAATCATTTTCAGGCGTTTTCTTTCTTACTTTATTATTTTTCCACATTGTACTCTTAACATCCTCATAGTTTAATATGAGACAAGCTCACCATCCTCATTGAAAAGGGGAGAAAAAAAATCTTCATCGAATGAAAAACCTTATCTTGAAGCATTTTATTTGTCTTAAAGGTAAAAACTGAAAAGTAAGTTATTTTGTGTTTAATAGGTTTTGAAGGTCATAGATTTGTAAACAATTTTGTAGATAAATAGAAAACATATTCAAGATGTTGTTTGTTATATGTTATCGAGTTGTTAAGAAGCCTGAAGATGTTGATCCTATGATATTATCACCTTTCATATGACATGTTATTTATAAGGGCTAACAGATATAACACGCCGTTTTATTTAATGTCAATTCTATGTGATACAAGTCTTAAAAGCTAACCAGCTGTTCAACAATTGTAGTTCGAAAATTATCTTAATAACAAATTGGATATGACAGTGTTATCGAGTATGTTCTTGATTGTTCGAGAATCTTGCCGGAAATTTTAAGTGTGCGCGTTTGGTATTTTTTTGAGCTGTTTACAAATTTGAAATTAACATGACACAAAAAATATTGAAGCTAATGATAGGTTGTGTTGAAGTGACTCTTAAGGTTGCCATTTCTATCATATGTATATTTCACCATGTTGTCTGGAGATCATAAAACTAAATCTGGAGATCAGTCTCAAATCTCAAGCATCTGAATGGCTGAAATGGCGACCAGTCGCCATGTCAGCCAGTCAGATCCTTGAGATTTGAGACTGATCTCAAAACTTAGTTTTATGATCTTGGGCCCATAAAATTGTGAAATACACATGTTACGAACAACCACACCAAGGACACACAGCCAAGGCCAATGAAAAAGCATCAATGAGAGAGGAGCTAGCAAGCAAGTAGGCAGATAGCTAGAACGTCCACAAATCATTTAGTACGATGGGTTCGAAGGAAACAGATTATCATATCAAAGAAAATCAGCCCATGTGCTTTTTCATGTTTGTATTAATAATAAACTTATTTTAAGAACAACAAAACTTAATACATGTTTCCCTATTAGTTTTACCTAAAATAAGATTAAAGCGAGAATGTAATTATCAAAATAGTGATAGCTATTGTATATAGAGCAAAGCAGTAAAAAGGTTATGGTAACAGAATACCGGTATTCAGTCAGGCAAAGGCGTCATGATTCTTATCTTATTCTTTTATCGTTGCAAAATATTCGCAAAGTATTCATCAACATTCAGATTTGTACGTTTATTTTCTGATTCCATAAGGGTTTCCAATTTGGAACAAATTATCCATTTTAACTGCATATATATAAACAAAAAAGATAAATATAAGGACAGGATTGAGTAAATGGGAGTCGACGCCGAGGTTATCCACCGCTGTCCCAAGTCGTAGCACCGGAGTCAAACATTATTGTGCAGAAACATTAATGGAACATTGGTCTATGCATATAATTTGTAGACAATATCTGAAGCAAGAAATAATAATTGTTTATAATATCATAAAATACACAACCACAATTAAGGTTAGATTCGTAGAATTTGAATAGATATACTGACTAAATTGGTTTTGTTTTTGTTCGCTTAGTCTTTATCTTTGGAGAAAAAACCGGCTGATTGTGGAAAGTATTAATCTGAAAATATCGCATTGAAGGCTCCATGTTCACCAGAGTTTTCGGAATGGATTAAAATTTGAACATCTTAAATGTCTAGATATTGAGCTGTTCTTAAACCTGGGCGGGTCGGGGTTGGTACTATTCATTGACAAATACGGTCAAAAGTTTGTCATGTTTCGATTGCTTTCAAATTATCATTTTCATCAGATAGAGATAAGGCATGAGACTGCATTCGTTGTACACAATTTAAGCTTTTCATGATATTTACATCTTCATCCGTTTGTTTTTTGAGTTTGTTCGTGTCAAAAATTCCAAAATACTTATATTTGCTTATGTTGAACTAATAAAAATGTCGCTGTTTATACTTCATGTTTTCTCCCAAAAGCATTTCTTAAATGGCCTATTTTTTAATGATTTGTAAGTCTAATCTCCAGTCGTTTTATTTTTATTATACATGTATTTGCAAATACTCATTTTGTAATTGTTTCTGCATCCTTCTGCTTACTGCCACAGTGCTAGTACTATTTGAGCGTCTAAATCGACGATTTCCAGAAAACACATTTATCTTGGAACTCTGATAAAACAAATTAAACAGCCATACTACCCTAGAAAAAAACAACGGTATAACTTTCTTACTTTGCCATGTGGGAGGCTATTTTTATGTCTAGCTTTCTTAATATCCATATTTAAAATAATTTCTTAAATGCTTCATCAATCATTTATGAAATAATTGCTATGGTAATGGATGTTTTGTGTATATACGCAATATGGATAATTGTCGTCAGGAAATGCTATTTTATGTAAGAGACGTTACCTAAGATCAGTCTGGTAATGATGTAATCTTCAATTCCTTTTTTTTTTACAATAAGGGGCAAGTCGTGAGAAAACGTTATCTTCTGAAATCATTTTTGACATTTTAGAAAAAAAACCTTAGAATTATTTATTATTTTCTCAAAACTATTTGGAGATTTGTAACACTATTTCACAAAATAATGTTATTTTTACCGCGAAATGCATACTAAATTATGTCGTCTGCTCTACTTTATTTCGTCATTAAAAGAGTTAACGTCAACTGTCCGAAGGTACCTTTCCTCGTGACGCATCTTTTACAGTATTATTTATGCCTTGAAATTATTCAAGGGTTATAAAAAAATTGGTGCATTAAATTGGAAATTAATTGCAAATATTTAAAAGTGTAATAACTTTGATTCACCGCAGATTTATATTACCATCATAATTTTCATTACAATTTTAAAAAAATATTGAATTTATCCGTATAGAAACAGGGCGAAATATCGGAAAGAAAACATTATAGAATTACTTTCATCAAAGAGTCTCCATGCTCTCTACGACTTTTGAAAAAGTGCATTATGAATAACAGCACTGTTTGAATGTACAGTGAGACCGTCATCACACGTCACGAACAAAGCTACCTTGATACTTAAAATAAAACCAAAAAACTTCAAAAACGTATTGTCTCATGTATATACTAAAACGTTCATCTAAATAAAACATTCAACATTATAAAATGTTCTATTTATAAGGGTATTTTGAAGAACTGTTGAGATGTGTTTTAATGGTTATAGGGAGGATTACTTTTTAATTATTTATCAACATAGTGCCAATTGTTAAACAATATTTTCATCGAAGCAGCAATTTCTTATACATTTATTAAAGCGTTACATTCGGGAGCAGGTTTTTTCCGGATATTAAAAATACTACTCGTTACCTCATAAAGGCGATTAATAAGAGTGAATATATATCAAATAAGAACAACGAGTTAATTTCTATTTGGTTTGATAATTAATGTTCAGTTTGATAATTAAGAATTGATACTGACCATTGACCATAAGGGCGTCAGCGAATACATGTATATTGTTACCACATCATGCGAACAAACAGATCAACCTGATAAATGTAACCGCGTGGATAAGACTTTGTAACGCCGCATTGTATTTTTTGCCGTTGATCATGGAATGATATTTATCTGAAAATACCGTATTGTATGTATTTGCCGCTGATCATGGATTGGTATTTATCTAAAAATACCGCAGTGTATGTATTTGCCGCTGATCATGGAATGGTATTTATCTGAAAATACCGCAGTGTATGTCTTTGCCGCTGATCATGGATTGGTATTTATCTGAAAATACCGCAGTGTATGTATTTGCCGCTAATCATGGATTGGTATTTATCTGAAAATACCGCAGTGTATGTATTTGCCGCTGATCATGGAATGGTATTTATCTGAAAATACCGCAGTGTATGTATTTGCCGCTGATCATGGAATGGTGTTAATCTGAAAATACCGCATTGTATGTATTTTACGCTGATCATGGAATGGTTTTTATCTGAAAATACCGCAGTGTATGTATTTGCCGCTGATCATGGAATGGTGTTTATCTGAAAATACCGCAGTGTATGTATTTGCCGCTGATCATGGAATGGTGTTTATCTGAAAATACCGTAGTGTATGTATTTGCCGCTGATCATGGAATGGTATTTATCTGAAAATACCGCAGTGTATGTATTTGCCGCTAATCATGGAATGGTGTTAATCTGAAAATACCGCATTGTATGTATTTTACGCTGATCATGGAATGGTATTTATCTGAATATACCGCAGTGTATGTATTTGCCGCTGATCATGGAATGGTATTTATCTGAAAATACCGCAGTGTATGTATTTGCCGCTGATCATGGAATGGTGTTAATCTGAAAATACCGCATTGTATGTATTTTACGCTGATCATGGAATGGTATTTATCTGAAAATACCACAGTGTATGTATTTGCCGCTGATCATGGAATGGTGTTTATCTGAAAATACCGCATTGTATGTATTTGCCGCTGATCATGGAATGGTGTTTATCTGAAAATACCGCAGTGTATGTATTTGCCGCTGATCATGGAATGGTATTACTCTGAAAATACCGCAGTGTATGTATTTTCCGCTGATCATGGAATGGTGTTAATCTGAAAATACCGCAGTGTATGTATTTGCCGCTGATCAAGGAATGGTGTTTATATGAAAATACCGTATTGTATGTATTTGCCGCTGATCATGGAATGGTATTTATCTGAAAATACCGCAGTGTATGTATTTGCTGCTGATCATGAAATGGTGTTAATCTGAAAATACTGCATTGTATGTGTTTTCCGCTGATCATGGAATGATATTACTCTGAGAACACTGCATTGTATGTATTTTCCGCTGATCATGGAATGATATTACTCTGAACATACCGTATTGTATGTATTTGCCGCTGATCATGGAATGATATTACTCTGAACATACCGTATTGTATGTATTTGCCGCTGATCATGGAATGATATTACTTTGAACATACCGCAGAGTATGTATTTGTTGCTAATCATAGAATGATATTAATCTGAAAATACCACATTACATGTATATGTTCTGTTTGCTTGGTAAATAATTAGTTGTGCATGGCTTAGGGCAGCAATGTGCATTTTCATGACATTCAGTCAAACCGAGCCTCCGATATTATTTTATTTTTCCTAATTTTTGACTTTCAAAAATACCTTTTCATCCATTTATAGGTATACTACCTACATTGTGGGAGAAAACACTCCACTTTTTATCCAACTTGGAGTAAATGTTGTCATGCGATATTTTAATGCGGCTGTGAAACACATTAGCAGACTTTATTATTACAAAAATGAAAACAGTCTCAAAAATTGCATTGTCCAAGATCAGTGTGAATTTTAATTCACTAAATAACTGGATTTTGCAGTGAAGTCTGGAGTGAAAGTGCTAGGATAGACAGTAAATAACCTATCATAATAAAACATACGTCAATGATCTGACAAACGCCTTGACGTGGTTTTGTTGTGTTTATGTGTAAACTTGAAACTATTTGTTAAAGTACATTAGATACAAATGTTTTTCAAACAAATCAGAATTATAAATTAGCTAAAAGTAGAGAGTCAACTTCTATAGATGATCAATAAGAAACCAGGAGTTTAAACAATGTTCAACGTTTCAGCACCCTTACACTTGCCCTACCAAGTTCTCTGAGGAACTTGAATGAGAACTATTTACTTAACTATTATTTAATTTATCATATTGTTAATAATAAATTATTTACTTATAACATAATTTTTGTAAACAGCAATACTGTGAATCCTACGACGACAAAACGATCAACTGTAGAAGGGTAGATCACTTAATATGATGAAAAGCCGAATATATATTTTTCCTTTGAAGATTCATAAACGACGTTTGCTAAAAGGGTATTTAAACTACAGGTGTTAGATTCTTGTCATACTAATGGATGGCAGTAGAACTGCTTTTTGTGCCAGATCGAGATCTCCAATGAGCAAAGTGTGCTGTTACAATCCACCACATGTAAATAGCCCCTACAGACACAATCAATGTCATAATGGTAGCAAAACTCCCCTATGAACACAATCCCTTAATAAGTTTAAATAGTTCTTTCATTTTATGAGAGTACTGTTAAAAATTTGCAACTGGATATTCTTTCTTGAGTGTTGGAAATAAATGTGGCATATTCGAATCGAGGCTGATGTAGCTTGCTTTGTGGTTAAAGTAGATACCGAAAATACTCGAATACTGTAGGTTATAACCCTAAACTTTTGAGATAAGGACTTGTTCATGGACAATGATTCTATATAAACCCCACAAAGATCGTAATTGGTCTGAATTATCTGTTAACTATCAATGTACTATGCCTGAATGCTGCACATTCTTAGCGAGTTCGCGAACAAGTTACCTACCATTTAAATGTAGTTTTTGCAATGTTCAACCTAAGCTGTACCCCAGCAAAGATGCCAAGCGATACAGAAGGAGAAGAAACCCGATGCCAGAAAAAAGGCAGAGCAATTAGATTTAACCCCCTTGAGTGAAAATTAAAATTTTATCTTACTGAGGATAAGGATACACAATATATGATGCGTTCTAGATCCTAAATGTTTTTTTTTCTAGCCTTATGTTTCATGAACGTTATTTAGAACTAGACAGTCACGTGACGAAAAAATACACTAAATGTACCAATTGTCTTACAAAAATTGATATAGCCGTGTTATTTAAAAAAAGGAGTTGATAATTCAACAAATGCATGTATTTGATTCTCTCTTTTCTGTCATAAAATCATTACATCACGCGACTTCCTACTTAACCATGATAAGTTATAGTTTATGCCATTACTTTTGTTTATTTAAGTGTTATTTTTGTTTGCTTTATCTTGTTTCTTAACGAAACATATTATAATACGCATGAGATATTGCGTATACGAGTACATCTGTTGACTCGCACTAGCCTCTACAGTTTGTGCAATGAGTATCGCGATGTCGAATAAAATTTTGATCAGCTGGAGTGTCCATCAGTCTGTCAGTTAAACGACGTTAAAAGTCTTAACTGCATATGTTGGAATGCTTGGACATAACTTTCTTATACTGTTTATCATTTAATTGTTTATCGTTCAATATCTTATTTATTTGCGTTAAATGCTGCTTCATTAGTTTAGTCGGACTGAATTCACATCGGCGGATCCTGTCGACGGTATGGCACGTAATTGGCGTCTACTGGGATAGTCTTCACACTGGCAAATCCTATTCACAATATTGTAGCCGATTGTTTTCACTTTTATTTGAGATTCGGTAAATCTTGTCCACGGTATTGCGAATTGTCTGGTTCCTGCACGACACATGTAACTTTGTGTATAAATGACTGAAAAGTCAATTCTAGAAGCAAAACATAAAGTCAAGACTAAAAATATTTAAATATTTATTTAAAAAAACCCTATAAATATTCAGAAAAATAATCATTTGCAATCGATTAACAACTAGTCTGAGGGATATAAATGACAATCAGATTTTGAATAAATTAAGAAATCACGTGTTTGAATCCTTCAGTAATTGAAATAAAAAATGTCATTTTATATTCATGTTACATTCTATAGTATGAAACCACATACATCTGTAAATCTGAACACATTCCATTTCCTTTTAAAGTTTAAAGAGGGAGCTGGGGCACGATCAAGAAGAAAACTGGGTCCCGACTCCCTGTGGGCGTCACTGCGCGGCTTTCTGCTTGATAAATACTGCATTTGTTTTTCTGTTTTTAATCAGTGATATTTATTGTTATATATTGTGAGACTTAGGGTTTTAAAGGTCCTATTGTTCTAGGCTTTATCGTGTACCTCATATTGATTTTACAGATTCTGGTCATTGTTAAAATTACCGCGAAATATAACATGGGTGGGGTATTGTTTACATGATTTTAATCCTTGGTGTTTAAGTTGTAAACAGGTATCGAGAAGTTTACCTTTATTGCATACTGATGTCCTTGATGTAGTAAACCTAACACGCTACCTGCAGATCCTCAACTTTCACTTATCAACTTGCATTTTTGTACAAATTATTGGAAATTTAATCGTTCATGCTGACTGGCAGTAGGAGCCTGGGAAATGAGGATTTTGTGTACTACGTCATCAATATTGATAAAGCGTTTGTTTGTAAACAGATCGTCTGTCAAAAGCCAAGTCAGAGAAAAACGCAGGGTCTATCTCATGTCTTATTATAGGTATATATGTCTTATTATGGATATTTGTTGTAAAACATGATTATTTGTTGATTTGAGGTAAAAGTTGATAAGCTTTTATTTATTTTAAGGGTTTTTATAGCGGGATTCTGCAGGAATTCTGCCGGTATTTTCAGCTTTCCGCCGTCTGTTGCGGGATTCCGACACTTTTCCGCCAGTGGCAGAATTCTTGCAGGATCGGGATTTTTTTACTATAAAAGCTAGGTTTTGGCGTGTTTTGGCAGAACAGACTCGGGAATAACATTAGTAAAGTTAACTTTTTGGGGTTTATTCTAAATTGATATTTATCAACTTTTTCCATTCTAAACACATTAGATCTAGTAAACTGACTTGTATGAAAATAAATGATGATTAATTTTATGAATTGAGAATTAGAAGATAAGAAAAAGTATAGATAGAAGCATTAAACTGAACATATTTAAAAGGTCTATATGTGTTGTTCTCATTAAATTTTATTAGTTCCAAATGGTGTTTTTGACCCGCCTCCAACATGTTTATAAATCCATGGTCGTGACACCATTTTTGGTGGCAGCTTAAAAACTATTAACCTATAAATTTTATTATTTAACAAAGATATTTGCTTGGTCAGGCATTATTGTTGTAGAGTTCTCATCAAAATATTTTCATTTTTTTTAAGTAAAAGTAAAAGTACACTTAAATAAATAGTCTGTTCTCAACCCCAACCCCCTTCTCAAGCACTTGAAATTTCTGCTTGACAAATAATGGACAGAGAAATGGTTCTTACAAGACATCAAGCACTCATGGAAAGTTTAAATGAAAACCAACATGAAAGTGAAATAGAAATTGAAAACAGATACAACGGTACAACACCTTCTAGACAGAGGAGCTTTGAACATGCAGCATCAAGAGATTTCAGGGAAGCAAACAACCCAACACAGAGTAGATCAAGCTTGAATATGAGCATGGGAGATAGTCATATGCATAGAGATCAACATGTCGAGCAACCAAATAAAGAAATGAACACAGCCATACAAAATATTGAACAAAAAGTTGCAAACTTAGAAAGCTCACTATACACAGTCACCAATGAACTCAAAAATGCAATTTTTAACCTAAACAACCACAACACAAATAAATCAATACAAAGACCACAGACCCACAACAACAACACCACACATCCTTCTAATAACCAGTCACTCAGAAACAGATTTAATGAATCCAGTGACAGTGACAATGACTCTGATAGCACATTCCTGTCCAGACAATCTGTAAGAAGAAACAGAAATAGCCCAAAATTGCCCCCATTCACAGGTAAAGAACCCTGGAAGGTCTGGTTCAACAGATTTGAAGAAGTCGCCAACAGACAACAGTGGACTTCTGAAGAGAAATTGGATGAGTTATTACCAAGATTACAGGGTACAGCTGGAGAATTTGTGTATGGTCAGTTGACACATGAAGCAAGATCAAATTATAAAACCTTATGCAAAGAGCTTACCAGCAGATTTAGAATTGTTGAAACCTCAAAAACCTTTTGGGTAAAGTTTAGCCACAGAAACCAGCAGTATGGTGAGAAAGTTGAAGAATACGCTGCTGAATTAAAGAAACTTTATGATAAAGCCCATGTGAAAAGGGACGAACAGACAAGACAAGAAGATCTATTGCGCAGATTTCTAGATGGTCTACTTGATGACAAAGCACGGTTTCATGTCGAGTTCATCAAGGAGCCAACAAACATAGACGAAGCTGTTTACCACACCGTGTGCTTCCAAGAAACAAAACAAAAAAGCCGTACATTTCAGGATGACAAAACTAGATGTACATATGAACAAGACACAGAAAATGACGAAAATGATATTGCAAGAATTGTACCTGGAAAACAGAAATCCAGAGAAATACAAAAAGATAGCACACACACATCAAGCACATCTGAAAACAAAGAATCTTTTGATTTAGAAAAATTGCGCGAGATAGTAAGGTCTGAACTACAAGCTATAACAAATAAGAATAACAATCAAACATCCAACACATTCTCCAACAACAATTACAAACATAATAAACAACAAAGAGCTTGTTTCAACTGCGGAGACCCATCTCACATGAAAAGAAACTGTCCTAAATTGAGACATGACCAAGGTCAAAGTCAAGTCCAGACTCAAGGTCAATCACATATTCAAGGTCAAATACAAGGTCAAGGACATACAAAGGTCACAGAAAACAAAGATTTAAACTAACAAGGACTGCCTCCTCCGGCCAAGAGTCAGTCCCTTTGAACTTATTTCAAGGCCAAAACAATATTTTAAATAACTCAGTCAGGAGAGGTTTTCCACTCTCTGACAGTATTTATGTAAAAGGGGAAGTACAGGGTGTACCAGTAAATTTTGTACTTGACACTGGTGCAGAGAAAACAGTGGTATCAATAGGGGTCTTTAACAAAATTAAAGAGTCTGAAAAGCCAAATTTATACAAAAAGGGAAAACTAATGCATGCAGGAGGTGAACCATTAGCAGATTTTGGCAAATGTGAACTTTTGTTAAAAATTGACAATTTTATAGTCAAAAATGAAGTAATTGTTGCTGAGATAAAGGATGACGTACTCCTTGGGATGGACATACTTAAGGGAAAAAATGGCAAGCCAGCTGATATCATCTTAAGTCAAAAGAAAATCATACTTAACGGCGTCGAAATAGCATGCCAGCATGACATCACTCCAAATATACGCAAAGTACGGGCAGCAGACCACTATACAATTCAAGGTCATACAGAACAGATCATAGATACCTTTATTGAGCGCTATGAGTCTGATGATTCAAAAGGCAATTCAAACATCATAATTGAACCCTCGGACAGCTTCAAGCAAAAATACCCCCTTGCCATGGCATCCAGCCTTGCCGATATAAACAGTAGTGCCACAATCAAGGTGCGTATCATGAACCCTTTTCCCAATGAGATTTCAATTAACCAAGATGCAGTAATCGGTACTGCAGAATTTTTAGAACATAGCCCAGTCACAATCCTCAGTCAAGAAAACAATGACAAAAACAATTTTGCTTCAATAAGGCGTCTTCAATTCTCACACAATACAGATCAGTCACTTTCACAGAATATAAGACAACTGAGTCAAGGTTTTAAGAATGTGAAGCACAACAATGAGACATTGCTCACTAGCATTCCTAGTCACTTACAGACCTTATTCACAGAAGCAAGTGAGGGCAAAACACACAACCAAAAGATTGAGTTAGCAAAAACTTTGATAGAGTACCAAGATGTATTCTCAAGAAATGACAATGACTTAGGTCTGACAGACTTAGCCGAACATAAAATTGACACCGGTGACGCCAAACCCATTAAGCAACCATTCCGGCGTGTTCCTATTGCTTTTCAGGGTGAAGAAAAGAAAGCCATTGACAAACTTTTAGATCAAGGAGTGATCAGACCATCAATTTCTCCTTGGGCATCACCTCTTGTACTTGTTCGTAAAAAGGATGGTTCAGTCCGACTATGCGTTGATTATAGACTAGTTAACAAGGTTACGAAACCTGACGCGTTTCCTATCCCAAAAGTCGATGAATGCATAGACTCACTTGCCGGCGCAAAAATTTTCTCTACTTTAGATCTTACATCTGGATACTTCCAAGTACCACTTTGCGAAAATGACATACCTAAATCAGCATTCATATCGAAACATGGACTTTTTGAATTCACTTCGACCCCGTTTGGTTTGACGAACAGTGGAGCAACGTTTCAGCGCGTTATGGAATTAGCACTTAAGGGTCTTCAATGGCAAACATGCATTATATATGTCGATGATTGCATAGTATTTGGTTCAACTTTTGAAGAAAACCTCATGCGGTTACGCGAAGTATTAGAGCGATTTCGTACTGCTAACCTGAAACTGAAACCACAAAAATGCGAACTTTTCAAAAGCGAAGTTACGTTTCTAGGTTACCGAGTTAACGCGCAAGGCATCAAACCTGATCCAAACAATGTCTCAAAAATCATTCAATGGAAAATACCAGAAAATGTAACCGAAGTGCGTCAGTTTCTAGGACTGTGTTCATATTATCGTAAACATGTCAAGGATTTCAGTTCCGTTGCAAAACCACTTTTTGATTTGACCAAGAATTCAAGCCTACTCAAATGGACACCATCATGTCAGGTTGCTTTCAATACCTTAAAAGGTGCATTGACTAGCCCAAATATAATGGCTCTACCAACAAATGATGGCAAATTTATCTTGGATTGTGATGCATGTAATTATGGCATTGGTGCTGTACTGAGCCAAATTCAAGACGGTACTGAAAAAGTAATATCATATGCAAGTAGGTCCCTCAACAAGGCTGAAACAAATTATTGTGTTACTGATAAAGAGCTTCTGGCAATCCGATACTTTGTCGAGTACTTTAGGCATTATCTTCTAGGCAGAACATTTACTGTCAGATCTGACCACATTGCATTAAAATGGCTATTTAGCCTCAAGTCACCAACAGGCCGCATTGCTAGGTGGATAGAAATTTTATCAGGTTATAACTTCACTGTTGAGTACAGACAAGGTAAAAAGCATGGCAATGCTGATGCTGTTTCTAGATGCCCAAACCCAAAAGATTGTTTGTGCCCCAATGTTGACATGGAAGACAATCTTAAATGTGGACCATGCAAGAAATGCATCAAAAGAGCAAATGATATGGACTCTAATCTACAGAGTCAGAGTCAGAACGCTTGTTTACCTATTCAGGTTAATAAATTGGCATTCATAGAGCCCAACAAAAGGTTACAGGCAGAAAAGTTATCTTTTGCTTCAAAAGCTAACTCAGTTTTCCTCATGCTATTCATGATTGTTAGTTGTGTACTAAGAAATACAGTGACTTCAAGTTCTAGTTTGGCAGAAACTGTCAAATCAAGTATAGTTCAAACCAAATTATGGATGAAAGACATTGCAAGTCTCTCAGTTCACATGTTTATATGGTTAATGGTTACCATATGTTTCATACTATGTTCTAGTGTGAAGGTTGCTTATTCTTATGCAACAGGATTCTTCAGTATATCGCGTCAGACTTTCAATGGTCGCATGTTATGGTCATTGCTAAAAGTCAATTTTTGTAAAGATTACCTGGTTTGGGTGAGATCTTTATGTTGTTCTGTTAGTACTAGGTCACAGACAGGTTTCTTAAGTACTTTCATTCCATGGTCAAATGGATATAGTCTTCAAGATTTGCGGGATATGCAAATGGAGGACAAAGATATTGGACCTGTGTTGTCATGGTTCGAAAAGGGTATTAAACCCACTGGAGATATTTTGAACACAGCGAGTCCAAGTACACGTCATTATTTACAATGCTGGGGTGAACTTACAACACAAAATGGAGTTTTGTTAAGAAGATTCAGAAAGAAAATTGGTATAGGTGATTTTCTACAGTTTCTCACTCCTAAGAAACTACAGAAAGATGTTTTATACCAAATGCACAATTCATTAATGTCAGGTCACCTAGGGAGAAAGAAAACTAGGGAAAAATTATTACAAAAGTATTACTGGCATGGAGTTAGGGAAGATGTATACTTATGGATAGAGCAGTGTGATAACTGCGGAGCAAATAAGCCTTTGCCAACCAACCCCAAGGCCCCATTAGGAACAATGCCAGTAGGAGCTGTGTTAGACAGGCTCTCAACGGATTTTCTAGGTCCTTTACCTTGTACAGCTAGAAATAATAGATACATTTTAACAGTAGTGGACAATTTTTCTCGGTGGGTAGAGATAATAGCAGTCCCTGATCAAACCGCAGAAACAACTGCAAGGGTCATTCTTAATGAAGTTATCGCGCGTTATGGTTGTCCGTTATATATTCATAGCGATCAAGGCAGTAATTACGAAAGCAAATTATTTACAGAACTGTGTAACTTACTCGAAATTCGCAAAACACGTACCTCGGTCCGAAACCCAAAATGTAACGGAATGACAGAGAGATTTAACAAGACACTGACAAGAATGATCAGAGCTTATCTTACAGACAATCAACATGACTGGGACTTAAATTTAGGGTGTTTAGCAGCAGCATACAGAGCTACCCCAAATGAAACAACAAAACTAACACCTAATTTAATTATGCTAGGTAGGGAAGTTAGACTTCCAGCAGAAATTGCATTTGGGAACAATACAATGTCAGAGGAGACTGCCTCATCTTATGGACAATATGTATTTAAATTAAAAGAAAATATGCAGAAAGCGCATGAAATATGTCGTGAACATACCCGCAGTACTGCAAAGCGGCAGACAGACCTATATTCACCAGGGAAGGCTTTTCATCAGTATAAAGCAGGAGATCTTATATGGTATTTGAACATCTCAAGAAAAGAGGCAGTATGCACTAAATTGCAAGCACCATATTCTGGTCCATTCCTTGTCAAGGAGAAATTAAGTGATCAAAATTATGTAATACAGTTTTCAAAGTCAAGAGACGACACCAAAGTCATCCATTATGATAAACTGAAACCGTATACAGGACTTTCTCCCCCCAAGTGGACCAAACTTTGCACAAATGATTAGAATGAACTCTTTTCAACAATGCCTGATGAAGCCTCAGCATTTAGTTTTTTTATATATATATATACCTTTCTCAGCAGAGTCAATTAAAAAAAAAAAAGAAGAAAAGCACAAAAATAAATATATTTTGTATATAAAAAAAAAGTTTAATGTATATTTGTAGGGTGTCAGACATGGCAACAGAAAACAAGGAGCCCAACACTAGGCCGATACGGGTGTCAACAAGCATCAATTTCACCAACAATCGGGGCAGGGTATACGAGTGCCAACGCTGTGAGACAGACAAATATAGAAACGAACGGGCAAAGGTGATAACACATATATTCCGGAAGCATGTGGCCCTTGACAGCGTCCCCTTTTATTGTTCCATCTGTAAATTTGTCACTACGTCTCAGCTGGAACTGGAGAAACATGTGAGCCCCCGAGTGTACCCTACTCACAAAGCCACGGTAGAGGCTATGATCCAGAATGGCGAAGATGTAAATGAGGAAATGAGTCTCCTCCAAAACTTAAAACACTACATTCCAAACTCCAATGACATGAAACGGTTAGGACGAGAGGAGAGCGAGACAATTTTTGCGAGTAGGCGCAGGAAACCTACTGACATTCTAAGGGAATCGCTCGTCCAAAGTGGAATTCCGACTGGAAAACCTGCCAGTCAGGTATCCAACCACACAGTAAACACTCAGAACATTCTGGATGAAATGCTCAATGGTTATGAACCATCCAACTTCTCAGTTAGTCCTGTACGTGCCACTGGCATCAACACTCTAACTGCCGCACAAGTGGTTCCTTCATCACATTCACAGAAACCCCAGACAACCACCAATGCTCCACCTGCAGCGATACCCGATGATTGCTCCTCGTCATCATCTTCTGACTCATCTGATTCGTCTCTGTCAGAAAGAGTTATGCAAGAGGTAGCCCACCTCAGGAAAGAGGTGAAGACCATGGGTGCAGCCTTAGGGCAGCTTGTAACGGAAATAAATAAATTAATGGACGTTATGTTAGACAAGCAAAAGAAAGAAGAGAACAAAGAAAACAACATAGACAGACAAGGACAACAACACGTAAGCAGGCACGAACATCAGAGACAAGAGAGGGACAAAGAAACAGACAGGAACAGGGAGACCGACCGACACAGGTATCGCCCCTACCACAACCGAGCTCACTATTACCGCTACTGAATGCCAAAAATTGCTGGATTGGACTTTCACAGAGATATTTAAGAAACAAATTCAATTGCTATTGTCACTCTCTCCTTTCACTTATTTTAGAGACATAAATTTTAAGAAAAAAAATTAAGGCTTTACACATCTTAAAAAATTATATGAAGAAATAGTACTGGGATTCATTTTAAAAATAGTACATGTATTTAGTCTCGAAATTGACTTTTGTAATGCTGAAAGCATGTTGTTGTTTTTTTATTTTCAAAGTAAAGACATAAATTAGTAAATAAAGGCATAGTCAATTTAATTGTGTAAATATATATGATAAACAGCACCAGTGTAAGTTACTTTTCTTAAGGGACTACAATTACTTCCTTAAGGGGCTGCTACTGAAGAATTCAGTAAAAAGATTGTATGTGTTTTTGAATTCATAAATGTTGGTAGTTATACAATGTTAAAATGTTCTTTGAATTTAAAGGCACACTTGATAATGTTTGAATTTTTGAGATAAATTTCTCATGTTTTGCAATTATTCATGTTTTTGATGTTGCAAAGAGTATTTGTAACATGTAACAAGACTGTTCTTTGTGGAGAAATAGGATGGTGCAGCATTTCCTATTTTCTGGATAAGAATACCGTAGACACCAACGGTTCTGCGGGTTTTAATTTTTTTTCTTTTTTTTTTGATGCAGTTACTGTAAAGTCAGTAATATTAACAAGTTTCAAATTTTGAGATGATTGTTAAGTGTAATGTTGAGACATATGTTTAAATGTTTAAATTTATTGATTCAAATAAGAGAGTTGAGTGATTGTTTGAATGTGTATTTACTGTTAAAACATGTGTTTGTTCTACTGGTTTTAGAAAATTAAATTGATCGTTTGGGAATGTTCAGTCATCAGGTGTTTTAAAGTAATTCGCACATTTTTAGATTTGGAAGTAATTTGTGAGGACACAAATGATTTAAAGAGGAGGGTAATGTGAGACTTAGGGTTTTAAAGGTCCTATTGTTCTAGGCTTTATCGTGTACCTCATATTGATTTTACAGATTCTGGTCATTGTTAAAATTACCGCGAAATATAACATGGGTGGGGTATTGTTTACATGATTTTAATCCTTGGTGTTTAAGTTGTAAACAGGTATCGAGAAGTTTACCTTTATTGCATACTGATGTCCTTGATGTAGTAAACCTAACACGCTACCTGCAGATCCTCAACTTTCACTTATCAACTTGCATTTTTGTACAAATTATTGGAAATTTAATCGTTCATGCTGACTGGCAGTAGGAGCCTGGGAAATGAGGATTTTGTGTACTACGTCATCAATATTGATAAAGCGTTTGTTTGTAAACAGATCGTCTGTCAAAAGCCAAGTCAGAGAAAAACGCAGGGTCTATCTCATGTCTTATTATAGGTATATATGTCTTATTATGGATATTTGTTGTAAAACATGATTATTTGTTGATTTGAGGTAAAAGTTGATAAGCTTTTATTTATTTTAAGGGTTTTTATAGCGGGATTCTGCAGGAATTCTGCCGGTATTTTCAGCTTTCCGCCGTCTGTTGCGGGATTCCGACACTTTTCCGCCAGTGGCAGAATTCTTGCAGGATCGGGATTTTTTTACTATAAAAGCTAGGTTTTGGCGTGTTTTGGCAGAACAGACTCGGGAATAACATTAGTAAAGTTAACTTTTTGGGTTTTATTCTAAATTGATATTTATCAACTTTTTCCATTCTAAACACATTAGATCTAGTAAACTGACTTGTATGAAAATAAATGATGATTAATTTTATGAATTGAGAATTAGAAGATAAGAAAAAGTATAGATAGAAGCATTAAACTGAACATATTTAAAAGGTCTATATGTGTTGTTCTCATTAAATTTTATTAGTTCCAAATGGTGTTTTTGACCCGCCTCCAACATGTTTATAAATCCATGGTCGTGACAATATGTCTGACCGTAACCACAGTCCTTCTCGCAATGACATAAGTTTGATGTATCATACTTGTTATATTTACGCTGTCAAACAGATAAATGCACCACTTACCGTTCCCTCCGGCTTAGTTTGACAACTGTTACAATGAGGAAAACAATAAATCCTGTTTAATATTCATACCTATGATAAATGCGCGCTTCAATTTCATGCAAATCGAAAAGAAAATTATTGTCTTCATTTCATTATGTTGAAAGTTTGAGAATGATTGATGTGGCTTTTGTATTCATTGTCAATCTTTATCGGAAGAGACAAATGATTTTGCGGAAAAAAAATTGTTTAGACACAAATTGGTCACTTTTGTTTAATAAGTAATCTCATTCTTTACTAATTGAGCACCACATAAAATAAGTATACTTAGTTGCTGTAGTAGCAGCAGCAACAGCAATAGCAGCAGTTTGAGTACTAGTAGAAGAAAAAAGTAGAAGTAGAATCATCATCATCATCAGTAAAAGAAGTAGTAGTAGTAGTAATTGTTGTAATTGTTGCTATTGTTGTTGTTGTTGGCGATGTAGAAGAAGCATAAGTAGAACCAGCAGCAGCATCAAAGGTAGTAGTAGTAGTAGTAGTAGCAGCAGCAGCAGCAGTATTAGTAGTAGTAGTAGAAGTTTAGAAGTAGTAGTAGTAGTAGTAGTAATAGTAGTAGTAGTAGAAGAAATATTAGTAGTAGTAGAAGTAGAAGTAGTAGTAGTAGAAGCACAAGCAGCACCATCAGCAGTAGTAGCAGTAGTAGTAGCAGTAGAAGTAGAAGTAGTAGTAGTAGTAGTAGAAGTAGTAGTAGTAGTAGCACAAGCAGCACCATCAGCAGTAGCAGAAGTAGATGGTGTTTTGTTGTTGTTGTTGTAATTGTTTTATTGTGTTTTTTGTTTTTCATCATTGTTGTTTATTTATGCGACCCATCCGCCCTTTGTTATAACAATATTTGTCGAACCACACTAGTGTCGTGTACCTGATTTAAGAATTACTCAGCGGGTGGTAGAGGGTCGACGTACACCCGCTACACCCATCAATTTTTATTACAGGTCAAGGAATTTTAGATATTTAAGTTTTGTAATGAAGATGTTCACTGTAATGAGCACGCCGGGATACGCCGATGATCATCTTGAAACGTCAAATGTTATTTATAAAATACCGAATCATTATTGTAAAGCTTTTATGTTAGATCGTGTGCCCAGAACAGAGTTTATACATACACATTTATCAGAAATATTAATTGATAAAAACTGCTTGTGCAAGATATCATCATTTATCTTGATGTAAAATTACTTGCTACAATGAATTTCATTTAAATTAATAAAAGAATGTCCAATATCATGGTCGCAATACAAAATTGTGTGTTGGGAGAATAGTCCGAAATATTTTTAAAATGACTTTAAACTGTTGACCATTTTTTATTTTTTACGATTGTTATACAAACAAAGTGGTTGTGCTCTACTAAAAAAAATACTATACCGACTGAGAATGGTTAGAATGAATAGCTGTATACGAGGCTTAATTATCTGACGACATTAGCTTAAAAACTGTAAAACTATATACTAAAAACAAAATAACTTATTAAAGAATAACTAATGTTTTAAAATTTTTGCAGTAATACTACATATAAAGTATACAGAAATAAAACGGTTTTAAAAGAATTGCATTTTTAAAATAAAAGTAATAAAAAACAAAACCAGTTTCGAACCTACGAGTTCATGTCTATATCCGTGAATTGAAATACATTTACCGACTGCGCTAAGCGGGTTCTTGCCTATGACAGTTTAAAACCGGTTATATACATTCATATCTATTTACAAGTAGATTGTAACATTTACGAAATTTACCGAATATAGGGTCAAATGCAAGAGTGCCAGGTCAATTTTGTTGGACAACAGCGTCGTTTGTGCTGTTTGGTGGCTGTAAAATGTATCCCCTACATCCAGCCAGTACTGTTATCATTATTTTACTAATTTTGAAGGCCGTCGAGCGCATACATATGTTTGTATAAATATTGAGTAGCGCTCAACGCGGGGATAGGCCAAGACAAGATGACAAATTAATATCGCCAGTCAGACGCAACAGGTTTTAGCATACAGAGAATGCGCATAACGTTTGGCAAAGCAATATTATTAAAAAGGAAAAAATTGAACAAACCATAATATGTAAAACTATTATAATTCATGTTGAAAAAAGAAAATAATAACAAAACTAGCCGGTATTTTTTTTTCTTTTTTTTAGAAGTCAACGTGATGCCTAATACGAGAAATTAGGTACCAAATATCATCATTTATTAACATGCCTAGAATTTTAAATTTAAAAGGTTAGCTTAAACGAAAATGCGGAAAATCCCAAGTTATGTTTGAGTATTGCTAAACAGAGGACAAATAATAAATATTTCAGACTTGGAATGGGCATGTACAAATATCACCAAGAGCATTATCATAGCAAGAGATAGTTGAATATAGACCTTAAGATAGCTACTGTTCCGAAAGTAAGAATCATAGGACTGAGAGTCAGGCAAGTTAGGAACCAAGAGACTGACAGTCGTGAAAATGCATAGCTGTATATTTTTGTCGGTTTATAGGCATGTGGAAGAATTTAGAGAGATATACGAAGCATCGACGACAAAACGAACACACGCTATGTTTGTTATCACTCCACATTCAACCATTTTTGAGATTTCTTGAAAAAAATATTCACACGTACAAAATACAAAACTCACTGGTCGCCAGGGGTAATTCGATATCTAGTAATACATAGCTAGGTGCGATGTTAACATCACTATCAGCATAATTACTTGAAATTAACGTTGTGACTCTGTAATAAATCACATAATATGCCAACAGCTGAAAGATAATGTATGTTTTATAACGGTTTACTGTACAGATATAAATTTTGTATAAAGGGGCAAGTTATATTGACCGATGAATTTGCAAGTCGGTAGCCACATTTAAGATCTGGAAAGTAAACAAGCGACAACAAGGGAAATTTAATGTCTCCTTCTCCTGACGCTATCTTATGATAACTATGATGCAAAATATGCATTAGCTTTTAAATCTCCACAACTGTCTTAGTTCGGTTCCACCACTGCCTTAGTTCGGTTCCATCACTGCCTTAGTTCGGTTCCACCACTGCCTTAATTCGGTTCCACCACCGCCTTAGTTCTGTTCCACCACTGCCATAGTTCGGTTCCACCACTGCCTTAGTTCGGTTCCACCACTGCCTTAATTCGGTTCCAGCACTGCCTTAGTTCGGTTCCACCACTGCCTTAATTCGGTTCCACCACTGCCTTAATTCGGTTCCACCACTGCCTTTAATCGGTTCCACCACTGCCTTAATTCGGTTCCACCACTGCCTTAGTTCGGTTCCATCACTGCCTTAGTTCGGTTTCACCACTCACTTAGTTCGGTTCCACCAATGCCTTAATTCGGTTCCACCAATGCCTTAGTTCGGTTCCACCACTGCCTTAATTCGGTTCCACCACTGCCATAATTCGGTTCCAGCACTGCCTTAGTTCGGTTCCATCACTGCCTTAGTTCGGTTCCACCACTGCCTTAATTCGGTTCCACCACTGCCTTAGTTCGGTTCCACCACTGCCTTAGTTCCGTTCCACTACTGCCTTAATTCGGTTCCACCACTGCCTTAGTTCGGTTCCACCACTGCCTTAATTCGGTTCCACCACTGCCTTAGTTCGGTTCCACCACTGCCTTAATTCGGTTCCATCACTGCCTTAATTCGGTTCCACCGCTGCCTTAGTTCGGTTCCACCACTGCCTTAATTCGGTTCCACCACTGCCAGTTCGGTTCCACTACTGCCTTAGTTCGGTTTCACCACTCACTTAGTTCGGTTCCACCACTGCTTTAATTCGGTTCCACCACTGCCTTAGTTCGGTTCCACCACTGCCTTAATTCGGTTCCACCACTGCCATAATTCGGTTCCACCACTGCCTTAGTTCGGTTCCATCACTGCCTTAGTTCGGTTTCACCACTCACTTAGTTCGGTTCCACCACTGCCTTAATTCGGTTCCACCACTGCCTTAGTTCAGTTCCACCACTGCCTTAATTCGGTTCCACCACTGCCATAATTCGGTTCCACCACTGCCTTAGTTCGGTTCCATCACTGCCTTAGTTCGGTTCCACCACTGCCTTAATTCGGTTCCACCACTGCCTTAGTTCGGTTCCACCACTGCCTTAGTTCGGTTCCACTACTGCCTTAGATCGGTGCACCTACTGCCTTTAATCGGTTCAACTGCTGTCTTAGATCGGTGCCACTACTGCCTAAGATCTGTGCCACTACTGCCTAAAATCGATGCCACTACTGCCTTTGATCGGTGCCACTACTGCCTTCAATCGAAGCCACTACTGCCTTAGATCGGTGCCACTACTGCCTTCAATCGATGCCACTACTGCCTAAAATCGGTGCCACTACTGCCTTCAATCGATGCCACTAATGTCTTAGATCGGTGCCACTACTGCCTTAGATCGGTGCCACTACTGCTTTAGATTGGTGCAACTACTGCCTTAGATCGGTGCCACTACTGCCTTCAATCGATGCCACTACTACCTTGGTGCCACTACTGACTTCAATCGATGCCACTACTGCCTAAGATCGGTGCCACTACTGCCTTCAATCGATGCAACTTCTGCCTTAGATCATTGTCACTACTGCCTTAGATCAGAGCCACTACTGCCTTAGATCGATGCAACTACTGCCTTAGATCGATGCCACTACTGCCTGAGATCGATGCCACTACTGCCTTAGATCGATGCCACTACTGCCTTTGATCGATGCCACTACTACCTTAGATCGATGCAACTACTGCCTTAGATCGGTGCAACTGCTGTCTTAGATCGGTGCAACTACTGCCTTTAATCGGTGAAACTGCTGCCTTAGATCGGTGCCGTTACTGCCTTAGATCGGTGCCACTACTGGCTTAGATCGTTGCCACTTCTGGCTTAGATCCGTGCCCGTACTGCCTTAGATCTGTGCTATTACTTAGATACTTAGATAGGTTCCACTAATGACTAAAATCGGTTCCAATAATGACTTTTACTTATTGACGAGACATCTTCCATCCTGCAGAATTATTGTTTAACAGCTAGACAACTGCCTTACAATTCCACTGACAGACAATACCGCCTGCCTTGAAGCAAAGCATTTGTCAAATGTTGATGATCGCATAATAGTAAAGTTCCCGTGGAGGAGCAGTTTTACTCTTCAAAGAATGAGACATGCCAATGCTTTGAATCGATCTTCTTTCAAAATACTCAATGTGTTTCCGCTGTTGAATGACCAGATTGGTTTACCAGATTAAACTTCTTTATCTGAGTGAGTCGGCTACGTTACTCGTAGAGCACAGGACGCTCATGTAGCTGCACTTAAGCGTAGCCACCAGTTAAAGTCTGTAACTCGAGAAAGATGGTTTAAAGTGTGACTAATGTCATAACGAAGCATCGAGGTTGGTGGAGGTCGAGGCTAAAGGAAGACTCCTACCATTGGCAGGTTGTTTACTTGAAACAGAAGGCCTTTGAACAGAAACGGTTTGGTTTACCAGTCTTTATTTTTCTAAGTCTTACTTAATTTAACCATAAAGAGCGAGTTTTACCATAAACCCATCATCGCCCATTTACCGCTTAATTTTTGGAAGAAATTTTCTTGACAGAAGTGTTTTATGTGTGTGTATAGGTACTTTATGTTGATACGTGTTGTCAGCTTGTCAAACCCTGTCATGTAACATAAGCTCGTGTGTATCTTTATTCCGTACTTGTCATAATCGTCCCGGTAGCCACATTGTTGTAACGCCATCTTCACAAGCCCATTGCACCATCAACGATTTGTGTTTCTGTGCTCGAATCATTGTGAAATCACAATCAGCGAAGGATTTTATTATTTATCGTTAACTAAATTACATTAAAAATACATTTTACTGAAAATTAATATGCTCTTATATACTGTGGATTAATTTTCTGTTGGAACATGACGAAAAACACTGTAGAAGTTCGAGATAACGACAGAAACGAGGTACACGTAATTGATTATTTTGCTTGCAGATATGCAGGAAAAAGGACGATTGCGTATAAATCAAAGCAGGTAGAAAGAGGAAAGAGCGAAATTCAGAGTAAATAGGTATCTTTAATGACATGAAAGTTTGCAAAACTACGGGGATCTTAATTTTTGGTGACTTGAAAAGGAACGTAGTGGTGTATTTTTACGTCTATATTTCGCCGTTCCTTCTTTTTTCTAAATATATTGCACTTCCGTTTATAGGTTTGACTGTAATATTTTATAGTTAATTTGTTCCATACAAGTACATCTCTTCTCTTGTAAGAATAAAGAATATCTACCTTTATAATTTAATATAATAGTTTTTATGGTAGGGCGGCGGCTGATTGCTTTAATTGCCGAAAGTTTAGCTTATAAAATCGATCCTGGGTGACATAGAAAACACTGCTACTCTTGTTGCTACGGGGTCCTGGAGCGGCATTACACAAATGAATAAAATGTCAATCGTCTTTACATTTTAAGGGTTAAGGTACTTATTTAGTCCTATACAATTTACGAGAAATAAAAAACAAAAAAGATCTTTCAAATGTCTGAAATATCGTGATGACGCACGATACGACCACCAGTACAGACGCAATAATGGCGTGTGTTCATTTCTTGGTGCAATTTGCGCATGTAGTTATTAAGGCGTATAATATGTGCACTACAATTCTGTGCAATGCAATATGATTTAATTTATTATTTCAAGGTTGTATAAATAGTCTCTACGTAACCACATTGTCTAGCGTGAGTTGTTAAACAAACCACGTTTTGTTAAAATACAAGGATATAAGTAAAACTGATGAAGACTTTTAATAGCTGTGTAATTTATCTTCAATCGCTATCATGTCTAAAAATATTAAATAATTCGAGCTATGTTTCGACCTGGTATAGTACTTTGAAGTCATTTTTGGAACAAAAATAATGTAGAACACGAGGAGGATAACGTTTAAACCTACCACGTTTAAACTAGGTTCTGCTTCTGTCCCGTTTTCGTAGTTGATCATAACATGGACACTTTTCACGTTGCTTTCATCCCCGCCCCCAAAACATCCTATATATTAAACTCCAAGCCTTGTCCATACATAATTTCCTATTTTATTTTTTCTTTCAATCATTTTTAATTACACGGAATGTGAAAGTTCATTAACTTTATACTTATGCGGCAATCAAACAATGATAAATCGCTAAAGGAAACGTGTAATATTTCATAAGCAAGTTGTAAAGGTCTATGTCACCTGGTTCGTCAAGGCAATATCATAATTACTTACCTATAATAAGTTTCGCCCTTAAGTAAAAGTTCGCAGGCATGACATCATGCGTTTATTAGATTTCACGAGTGGCTAAGAGTTGACTGACAGCAGATTATTTCCGAGACCACAAGTTTCGTATGAACATGCACTAGTAAACAAATAGTTTCTATTTATGTTTTGTTATTAATGCATAGCCATTTACTATCAGTGTAGAACATGACCACGTTCATGTTAATCAAAACCGCTTAAGGACTTAAGGACGTCCCAGTATCGTATAATACGAACTGTATGCCTACATGGCAACATGTAAATACTTGTACATGCCTAAGGCCAACCGTACGGTTTCGAATACGTTATTGAACTTGTACTTTCAAAACCGCAAATCTCCCGGACGTAAATACGTACTTGGACTTGTTTTTTCAAAACCGCACTGTCCGCGGACGTAACTACGTATTTGGACATGTATTTTCAAAACCACACAGTCCCTGACGTAAATACGTATTTGGACATGTATTTTCAAAACCGCACAGTCCCTGACGTAAATACGTACTTGGACATGTATTTTCAAATCCGAACAGTCCCTGACGTAAATACGTACATGGACATCTCTTATAAAAACCGCACTTTCCCGGACGTAAATACGTACTTGGACATTTATTATAAAAACCGCACTTTCCCTGACGTAAATACGTAATTGGACATGTATTTTCAAAACCGCACAGTCCCTGACGTAAATACGTACATGGACATCTATTATAAAAACCGCACTTTCCCGGACGTATATATGTACTTGGACATGTATTTTCATAACCGAAATGTCCCGGACGTGAATACGTTCTTGAACATGCATCATCAAACCGCAAAATCCCGAACGTGAATACGATTTGAACAACACGAATGCACTCTTTCACATGTTTAATTAGAACATCACGGTGTTGAACGTCAATGAATTCTTGTATATGTCATCAGAAGCAGCGAGAACCGAGCATTAATAGGCCTACGCTCTTGAACTTGTAAAATTAGAACAGCACAGTGTACAGTCAGGACATTCACATTTTTGCATGTAACCAGACCTATCAGAGCAGAAAGTGAAAACGTTCTTGTACATGTATGGTGAAAACCTCTCAGAGCAGACTTGAACGCGTTATTCAGAACCCTTGACCAATTTTATCAGGATTGCACTTTACAGAACGTGCAAACGTTCTAGAACATGTGCGTAAGTCATTTTAAATAATAGCGGCTTTACAAAACATTCATAAAGCAGAGAACCATTGGGAAATGTGCGCATCAACCGCCGACCTTGTAGGTGTCAATGCCTAATCACCCTTGTTTCGTGTAAGACACTGTTTCATCTCGCTTTGAACCTAAAAACATTGATGTTCACAAGCTTCTTCGACGTAGCTTAGCTAAGTCATTTACAAGCAAAATCAACATTGTGACTTAAACTAGCGGGAATGCGTTATTGACGATGACGGGGATTTTGCTCGATTTAAGCTACTTTGAGTAAGCAAACACTATGATAATCATTAGGTTTTGGGGAGAAACCACTGTTGATAATTTTTGCTACGATTTATAAAACCTTACAAATGAATTAGTAATACTCTACACAATGGCATGCCGAAATAGTCTTAAATGACTTCACTTAGCTCAAAGCTGCACAGATCTATATTAAACACAAACGTTTCCGGTCGAAACAAATGCAACTCCCTTCAAGCAATAATTACAATCAGATAAAACACGTCTTGTCGTAAACACTCACGTTAAGTCAATTTTTGTCCTACTAGAATTAATATTATTCACTGAAAATCCGTTTGTCTAAACCTTGATGGGATTAATTTAAATATGTACTTATACATGTGTGTTTAAGTTAGGGTGAGTAATGTGTTTAAGTGAGGGTGAGTTTGTGATGTGTTTAAGTGAGAGTGAGTTCGTGACGTGTTTAAGTGAGGGTGTGTTCGTGATGTGTTAAGGTGAAAATGAGTTCGTGATGTGTTTAAGTGAGGGTGAGTTCGTGATGTTTTGAAGTGAGGGTTAGTTCGTGATGTGTTAAAGTGAGGGTGAGTTCGTGATGTGTTGAAGTGAAGGTGAGTTCGTGATGTTTGCAGTGAGGCTTAGTTCCTGATGTTTTGAAGTGAGGGTGAGTTTGTGATGTTTTGAAGTGAGGGTGAGTTCGTGATGTGTTGAAGTGAGGGTGAGTTCGTGACGTGCTTAAGTGACGGTTTGTTCGTGATGTGTTGAAGTGAGTGTAAGTTCGTGATGTGTTGAAGTGAGGGTGAGATCTTGACGTGCTTAAGTGAGGGCGTGTTCCTGACGTGCTTAAGTGAGGATGTTTTTGTGATGTGTTGAAGTGAGGGTGTGTTCCTGACGTGCTTAAGTGACGGTTTGTTCGTGATGTGTTGAAGTGAGTGTAAGTTCGTGATGTGTTGAAGTGAGGGTGAGTTCGTGACGTGCTTAAGTGAGGGTGTGTTCCTGACGTGCTTAAGTGAGGGTGTGTTCGTGAGTGTTGAAGTGAGGGTGTGTTCGTGATCTATTGAAGTGAGGTTGAGGTCGTGACGTGCTTAAGTGAGGGTGTATTCCTGACATGCTTAAGTGAGGATGTGTTCGTGATGTGTTGAAGTGAGGATGAGTTCGTGATGTGCTTAAGTGGGGATGTGTTCCTGACGTGCTTAAATGAGGGTTTGTTCGTGAAGGGTATCATTCATTTTTTCTGTACCATCATGATGATAAATCTCGTTAAAGGAGACTCAAATTTGGGGTGATGCACAACATTTTCCAGGAGTGTTTCTCAGAAAAATGAGTTATTTTCAAAGAAGTAGTAGTTGAAGTAGTAGTAGTAGTAGTAGTAGTAGTAGTAGTAGTAGTAGTAGTAGTAGTAGTGGTAGCTGTAAAAGGTCTCCACGTACATTCAATCAATGCTGTTATCAGTTACGTCCTTTGAAGGTAGTTGAGTACGATATGTACTGTGTTAAAAGTAGTTATAAATTTCCTTTTGTTTTTATACTTCGACCAGTTTTAAGACGGGTGGTTTCAATATCCCATCCAATACAGAGCTGAATATTTTTCAATCACCCCAATGATATACTGAATATTTTTCAATCACCCAAATGATATACTTCCTGCGCCTTTAACTTTCGCATTTGGCGTTATCTGTGATATGCAGGGTTGATATTCTCATAACCCCTATCAAGGTTCTTCTGTTTATATCTCTTTTTGTTTTTTCGTTCAGAGCATACCAATTTTTTATCTGGGAACCATAAGCAGCTTAACATGGAATGGTATTAATCCGAAAATACCGCGTTAAAGGTTCCACCATATGCATACCATCGTTTGGAATGGATCGAATTTAATATTAAACTGCCCTCAACCCGGGGCGCGGCGGCGCGGACAGTCATATGCATTTCCATTAACTGCCCATAAACAGGCTCAGTCCAACCGATATACTTGTCGTGTTTGGTGGCTTTTGAAGTTCCATTTTTATCTACTTCTATTCTTGCTACCACTACTACTTATTTTACTACGACCTGTAATACTTCGATTGCTATTAAACATTTACAACAATTACCTTAACTTCTACCATAACTGTTGTTACATCTGTTGTTGTTTTTTCGTTATGCTTGAACTGCATAAGCTACTCTGTTTACTGAAATAAATTTTACTCTGAATTTCTTCATGTTTTGCTACTGTTGCTTCTGCTGCAATCTTCATACTGCTATTGCTGCTAAATTCTTCTGTTAATCAGTTGATTATACATTTTTCAGAGAGAAAATGGTGAAGTGAATGCTGCGTTCACTCCGGACAGTTATGTAGATGTAGTGGATGACGTAAGTGAGGTCAGTGAGACCACGGAGGAGGATGTCTGGGCACTGCCTGAGCTCGAAGTGGACTTCACACCATTCTCAAGTAAGCATCGCTATTTACTATTTAAATATTTAAATACATGAGTAACATAGCAATATAGAACTGTCTGGAAAAGTATCAATATCCTTCAAACTACTAAAGGTTGAATAACACCAAATCACGCTGTATCCTTCCGTGGTCCATTCGAATGAAGTCCGTTTTAATTTATGCTATTCTTTTCCATTATTCTGTCTCTATTAATACGTATGCTACTAATGATAATTATATTATTTGTGAGCTGTCAATTTTCTGTTTTCTGTAAAACAAATTTTTACTTTGATATATCCTGGTGATACGTTTTGTTGAAGCTGCTAATTTATCATCTCTTATAACAAATGCTATATTGATATGTATAACGTACAACATTAACTGCCTGAAATTTTGTAACTGGTAAACAATTTTCTGGCACTTCGTCCTCTTTATGGCCTGCATATTTTCAGTTTGTCGTTTGAACATGATACTGATTACTCGGCGCGCCATGAGCGCGACGACTATATTTGTGCTTACTTTAGGAAATCTAACTGCAATGGGACAGGGGCATAACTTCAGAAATGTTTGTCTTTTTGTAGTTATAAGACGTAATTGAAGAGAGTTGAGTTGTAAAAACGTACGAATAAATGTTATAAAAAACGAATCGTTCCATCAAAACTGGTCGTATATTGCTTTTTAAGACTCTTTTGTTTATTAATAACAAGTTCTCATTGAATAGATAATAAGTTAGGTCATGCGATGATGATAAGCACGTGACGATTTTTTTAAAACAACAGAGGCGTACTTTCCGTACAATCGGCCAGGGATGTTGACTGTTGCACTGCGTATGTACCTACTTTTGTAGTTGTGGAATATAGTTAATCAGTTCCTGTTCTCATCAGAAATAACTTTATAAATACGGATGAGATTGAATATTCGAACATTTAATTATTCGGTTTGACGATGAATGTATTCTGGACGTAATAACAAACATGAATAAAATAGGAATAAAATTTGAATATGCCTAACGAATATAGCGGTATTGGATCCCATTCCTACCAATCAATGAAAAAGCAAACTATGAATGAAACAAATATTTGGTTATGATTGCTTGTGAAATAATAAAAATGCCTTCCTGTTTCTTACGATTGTTGTAATTAAATGAAAATCCTTCTCGCGTCGACTTGATATCTTGTATACACTGTTGCCACTTCCTGTTTATGATCTGTTTATTGTTGGTTTCCTGTATAACACGTGTTACAGATTTATTCTTGCACTACGTCCTCTATTTTATGTGTAACTGTGTTTGGAATGACGTCTAAAACTCATACTTTTCCAAGTCCTGATATAAAATTATGTCTGCAGTCGCCATTTGGCCCTCGTTTGTGGCACTATATCGGGGATTTATTTACCAAATATTGAGAAAAAATGTATTCGTATATGCGTCTTTTTTCGAAATCCCTGCGGTAAATTGAAACGAGTTTTTTGGCACTATATCGGGAATTTATTTCCCTAATATTGAGATTACTCTTATATGCTTCATATTTTTGACCTTGCAGAGTTGTCTAGTTTGCTACAGTGAAGGGTATTTTGTGGCAATATATCTTGAACGCATTTGCCAAATATTGAGAATACATGTAAACACCTTTTTTGACCTTGCAGAGTTGTCAACCTGCGGTAAAGTGAAGCGTGTTTTGTGGCACTATATCGGGAAGATCGTGCTGTTGATCGGCTTCCTCTATATCTTCATCTGTTCTCTCAGCTTCCTCGGTGATGCTTTCCAGTTACTCGGAGGTATGTTATCTGACACATCTTGACATTAGATAGAACATAGCCCACCAATAGTTTGACAAATGTATTTATAGGGTAAATAATAACGCCACAATACGATAATTTATGGTTTTTTTTAAACCGCTTCAATAAGATTGTTTCAGGATTTCGAAAATTCATAGGCAATACCCAGTCGAAATTATTATTTTTTAAGCGTACATATAATTATATATGAACAGCAAGTATTTGTAGGAATAAAACTGATTTATTTTATAAATAAATGCTTATGCACTATTGTTTTGACTGCAATTAAATAAATGAATAATATATACTACAGATTTCGATTTCAGTTAGTCATTGACTAACGGGCAACCTCCGTAAAAATAAGTTGCACTGCAACATTTCACAAGACGCCGATCGTTTATGTCATGCGACGACTGTTTGAACTGCCGCTCAAATCAGAAGCCGCTGCTTTTTCCTTCCAAATTCGGTTTTGCTGTCAATCTTTTTTTTTTTTTTTTTGCTGCAAGTTCACTCATTCTCTTTACGGAAGTTGAGCTGAAAACGTGGCTTTCTAAAGATATGAATGACACACGTAGCACTGAAGCAATAACATAAGGTGTGGCGTAACGAAAATCAATCTGAAGGCGTTTGTAACTATGAACAGCGTTCTGTCAGTTAAACTTTCCCGCTACTTTTCCACGGAAAAATCAGTCGCCTTGCAACGCGTTTGATGTTTTGTTTGCAAGCAAAGATCTAACTGAAATCGAAATTTCTAGTAAATAGCATAATTTGTAAACATCCAGCGATACTGTCTCTAAACGTCGTTTAAGAGACATGCCTATAAGAGTTTGGCCGATATCAGACATCGCTGACTTTTGAGACAAAAGAGACAATTTGAGTGCCCCTTAAAAATAATTTGTGTTTATCTAGACAAGAAGAAATTCGAAATTCGATATTATATAATCTAAACGGAGACCGGAACTAGATATATGCTGTAAGGGAAATAAGTGCAGTGAATCATGTAAGATGGTAGACAGAAACAACTTAACGGTACATGGTCGAAAAAAAGTCGAATACAGATACATAACGCGAGTTGAACAAGTTCATAAAATTACTATTAAGACCCTTGCTTTGACAAACAACAGGATAATATCAACAATTTATGTATTCTTTACGATGTAAATCGATTCACCATTAAGGCGCGATACGTATAAGCGGCCCATTTAGCTCAATCAGGATTGCACGCTCGCTCCCAAAAACTTTATCGTGCTCAGCCGATCGCCACCAATCAGCCGATCGCCAAAAACTTTCTGTGATTGCCAACATTGATAAAAAAAAACCATAAATTCGAACAATTGTGTCGAAATTTTGCTCTTTTAGTATGATTTGAGAGGTTAAGGCCTGGACTAATATCTATTAAAGCATGAATTCAGTCTTTTAACATCCTTCAAGGTTTTTAAACTGATATTCCGTTATATTGCGCATTAAAATACTTCGTCAAAACAAATTGATAAATGATACATTAGGATGAATCCTGTCCTCCGGTATGTATTAAATGCTCTGATATTTGTTATTCAAGATGTGTGCCTCTGTTTAAATTAATTAAAACAAAGTTTAATTATAAATTTATACAAATATTAATCTTGCAGGGAAGACCGCGGGGAAAGCATTTTCTGAGAATGAGATATTGTCGAACCCCGTGGCCGGTCTGATGATAGGAGTACTGGCAACCGTTTTGCTGCAAAGTTCGAGCACCACAACGTCCATTGTGGTCAGCATGGTCGGGGGAGGCGATCGTATGTATATTTTTGTTTCTTTTCATGATATAACGCTCAACAAAACTCGCAAACGGTATTATAAGCAAAATAAATAAATAAGATTCATGAATAAATTTGCTAATATCATTTGCAATGCATGTAATGCATTAATTCATCAGTTCGTTCGTTCTGTCGTTCTTGGTAGTTTGATTACTTGATAACATTTTGTAATCATTTTACTTTTTACTCCATTCCGCTCCACTCCACCCCAAATCTCTCCACTCCACACCTCACCACACCACCCCACACCATACCACAACACACAACTCCGCCATACTACACAACACTACACTATAGTACACCTCACTATACTCACATTACCCCTACTCTCCCACCATACTACTACCCCACCAACACGCCAAAACAAACCAACTGCAATTCAGCACACCCCACTCTCTTTACTTTACACTTCTCTTCACTTACCAAGTTATTTGCCATACGATTATTTTTACAGTGTTGACTGTAAAGCTTGCTGTTCCCATAGTGATGGGAGCAAACATTGGAACATCGGTCACGAACACGATCGTATCAATCGGACAGATCACGAACAAAAACGACTTCCGGCGGGCATTCGCCGGGGCCACCGTACATGACGTCTTCAACTGGCTTGCTGTACTGGTTCTTCTACCGCTGGAAGTCCTTACTGGTAAGCTTTTAATTCGTTCAATTAATATTGATGCAAAATCAGTTAAAAGGGGTATGTTATGCGTCCACAAATCCTGTGAGTCAGCTGACGTTGAAAAGCACAAATGTAACATCTGGCATCTATTCCATGTGTGTGACTAGACAAAATGAAACTTGTAGTAGCACATATGTCATTATCTTTTTTAATGTGTTTTTTCACCAGTTGCCTTGTCGCTTAAAAGACATTCTACTATCCAGCTAGCATCAGTCTGCTAGCTCTTAGCCATGCTTGTTTGTATAAAAATAAGAATTTTTGCAATTCAATAATATCTAGAAGTTCGTCAATATGGTCATAATTTGAGCACCGCAACAATACTGTCATATCACAAGAATCAACGTGTATATTATTTTATTTCCATGCATGCTACATTCCTTCCAATTAAGGATACCTGGAATGGTTGAGTGGTGTCTGTGTCGACTCAATGGAACTGAAGACAAACAAAGGAGGAAAGATTAACTTTTTAAATGTCATCACGAAACCCTTCACAGATCTTATCATTCAGGTAACGAGTTTGCTTTATTCAAGTTTGCAGTGTCTTTATTTCTGGACTCGTGCATAAATGAATTGAAGGCCAAATAAACGAAACCAGATTTTTCTAAAACTTGACGAGGCACTTTGAAAACGGGCAAACACGGCAAATAAGAAAGATTTTTCTAGCATAGGTTTGCTGTTTTTCTCCTTTGAAACCGCTACTGACTACCTTTTAAGTTCCTTAAAAAGGTCTCTAGTCTGTGCAAATGTTCAGAAAGTAAATACATGTCGTACTTTCATTCCGGTATAATGTGTTTGTTTTCTGATGTAGTTACCGCTGCTTTCATAGAAGTCTGACTGTAACAAAAGTGAGAGAAATATGACCCGTGGCACATTATTTTCTAACTTCCAGAGACCTCTTGACGTGTATTCAGAGAGTGCATCAATGTGGTTATCAATATTAAAAGCCATTCAATTGGGACATGGTCATAAAACTTGAACCGCAGACCAGACGCTAATTAATCTTAGACACAGTTTGCCATTCCTCGTGGTTTGTATCGTCATTTTTCGATCAAACGCCATCGATTTAAATCTTCGAAGCATTGGAGGTATTTTATTAGTTCACCATTTTCGACGAAAATTTGTCTGTGATTCGGGGCAAATACTGATAAATCTGTTATCCATTATTTTTAGTTAAAATGTATTTGCCCAAAATCACAGACAAAAGCAGACACGCGACGACAAATGTATTGCCAACCGTGGGTACGGTTTAACTTTGCGCTAATTTTCGTCGAAAATGGTGAACTAATAACGTGCAATTTAAAGATTCGATTCGATTAGATTGTTCTTGCCGTAATACCGAAATTGACGTAACAAACCACGTTGTATGGCTACAATAAGACAGCTGGTTGGTTAAAACTGTATCAAGTCTAAAAACTGATAAATCACAAGTCAGAACCTGATATTCGGTCTATTTTGTGATCTCCGAGTCTGATTAACGGAAACTAGGAGAATTCACAGAACAATGACAATCTTGAGACCAGAGATTATTCATTACACTCAGTTTTAATTTACATCATGTATTGTTACTTTATTATCAGATTGACAAGAAGGTCATTGAGAAAATAGCAACAGGAACGCTGACAGATGACAACGTCTCCATCATCAAACATATCTGCTGTGATAAAGCGAAGAACGCAACTCTCGTTAACATCAACGGTACTCTCGTGCAGAAAGTGAAGGAAATCAACGTCAACTGTGGCACATGTAAGTTATACAACCAACATATTCAAAGAACTTGATTTTATTCAATCAAAAAATATCTAACTTGATTGTGTGATACCTCTAATAAATGTAAAACAGTTTTTCATCAAATATGTGTGTTATAGTAGTTTGCAATTGCCCATAAAAATTTAATCAAGCTGCATGGACGACCCCAGTGTTATGTGTGGCTGTATAAGCTCAACTTATCTTGAACTAAAATAGGTACTACAGTGTTTATTATTAGGTCAGAGACCACTAAATAGTTTCCCATAGACTTACATTATAAGATTTGGTCCTCCTGTGGTTTTATTTACACGACTTGTTCCAAAACTACCCCAGATTTGCATAGTGGCACTCTTGGGAAATGCAAAAATGACCAAGAATTGGTGCCTTCACCAACTCATTCTCTCAGCATTTTAAACCGAAAGTAACCACCCCCAGAATGTAAACAAATCTCTAACCCAAAATAAGGAAAGTACCAACTTCTTTAAAGTGACACAAATCACCTTTCAAACAGTGTTTTAAATAATCATTTTTATTTTTAAGTATATAATTAAAGTCATTTTACATTTTTGAAAACAAAAAATTATTTCTATTCTCTATAGTTTTGGCCAATGAATCTTTGAAAATAAATTAAGCCCGAATCGTCCCTAGACAAAATTGTCCAATCCGCGACAGGCTTTTCTATTTACTGTCCTCTGACCTATTATCACACATTACCGTAAATGTGACAGACAATTAAATGCATACGATATTTGAACAAATTAATTTAAGATCGGTCCGTCAGTTTGCATTAGTGAAGTGATTTATTATTTCGAGAAAAATAGAAATGTAAATAGATATGCTAATTAAAAAATTCAGTTCTTGCTATGGCAATTTATTTTAATCACCACACTGACATTGTCAACTCATATTAAAAAAATTATTATTAAAATTTATATGTAATTTCACGTGCAGTATCGTTAATAAAAAGTGCAACGATTTACATGTACTTGTTTACTATTAATGTTGGCGTTATTTTGCAGGTAAGTTCCTGTTCGAGAGTGTCTCCAGGGACGGCAACTGGAGCGATACCGGCGTAGGAGCAGTACTTCTGGTGATAGCTTTAGTCTTGCTTTGTGTCTGTCTGGTCGCCATAGTGAAGCTTCTACACTCACTGCTGCGAGGTCAGATGGCACACGTGATCAGGAAGTTTATCAATGCTGATTTTCCGGGAGTTTGCAGTTACTTTACCGGGTATCTCGCTCTGCTAATTGGGGCTGGAATAACCATGCTGGTGCAGTCAAGTTCAGTGTTCACATCCGCTCTCACTCCGTTGGTCGGGATCGGAGTTCTGACGGTCGAGAGAATGTATCCCCTGACTCTAGGTGCAAACATCGGTACGACCGCAACTGGCATACTAGCAGCGTTCGCACAGGATCCAAGTAAAATAAGAAACTCTCTGCAGATAGCACTGTGTCATTTATTTTTCAATCTATCTGGCGTGCTATTGTTTTTTCCGTTGCCGTTCTTCCGACCACCGATTAACGCAGCGAAGTTTCTAGGCTCACAAACGGCGAAGTACCGCTGGTTCGCTGTAGTGTACCTGATAGTAGCGTTCTTTTTGTTTCCAGCGGCCGGATTCGGTCTCTCCGTCATCAGCTGGATTGCTCTTGCTGCAGTTTTCATACCCATTGCAACAATCATCTTCATAATATTCATCATCAAGTTGTTCCAGAGAAAATGCCCAAAGTGCTTACCGAAGTTTCTCCGAAACTGGAAATGGCTACCAGAGTGTCTTCGCTCCCTTGCTCCACTCGACAGAGCTCTATTGAAGCTCACTGGCAACTGTTATTGTTGTCGAAAGGTTGGGTGTTGTAAGGCATTGGCACAAAAGGACGACAGCGAGCAAAAGCCTGAGACTGAATCTGAACTACATGTAAATAACGATTCTAAACCTCAAAATGGAACATCATATCAAGGAACACATACGAAATTGTAGACTGTGTACTCCGCTCCGTTATGTATTTGCAATTTTCAATTAATATTACACGTTATATTTAAAGCGTTTCTATGAAAATGAACAAAGTATGCATTGGTGATGATCCGCATTTATTTTACTGTCTCCGTTATATATTCAAGCGATGTACATGTTACTCTTGGATTTTACTTCGTTGATGATATGTCAACAACGCACGGAAAGCTGATTCAGTTCCTTGAACTCGCCAGAATACCATCTTGCACACAATTATTATTATAAAACGAATGTTTCTTTCAGAATAAACACATTGTGTGTTATATGAAAAAAATTGTAAATGAAGATGCACCTAGTTATTGTTCTAAAAGTAGTCAACCATTATTTCCAGATGGGCCGAATATGCTCATGATTTGTCTACTGTCAGATACCCATGGTTAGCAACAGTATATGCTGTTGCGTGAGCCATTTGCATAATATAACTGATTTAAAGAAAGGCAAGTTGTGTAAAACAATTCAATCTACATGTATTACTGATTGCAATATTAAAATCTGAAAGTCTGAAGTAACTTTTTATAGATCATTTTCTAGTAAGCATTTACCTGAAAGTTTAATGACCTTTTCTTTAAGTGTGGAATCACTACATGTGTATCATGGTTTTGTGATTTATGTATCTTGCTAAAACTATGATGTCGACGTTACATTAAAACCACATCGTTATAGTGACTATGTTATCTTTTTAAGCACATGAGTCATTTCGAAAATTTGCGAGATTGAATTCTGTCAATTTATAGCTAAAATAACCTTTATTCAAATAAAAAATGACTATTCAACTGAAATAAAAACGAGGCATTTTGGAAATTTCAGGAGTCAATGGGCCATCAACCGGGTCAAATGGAACCCCTAAATAATAATTGCACTATCTTATTTTAATAAACATTATGACGAATGAGATAAAAAGACATTTGCAAGTGTATCACTGAAAGTTACGATTATGAAAATATGAAACAAACACACTTAACCAGCAAACAAATAATAAATACAAATGATTTATATATTTTTTATTAAGGATTTGGCATACAATTGTAATGGCTGGGTTTTAGACTTATATTTAATATCTAGCTTAACAATGCAAACTGAGTAAAACTTCCTTCAGAATTATTGAAAATAAGTTGACGTTATTTCTTGCTCCGTCCACGAGCGCAAGAGTTTTATAATATTAAACGATCGCATAGCATACTAAAATAAGAAAGTTCATGTTAACTCGGGAGTTTGCTAACGAGTTACAAAACATTTTTGATCCCGCATGTTCGAACATCATATGTACCGTCGCTAGTTATATATGTATAAAGACAGTCTTTTTTGCGATTTTTCACCTATTGTATTCAGGAATCTGGTTGCAAGCTATCTCCAGATGCAAGCTATCTGCAACCACGACGGTGTGTAATACCCTGGGAATATAAAACAAAATCCAGAAAAAGGGGACAGTGTTGGGTAGGAAGTTATCAAACAAAGTATTTTATGTAAAGTAGCAATGCCTCTACCTCGTTCTGTGGCGTTTTGTACTGATGAATATCGACATTAGGTCACCTACTTTCAGCAACACGATTAATTCCTGATATACGTTTTAGTAATATATCTTTCAACAGACTTTAAAAGGACCAACCTTTTTATATGGTATCATACTTTGACCTTGATATGAACTGTTGAAATAACAAAAAACCTTTTAACGTGTCATTACTCTCATTAAGTGGATCTGCGCTAAAGAATGATAACTCCTGATGTAGGAGTAGAGTATCTAACCTTGTTTTATCCCCCTTCTTTGTTGAAAAGCATCCACATTCTTATATTTACTATTAACAAAGAACGACAGAAAGTTGTCAAGCAACAATATTGATGCAGCAATAGAAGAGCGTGTCATGGAGCGCGCTCCAACGTTTGCTATCAGCAAAGTAACCAAAAACGCGCTATATAAAACGAAGTACTCCGGGAACCAACAAGCAAAACTTCGAGTCACGTATAAATCAAAATAAGTGTGGACATATCAGGACAATTCAGGAGGCAGTGTCTAATGAAGCAACGATTATCATTGCACCGACTCTAAATGTCGCACTTGACGTTATATTTCGCAAGGATGACGTAAAATGTCGCAAATAACGGTAAATGTTGCAACTTACATGTAGTTAAATATCGTAAAATTGTATTAACAATGTATGTCGCAAGATCAACGCTAAATGTCGCACTTGTATATACATTTTACATAATGTCAAGAAATAATACGAATACATAAATCGGACAACTTAAAAAGAAAATCAGTGTGCACGACAATTCTCATTTGTACAGGTGTGTGTAGTAAAACTTCCGAAAACTTTGTCAGCAGCCCGATTGTTGAATCAATATGCATGTATGCATATATGCTTGAATAGAAAATGACGTGCATGCATCAAATAGCTTTACTATCTTCAAATAAATGTTTGCGCCAAGATTCTGTTTATGGTGGCATATTTCTGCATAATATCATCATAAAAATCTTAAATTATGTGAAAGGTTATTATCTTGTTATCTGGCAAAATAGTGCCTTCAAATTTTAACACATATCACCTTATCTTTGATTGCAGCTTGTTCAAAATTTGTATACATGTAAGTTAATTAATTCAGTTGACCAATAGTTTGTTATAATTAAAGTTAAACTCTGCATATTTTTAGTATTGTTCACATTTATATAGGCATTGCATAAGGCCCGAAATATATGCCAGAGATATATTCTACATATACACTATTTGTTAGAGCTCGATTGACCGGCTCCAAAGCTCAGTGGCTAGAGCGCCTGTCTAGTAAACGGAAGGTCGAGGGTTCGATCCCCTCTGGAGCCTTTTGACCTGTAATTTTCTTCATGTGCTTCAATCAAAGGTTTTCATTTTAACGCATGAGACTCAAATACAAAAAAACGGGTCGGTGCGATACAGTCGAGCCTTTTCTCTTATATCGCTGCTCTTTCTTTTGGTATCGCTGAGGACCACACCCGTCAACCGGCAGAGCCAGGAGCGGACGGCACATCCAGGCGCAGACACGGTAAGTTTTTTCATACTTGACAGCGGTGTAAGAAATTATCATTTTCGCTAGTTTTGATTAACTCTTGGAAAGAAATATCGGCTGAATTTAAAAGCCAAATGAATTCTGCACATATCCGTTGATTTCTAAAGTGGTAGAAGAGATAATAAACATTTAATCGCGATTTAAATACGGAAGTTTGTGATGAAATCTTGAAGTTCTGCGTTTTATAGCAAAATGCTACATAGATCTGAAAATCTGCATAAATCTGTAAAAACTATTAGAAAATTTAATCATTCCCCTGGCAATATGTTAAATATTAGCACAAACAGACCTTTAACAAATTCGCGAAGGCTTGGTGAATAGAGCTGGGGTATAGAAATGGGCAGGTCCATGGAGCAGAAAGCGAATTTATTGGCGGGGACCAGGAGCAGATATAATCGAGTACGGAAAATCGTTTGATGTATTGTTTTGACACTATTCTACATTCTCAATAATAAAAATTTGTTGACATACAGTGATAGTATTGTCCGTCCATGTGTCTGTTCATGTCACAAAGTATACAGAAATCATTTCTAAAGGGGTTTGGTAAGCTTGTTATGCATTAACTCTCTTAAGTTAACTGAATTATCGCTGGTTAAAAATTTGTCACACTGTTGTTGATGGTTCACAGGAAAAATCACATCAGTTCAGTTCACCCCAGATAATGTTTAAACTTATTTCACCGTCATTACTTTATCAATTTCTCTAAACTTTACAAAATTGTGAAGCTAACTTTACCTGTTTTATAAAGCAGTATTTGCTTTTTTCAGCACGTTGTGTTTTGGTTAAATTTGCGATAAGTGAAGTTCTTGAAATTTGCGAATTATGTTAATATAAAGCTCAAAAACGCACCTGTTGTCTCAAACTCAATTGGGAATTATGAAAATAGAATTTCTTCCATGTCCACATCTTTTTATTGTTTGATATTTTGTATTAGTTTATCGTAAGTGCAAAAAAAAACCCATAAAAATCTCGTTAAAGATATGCGCAAGCTTTAAAAACCAGTAATATAGTCTTTTCCATAGAATGAAAACTCGTGCTTAACTGGTAAAGGCAAATATGTTACCAAAGATAATTTACATACGTTTGTTTTTAAATGGTCCTTAGGCCGGATAAAAATGATAAATAAATTTTGGAATGAACTAAGGTTTTACATTGTTCTTTTAAGTTATGGTCACGTATCAAAAGTGGTAAAGACGGATGGAAACGGCGTTTTAACATAACTATTTATGTCACGTATAATGTGAATGGTTAAATTAAACACGTTTATTCTTTGAAAATACTAAAATGTTTTACTTTACGATTGGTCTTAAAATACAAATACCAATAGTAATACCCTGCTTCATGCTCACTGCTTTCGACACTAAACGCAATTCCTTAATCAGTGTATGTGTATGCTCATGTACTGAAGTTTATTTTGGAAAAAAATGGATTCGTTACCTACTTAACACCGTACACTCACAAACAATTTTTCATTTACACTCCGTACATAACTTAGCTAGACACTGTACACAAGGCATGGTCGTTTTTCGCAAATGTGTTATAGTTGCTCGAGTTGGTGAATGCCGGTTTTAATACAAGTGGAAGAAAGTCTATATTTTATAAATTCAGATTTAGAGACAGAAAATGCCTTTGGGCTTCATTATTGGAAATTATCAACATAGTTCGCAAATATCAACAACTAGGCTACACATCATCGCAAATTTAACCAAAACTAAAAACTACCCAACGTGCAAAAAATCAAATACTTCTAAAAACATATTTAGCGTCATCAGTTTTGGTTTGTTTACATAAATCGATAAAGAAATGATGGTGAAATATGTTGAAACATTACATTGGGGTAATCTGGTCGTCAGCTATTCAACTTTCGTTTTCGGAACAGAACATATCTAGTTTCTATAAAAGTAAAAAAAAATCTCAGGAAATTTGAAGAAATGTATTCCCAGAAGAAGTTCGGTAACTACTGGTTTAAATCTTTATTTGAAATCAACGAAGAACGTTTTTTCTTCCATGGGAAGAGATATAGTGTTAAGAGGTAGTCCAAATTAAGTCCTGAGCTTATTTTTTATGTTTCGACTAAAGCTGATAATACCCCAGCGTGTTTTGATCTCATTCCCCTCAATGACGAAATGATGGCTAACCATGTTTTAAGGACACAGCCCGATAAATAATTCAATGTTTAATGAAGTTCACAATTTCAAAATGCCCACATTGTTTGAAGCCGTTAAAATGATCCAGTTGCAAACATATACTAAGGCTTATACTTATTAAATAGCGATAATTTAGTTAACAAATGATAGTTCATGCATCACAAGCTTACGTAACTCCTCTAGAAATAATTTCTGTATACTGTATGACATAAACAGACATACGGACGGACAAAGCTATCATTGTATCTTATTATTTATTTTTATTGAGGACGTAGAATAGTGTCAAAACAATACATCTAACGATTTTCTGTACTCGATTATATCTGCTCCTGGTCCCCGCCAATAAATTCGCTTTCTGCTCCATGGACCTGCCCATTTCTATACCCCAGCTCTATTCACCAAGCCCTTGCGAATTTGTTAAAAGTCTGTTTGTGCTAATATTTAACATATTGCCAAGGGAATGATTAAATTTTCAAATAGTGCTTACAGATTTATGCAGATTTTTAGATCTATGGAGCATTTTGCTATAAAACACAAAACTTCAAGATTTCATCACAAACTTCCGTATTTAAATCGCGATAAAATGTTTATTATCTCTTCTACCACTTGAGAATTAAACGAATATGTGCAGAATTCATTTGGCTTTTAAAATCAGCCGATATTTCTTTCCAAGAGTTAATCAAAACTAGCGAAAATGATAATTTCTTACACCGCTGTCAAGTATGAAAAAACTTACCGTGTCTGCGCCTGGATGTGCCGTCCGCTCCTGGCTCTGCCGGTTGACGGGTGTGAGGATGACATTAAACAAGAAATATCTTTAAAAAAAAAGATAAACGGCGTTGATGGAAAAGATTTTTATATATAAGAAAGAAAGAAATAAAGAGCGTGCAAAAATTTCGTCTGATGATAATACGTCGATTAAAGAAGAATGTCTAATGTTAAATGTACATTTATTCAGTGTCAATAAAATACCTCTTGTAGAGTTAGTACTAGTGACGAATAAATGTTATTAAAATACAATAAATGAAAATAATGACAACTTGTTACAAAGCGAAATCTACCAACTTTTACGTAAATTATCTTTAAAAAAAGTGTCCCTCCCGAGTATTGAACCCGGGGCATCCGCTTGAGAGGCGAGTGTGATAACCACTACACCAAGGCGATTTGAATATCTGGACTTGAAATTAACAATCAGTATCAAAGGAACTGGAAAGGAACCAGTAAGAACCAGAAATATCTGCACTTCTCTGTCGTTTTACACTGTATATTGTACTCGAGTGTTTACCTGACACCCATGAATATTCCATATAAAATCGTATTTAAGCCATGAATTGACTTAACTGGTTATTTATACCGTAAATATCTTTTTCTGCAATACAATTATCGCTTTTAAAAACGAAAATGCCCGAACATATAAGTGCCATGTAAATACTAACACACAATATAAAAATCGTTACGGTAATCATTGACGAGACCCACTAATAACCAATCAAAATAATCTATTTGATTTTCCCGCTGCATAATAAGTTTTATTTACAATATTTCATTGGTCGAAAAACTAGGTCAAAAGTGAGCTTAGACAGCTAACGCCGAAAAAACGCGAACACAGAATCCGAGAACGCGATACAACGATGCGAGGTTGCGAAATTTTGTACGATGCGAGGGCGCGATATTGATCTCGCATCGTGTTTTCCGTGTTCTCACCCTTGATGTCGACATGGCGAAACAACGATGGCCTCAACGGATCACCGAATTAACCTGTTTGATGAAAACTAACTCTAAATTTGCACGATTTTCAGTCACATTTGAGCGATTTCCATTGTGCATGAAAAAAGGACATACAAACATGAAAAAACCCTTATTATCTGTGACTGGAAATCAAACTTGTTAAAACCACAACTGCAGTCTGTATTAATGTTTATTCATACAAAAGTACATTCACAGTTCAGTGGGTAATATAGGAGTAAACTACATGTAATCAGTTTGTTTGTCACCACAACTTTTTCATTCAGTAATTTGCAAAACAAATTACCCTACACAATATATTGTACTAGTAAATACCCAACCTTTCGATGTCTTTCTAATGCTGAAATCTCTAGGTAATTAGGTATCCTCACCCTGATACTTTTACTGCTGCAGCGAAAATATAATTGACTCAGTTGAAAATTCCAAACGTTGTTAAACTACAATGACATCGTTAGCTTTATCCTCTTCTGTGAAATTCATGACTATATGAATACTTCAGAATGGACGGCTAACCCCACTTTCTTGATTTTTACTTGGGGAGAACCTAATGCCCCCATCCTCACTCCTTTAGAGATTCATCCTTTTACTTGAAAACATTTTCAACACCCCTAACATAAGTTAATAAGTCAACAGATATGAGTGATACTTTTCTAATTTGAGGAAAAAACGGTCATGGTGGCATGCAAGGGCGCGATATTAACAACGCACCCTCGCATCGTACTTTCGCGATCTCGCATCGTGTTTCGCGTTGTTTTGGTCTCGCTGTTCTGAACGGGAAAACACGATGCGATAACAAGAAACAACGATGCGAGGTCGAGAAGTACGATGCGAGTGCGCGATATAAATATCGCGTTCTCGAATCGTACTTTCGCGATTTCGCATCTTGTTTTCGAGAGGTCGTGAAAGTACGAAGCGAGAATACGATATTAATATCGCGCCCTCCCATCGTACTTTCGCGACCTCGCATCGTATTTTCGCTATCTTGCATCGTTACTTCGCGATCTCGCATTGTTGTTGTTTTTTTTCGCGATCTCGCATTGTGTTTCCCCCTTTTTTTGTGGTCTCGCCCAAGAGGTCGAAAGGGCGAAACATCGATGGCCCAAATGGAACACCGTAAAAATGGGAATCTGGAAATTGATGCACGATTTAATAATGGACTTCTCCAAAAGATCATAACTCAAGGGTCAAAAACTGATTATACTCGCCGGTCGAGTAAAATAACATCACTTGTATATGGCAAAGATGAAATAACGTTATGAATTATCCTCAAATTTCAATTTTTCATCCAAACCCATAAATGGAGCTTTTGGGAGCCGATGCGGAGAGTGATTTGTGGGTTCGAGGTAAGACCTTATACCATTACCAGGGTTTCACTGAGTACTGAGGTTCGGTACTCGGGTAAGTTTTGAGTACTGGATGCTTAAGATGTACTCGAGTAAGTACTGAGTACTCACTTTTGTTAGTGTACTTAAGTAAGTACTGAGTACTACTTAATGTACTCACGAGTATTTTGCGAGTACGCAAACATTTAGTATTATTTTTATAATTATATAGCGTACTATACACTTATTCAAATGTGGTATGCTCGTAAAGTTTTATTTATAATGAAGTAATAATAATATTATTATTGACATTGTCACTAGACAAAAAATATATAAACACATACAGAAATCATAAGTATTCCATCATTGAAAAAATGTGACCATCAAAAACTAGTTCAACTGTCTGGTTCACAGGTATTGCACAGAAATATCAACAACAACAACAACAACAACAACAACAACAACACATTTATTAGCATCTCAGCAATATAGCCTTTGGCTAATTTACAGAACAATGATTGTATAACTATCTATTACGCATGCAATTTACGATATTTTACAAGACATATAAACGATGTGGCAATAGATCACGTAACAACAACCACAACAACACAAAAAGAGACACACACAATTCCTAAATAAGATTACTGTCTTAGATTATAGGCATTTTTAAGAAATTTGCATAAACCCATTAAAGTATTCTTATTATTTGTAGACATAAGAGAACAAAATTTTCTAGTATCAGGCCACGATATTCATGGTAAAAACCTAGCTCTTAAATCGGAGTATTTATTACATGTCATTAGAAAATGATATTCTGATTCAACCAGATTGTAATTGCAATTTTGGCAAATTCTATGGGCTCTCTCAGTTCCAATGTATCTTCCGGTTTCAATAGCTAAATTGTGTGAGGATAAACGAAAACAGGCAAAGAGTCTAATAAAATAATCGTTGTCTAGTATATGTAGATAGTTTTCAAATTTAAACTAGGTTTTGTATTTTATATAATATTCAAGTTTTGGCATGCTACATATAGAAGCGTGCCATTCCTGTTGGTATTGGTCACGCAGTCTTGTTTTCAACATCGGAAAGTAACTCATGTTAACATTAAAATTATTCCATAAATATCCAAATCCTAGATCATTTAATAATTGCTTAACATGTTTGGCCCAGCTATTGTTTCCAGGCATATCTATATCAAGACATTGGTCTGAAAAAACTTTGTACATAATCGAACCCGGATTTGACATTATATGAATCCAGTATTTTAGCACTCTTTCTTTGCAAATAAGTGACATAGGATATCTTCCTAGTTCACCCAGAATCGCCAGGTTTGGTGTTTGAGATTTCACTCCCAGTATTTTTTTACAAAACTTTATATGAATTTTATCAATAGCGCTTGTGTTATACGTAAAATAATATGGGTTCGACCATCCTGTCAAAAAGTTGAAATTTTGTTCTCACGTCAAATTTTAATCTTGTGAAAATAGAATATAAACCGTTGACTGCTTTTAGTGCTTGTCCTGATAGACTATTTATAGCTAATTGCATTGATCCATTTCGATAGAATTTGACGCCAAGATAACAAAAAGAATCAACAATTTCTATTAATTCATTATTGATATACCACTGAAAATTTTCATCTCTAGTTCTTTTATTAAACATGCATACTTTGGTTTTACTTATATTTATTTTCAAGCCCCATTTTATAGAATATGCATATAGACTGTCAAGTTGAGCCTGTAGGCTATTCTTGTTTGTAGTGAATAACACCATATCATCAGCAAATAGCAGCATGTATATGCATAATTGGTTGAAATCGCTTTCGGTTAAAGATTGGAGATCAAGATTTTCAGTGACGTCATTGACAAAAAGGATAAAAAGAATCGGCGAGAGTGGTTCCCCCTGTTTCAAGCCGAGGGCGACTTCAAAGAAATCTGATAGATTTGTATATGCCTTAACACAAGCTGAAACATGTTCATAGATAGATTTCAACATGGTAACCATCTTACTACTAACACCAATGTCAAGTAATTTGTACCACATAGCATCTCTCACAATGGTATCAAATGCCTTCTCATAGTCAATGAATGCACAGTAGAGTGACTGGTTATTAGATAGAACCTTCTGAATAATACTGTGAAGTATAAACACGCAGTCTGTGGTACTTCTTTTGCTGCGAAAGCCTAATTGTAAGTCATTAAAAATACTTTGTTGCTCACACCACATGTTTAGTCTATTTCTTAATGTTAAAGAAAATATTTTGGCTATGCTGTTTATTAAAGTGATCCCTCTATAGTTAGCTGGTTCATTTTTATCTCCTTTTTTATGTATGGGAACAATAATACCCCGAGTCCAGCTGCTAGGATATTTCCCACTTTCGTATATTTTATTAAATATTTTAACAAGAAAAGGTGTAATGAAAAGTTTTGCGTCTATGAAAAATTCATTAACAACTTTATCTATCCCCGCAGCTTTATTTTTACCTAACGATGATATAATGTTCAAAATTTCATTCTCCTCAAATGGCTTATCTAGGCATTCAATATTCACCTGCGCCTCATTTTTGGAAGAAAAATCATTCGACATATAATCCATCCTAACGGGATCGTTAAGCATTTCCGAAAAATAATCTCTAAATTGATTAGCATCAATATCAGCGTGATTATATTGTTTTGACTGTCTATAACAATTAACTCTTTTCCAAAACTTTTTTGGATCAGTGCGACTTAAATCAGTCAATTGTTTTTTCTCATATTTACTAAACTTCCGTTTAGCCTTACGTTTAATTAGGCAAAAATTTCTGCGGCTTTCCAAAAAAGCATTTCTATTTTCGATAGTATTTGACTCTTTAAAAGCTCGTCTACTGTTTAAAAATCTAGCCTTAGCATTTCTACATAGATGGTTAAACCATTCATTCTTACGTATAATTTTGCTATTACCTTGACGTATTATTTTACCGTGTATTTTAAAGGAGCAGTCGCACATAAGTTCAGTCAGTTTATCACACTCGCCTCTCAAGCGGATGCCCCGGGTTCAATACTCGGGAGGGACACTTTTTTTTAATGATAATTTACGTAAAATTTGGTAGATTTCGCTTTGTAACAAGTTGTCATTATTTTCATTTATTGTATTTTAATAACATTTATTCGTCACTAGTACTAACTCTACAAGAGGTATTTTATTGACACTGAATAAATGTACATTTAACATTAGACATTCTTCTTTAATCGACGTATTATCATCAGACAAATCTAATATATTGAAATTGCTGATAAATTTAAAGTTCCTATTATGCGTTATTACATAATCTACTACACTGGCTCCTTGCCTATCCCTCTTCACAGAATAACAGGTAAACTTTCCCTCTTCAAGTCTACCATTTACAAAAGACAGCGCATTCTCTTTGAGTATAGAAATCAACTTATGCCCAAAAGCATTTACACATTTATCTTTTGATTTTCTAGTCAGCTCAGGTTTAACAAAGTAATCGTCAATAGGTACAAATCTGTTAAGATTAATATTTTCCACATAGTCCTATAGTTCACCGGTTCTACTATTAAAATCCCCGGCCAGATATATTTCGCCCATACTCGCGTATCTCATAATGTCGTCATTTAAACACTCAAAGAAATCAAAATCAAACAAACTCGAGTTAACGAGTTATATCATTAGCCTTTTAAAAATGTCATCTACACCTATCTGGTCTCACCATAATTATATTTGCAAAGGTGAGAAAACATGTTATCTTCCATTGAATTATTGTAAGGTGATAATCAGTTCTGTTGACTCCATTGCTAAATCTTATAATCTTACTAAATGCACTGTAAATTTCATTAAGGTATTTCAACCATTGACAATTATATTATAATATAATGATTTATTTAATGATTTATTATAATGCAATAGTATAAAAACAAGTAAGTACATAACAGCATATACAAAAGTTGTTGAATTACTTTGCACAATAATTATGTGATATTAATGAATTATTACGTAATCTTTGCATTACAGAAAAACTTTTAAAACAAGGTTATCGGTATCACAAATTAAGGAAAACCTTTTGCAAGTTTTATCGCCGATATCCAGATCTAATTCATAAATACAGGTGCAGTTTAAAATCACTATTGCAACAAGGTATTTCACAGCCAGTTTTTTATGGAGATTTAATTTATAAACTTAAGAAGATCAAAGGCGATGTTAATTTCTCCCGGTTATTCGTAAAAACCATCTGCAAATTTAAAAAGAAAGGTTACCAACATGATGTTTTACAGCGCTCTGCAGGCCTGGTGATTAACCCATCTACAGTTGATCATTATGCTTACCTCTTTGGTTGCACGACGGTGGCAGGGGTTTAAGAGCTTATGAAAGTTTATGGGGAAATCTTTTCTAAAAAGAACCTAGAAGCTCGATTTGTTTCTTTTATCCCTGTCATCGTGTTCTTGCTGATTTTACTCCAGGTGCTCTGGTCTCTGTAAGATCATTGAGTACCCGCCCTTTGGCTTTGCAATGCTATTAAATTCTTATGTTTATATGTTTGTATGCTTTTGCATGCAACATTGTTGAGCTGATGGGTGGGTTGGAGTTATTTCACCAAGACAATTTGTACTTGTTTTGTGATACGAGAACCTGTTGGGGCAAGTGTGAGGTTGGTGCACCCTAGAACCTGGTTTAAACCCCCAGTGGCAATTTGTTTTGCCACTGACCGTTCCAAGGCGGTAACCCCTCCGGTTCTCACTTCCGTTATTTGTTTGTGGCGTCCATTTTGAAACTGATTTTTGTAATCCATGCTCTCTTTTCCTCTCTACTTTTTGGCTGTGTGGGGAGGCTGTGTATGCTGGATGTGCCCATTCCTGATATGCATATTTCATTTTTTTTACCATTCCATTTTATATATACACTTCATTAGGTTAAGTTTTATTTAAGTTCATATTATTTCATTAAAGTGTGAAAGTACTCATACAGTACTCGTAAAGTACTCATAAGTACTGACCATTTTTCTTCAGTACTTAAGTAAGTACGAGTACTTGTAATTGTAATTTCAGATGAGTACTGAGTATTGCTGAGTACTTGAAAATTGGTACTCGAGTAAGTACGAGTACGAGTACAAGTACGAGTAGTGAAACCCTGATCATAGCCCTATGTTCCTGCCCCCAATTCCCCCTGCATTTTGATACTTTACTTATGCCGAACAATGCTATATTTCACCTCGAATGTTTATCACAAAATTTGAATAGAGGCAAAAGTTTCCAAACAAATTGTCATTTAAAAAAATTCACAATGTATACTATAATTTGTGATTAAAAGTATACATGTTGATATGTACGCACATATTGCATTCTGTTTCCCTGCTCACATTACCTGGTGTAAGTGTTTTCCTACTTATATCTTAAGTTGTTTGCTGATTTTAATAATAAGCTTCCAACTCTGAGCCCTTCATATTATTATAATAATTCCTTGTTTGCAACTTTTACCTAATTGTTACATGACAGACCAGATCAATATGCGTATCCCTTACCACAGTGACATTGTACTGTTTCTGCACTCGGTTAGACACCAGGTTTACCCACCCATTTTGCAGGACATTGTTTTTAACTCCACAAATGTAGCATTTCTTTTGCGATTCAAAATGAACCAGAAGAATATAGCAAGCAAGAATTCCCGTGGTCACACGACGCACATTTGTGGACTTTTGATACATTCCACCATTGTGCCCCGTGATTTCCACCTCTTTCATTGTCGTCTTTTCCTTAGTCAACCAATGTGAGGGAAGCCTGCAGTCACATGTCTACTCCTCTGCAGCCGTTTTCTTCGGATAACAAACGTTGGTTGTTTTGAAATGGATTACCAGAGCTGTGTTTTATTCTAAATACAATGATGAATATTTAATATTTGTTTACAATTACCCATAAAAATGGTAATTTAATAAAAACAAGTGACTCGCTTTTTAGATGTTAGATAATGAAATCGCATTTACTTAGTAAACTGGGATGATATTATACGAATACAAGTGGATGTGTACTGAATGGGTTTTATCAAATACACTTGCACTGTAATACTCCAACTATTTCGATGTCTGTTAAATGCTTGTGTCCCTGCAAACAACTTTCTATTCCATTCCAAATTTGAACTATAATTCGAATAAACAGAGGACGCTCGCATGATTTAGTGACATTATATTTGATTTGTTTTTCACCAAATGGATACCAAACTTATATATTTGGCCACGAGTAAAAATACCAAATTTATTACATGTAAATATATTCCCAATGAAATAAAAACTGATATTTGTTTATGATTTCAATAATTCACTACTTGCCTGGGTCTTTTCAAATAACGGCAATACAGGGTGGCCGTTAGATTGCAAGTGCTTATGGGAAAATAAAAAAGAACACTTTTAAATCTGAAAGAAGTTAAAAAAGTCAGGTAATATTCGTCTTATATTTAAATGTATTCATTGGAGATAGTCAAAAATAGATTGTAGCTGTGAGCCTTACTGGGCAGAATGCGTTCCCAGTGATACTACGCACGTAGACTTACCTTCTAAGTTCAAAAATTAATATACTCTAACTATTTTACATATCACACAAAACGTTAAAGGAAAAAATGAATAATATCGCAAGCTTAATTCTGTCAATAAATGCAGACGTATTTAAACACAGATGACAGGCTTTTTAGCTAGTTTGGTAACATTCAAAATTCGTTTGAATTTAACAGTTTTTATATAATCGTTACTGCATCTGGTATTTACCAGATGCAATAACGATTATATAAAAACTGTTAAATTCAAACGAATTTTATCTATATAAAGAGTCTTTATATAACTTTACAGGAAGTATTTTGCAATAAATTTGTCCGATTTTAATAAACTGTTGCAAATTCTTGTCTGCATATGTCATGGTCAGGGTTTCACTACTCGTACTTGTACTCGTACTTACTCGAGTACCAATTTTCAAGTACTCAGCAATACTCAGTACTCATCTGAAATTACAATTACAAGTACTCGTACTTACTTAAGTACTGAAGAAAAATGGTCAGTACTTATGAGTACTTTACGAGTACTGTATGAGTACTTTCACACTTTAATGAAATAATATGAACTTAAATAAAACTTAACCTAATGAAGTGTATATATAAAATGGAATGGTAAAAAAATGAAATATGCATATCAGGAATGGGCACATCCAGCATACACAGCCTCCCCACACAGCCAAAAAGTAGAGAGGAAAAGAGAGCATGGATTACAAAAATCAGTTTCAAAATGGACGCCACAAACAAATAACGGAAGTGAGAACCGGAGAGGTTACCGCCTTGGAACGGTCAGTGGCAAAACAAATTGCCACTGGGGGTTTAAACCAGGTTCTAGGGTGCACCAACCTCACACTTGCCCCAACAGGTTCTCGTATCACAAAACAAGTACAAATTGTCTTGGTGAAATAACTCCAACCCACCCATCAGCTCAACAATGTTGCATGCAAAAGCATACAAACATATAAACATAAGAATTTAATAGCATTGCAAAGCCAAAGGGCGGGTACTCAATGATCTTACAGAGACCAGAGCACCTGGAGTAAAATCAGCAAGAACACGATGACAGGGATAAAAGAAACAAATCGAGCTTCTAGGTTCTTTTTAGAAAAGATTTCCCCATAAACTTTCATAAGCTCTTAAACCCCTGCCACCGTCGTGCAACCAAAGAGGTAAGCATAATGATCAACTGTAGATGGGTTAATCACCAGGCCTGCAGAGCGCTGTAAAACATCATGTTGGTAACCTTTCTTTTTAAATTTGCAGATGGTTTTTACGAATAACCGGGAGAAATTAACATCGCCTTTTATCTTCTTAAGTTTATAAATTAAATCTCCATAAAAAACTGGCTGTGAAATACCTTGTTGCAATAGTGATTTTAAACTGCACCTGTATTTATGAATTAGATCTGGATATCGGCGATAAAACTTGCAAAAGGTTTTCCTTAATTTGTGATACCGATAACCTTGTTTTAAAAGTTTTTCTGTAATGCAAAGATTACGTAATAATTCATTAATATCACATAATTATTGTGCAAAGTAATTCAACAACTTTTGTATATGCTGTTATGTACTTACTTGTTTTTATACTATTGCATTATAATAAATCATTAAATAAATCATTATATTATAATATAATTGTCAATGGTTGAAATACCTTAATGAAATTTACAGTGCATTTAGTAAGATTATAAGATTTAGCAATGGAGTCAACAGAACTGATTATCACCTTACAATAATTCAATGGAAGATAACATGTTTTCTCACCTTTGCAAATATAATTATGGTGAGACCAGATAGGTGTAGATGACATTTTTAAAAGGCTAATGATATAACTCGTTAACTCGAGTTTGTTTGATTTTGATTTCTTTGAGTGTTTAAATGACGACATTATGAGATACGCGAGTATGGGCGAAATATATCTGGCCGGGGATTTTAATAGTTGAACCGGTGAACTATTGGACTATGTGGAAAATATTAATCTTAACAGATTTGTACCTATTGACGATTACTTTGTTAAACCTGAGCTGACTAGAAAATCAAAAGATAAATGTGTAAATGCTTTTGGGCATAAGTTGATTTCTATACTCAAAGAGAATGCGCTGTCTTTTGTAAATGTAGACTTGAAGAGGGAAAGTTTACCTGTTATTTTGTGAAGAGGGATAGGCAAGGAGCCAGTGTAGTAGATTATGTAATAACGCATAATAGGAACTTTAAATTTATCAGCAATTTCAATATATTAGATTTGACAGAGTTTACGGACCATTGCCCGATTACATTTAATGTTATATGTAATAAAAGGGATAGGGTGCCAATCAAAGTAGCGCCAAGAGAAATACTGTCTTGGGATTCTGTTAATTCGCAACAATTGTTAGATTTGTTGGAAACAAAACGTGATTCTTTTAATGATATTACGCAAAACATTTTAGAAAATATAGATATCTTAGATGAAAATATATTAAAACTGACTGAACTTATGTACGACTGCTCCTTTAAAATACACGGTAAAATAATACGTCAAGGTAATAGCAAAATTATACGTAAGAATGAATGGTTTAACCATGAATGTAGAAATGCTAAGGCTAGATTTTTAAACAGTAGACGAGCTTTTAAAGAGTCAAATACTATCGAAAATAGAAATGCTTTTTTGGAAAGCCGCAGAAATTTTTGCCTAATTAAACGTAAGGCTAAACGGAAGTTTAGTAAATATGAGAAAAAACAATTGACTGATTTAAGTCGCACTGATCCAAAAAAGTTTTGGAAAAGAGTTAATTGTTATAGACAGTCAAAACAATATAATCACGCTGATATTGATGCTAATCAATTTAGAGATTATTTTTCGGAAATGCTTAACGATCCCGTTAGGATGGATTATATGTCGAATGATTTTTCTTCCAAAAATGAGGCGCAGGTGAATATTGAATGCCTAGATAAGCCATTTGAGGAGAATGAAATTTTGAACATTATATCATCGTTAGGTAAAAATAAAGCTGCGGGGATAGATAAAGTTGTTAATGAATTTTTCATAGACGCAAAACTTTTCATTACACCTTTTCTTGTTAAAATATTTAATAAAATATACGAAAGTGGGAAATATCCTAGCAGCTGGACTCGGTGTATTATTGTTCCCATACATAAAAAAGGAGATAAAAATGAACCAGCTAACTATAGAGGGATCACTTTAATAAACAGCATAGCCAAAATATTTTCTTTAACATTAAGAAATAGACTAAACATGTGGTGTGAGCAACAAAGTATTTTTAATGACTTACAATTTGGCTTTCGCAGCAAAAGAAGTACCACAGACTGCGTGTTTATACTTCACAGTATTATTCAGAAGGTTCTATCTAATAACCAGTCACTCTACTGTGCATTCATTGACTATGAGAAGGCCTTTGATACCATTGTGAGAGATGCTATGTGGCACAAATTACTTGACATTGGTGTTAGCAGTAAGATGGTTACCATGTTGAAATCTATCTATGAACATGTTTCAGCTTGTGTTAAGGCATATACAAATCTATCAGATTTCTTTGAAGTCGCCCTCGGCTTGAAACAGGGGGAACCACTCTCGCCGATTCTTTTTATCCTTTTTGTCAATGACGTCACTGAAAATCTTGATCTCCAATCTTTAACCGAAAGCGATTTCAACCAATTATGCATATACATGCTGCTATTTGCTGATGATATGGTGTTATTCACTACAAACAAGAATAGCCTACAGGCTCAACTTGACAGTCTATATGCATATTCTATAAAATGGGGCTTGAAAATAAATATAAGTAAAACCAAAGTATGCATGTTTAATAAAAGAACTAGAGATGAAAATTTTCAGTGGTATATCAATAATGAATTAATAGAAATTGTTGATTCTTTTTGTTATCTTGGCGTCAAATTCTATCGAAATGGATCAATGCAATAAGCTATAAATAGTCTATCAGAACAAGCACTAAAAGCAGTCAACGGTTTATATTCTATTTTCACAAGATTAAAATTTGACGTGAGAACAAAATTTCAACTTTTTGACAGGATGGTCGAACCCATATTATTTTACTGCGCAGAGGTTTTTGGTGTGTATAACACAAGCGCTATTGATAAAATTCATATAAAGTTTTGTAAAAAAATACTGGGAGTGAAATCTCAAACACCAAACCTGGCGGTTCTGGGTGAACTAGGAAGATATCCTATGTCACTTATTTGCAAAGAAAGAGTGCTAAAATACTGGATTCATATAATGTCAAATCCGGGTTCGATTATGTACAAAGTTTTTTCAGACCAATGTCTTGATATAGATATGCCTGGAAACAATAGCTGGGCCAAACATGTTAAGCAATTATTAAATGATCTAGGATTTGGATATTTATGGAATAATTTTAATGTTAACATGAGTTACTTTCCGATGTTGAAAACAAGACTGCGTGACCAATACCAACAGGAATGGCACGCTTCTATATGTAGCATGCCAAAACTTGAATATTATATAAAATACAAAACCTAGTTTAAATTTGAAAACTATCTACATATACTAGACAACGATTATTTTATTAGACTCTTTGCCTGTTTTCGTTTATCCTCACACAATTTAGCTATTGAAACCGGAAGATACATTGGAACTGAGAGAGCCCATAGAATTTGCCAAAATTGCAATTACAATCTGGTTGAATCAGAATATCATTTTCTAATGACATGTAATAAATACTCCGATTTAAGAGCTAGGTTTTTACCATGAATATCGTGGCCTGATACTAGAAAATTTTGTTCTCTTATGTCTACAAATAATAAGAATACTTTAATGGGTTTATGCAAATTTCTTAAAAATGCCTATAATCTAAGACAGTAATCTTATTAAGGAATTGTGTGTGTCTCTTTTTGTATTGTTGTGGTTGTTGTTACGTGATCTATTGCCACATCGTTTATATGTCTTGTAAAATATCGTAAATTGCATGCGTAATAGATAGTTATACAATCATTGTTCTGAAAATTAGCCAAAGGCTATATTGCTGAGATGCTAATAAATGTGTTGTTGTTGTTGTTGTTGTTGTTGTTGTTGTTGTTGTTGATATTTCTGTGCAATACCTGTGAACCAGACAGTTGAACTAGTTTTTGATGGTCACATTTTTTCAATGATGGAATACTTATGATTTCTGTATGTGTTTATATATTTTTTGTCTAGTGACAATGTCAATAATAATAATATTATTACTTCATTATAAATAAAACTTAACGAGCATACCACATTTGAATAAGTGTATAGTACGCTATATAATTATAAAAATAATACTAAATGTTTGTGTACTCGCAAAATACTCGTGAGTACATTAAGTAGTACTCAGTACTTACTTAAGTACACTAACAAAAGTGAGTACTCAGTACTTACTCGAGTACATCTTAAGCATCCAGTACTCAGAACTTACCCGAGTACCGAACCTCAGTACTCAGTGAAACCCTGGCTATGATGGGATTTTATATCTTTAGTTTTTTAAAATAGATGAAAGGGGAACTTACCGTCTAAGTAGGCGCCCCAATCTTTTAGTGCTTGATACCAAAACATTGTACCACGTGATTCCTTCCCCTGATAATTGCTCTTTCTAATATAGAAATTACTTCGTAAAATTGTTCGGATATAGTTTTCTATTTCTGTCATTTTAGGACAAATAACGCGCCAATCCTTTCCATGACGTACCTCCGCAAAGAATACAGACTTCGCCAGGGCCCAATATCATAAAACTAAGATTTGAGTTCTCAACATGGCGACCAGTAAACCTGGAAAAAAGGTTTGTGTTTTAATGTTCCAATATGTATACATAATGTTCGGTAAAGACAGATGTAATTGGATCATAGGATGAATAGGATTGATGATTCAGTGATTGAAGGTTTCTTTTAAGGCCAACGTGTCCATTTGACATTTTAATCAATAGAATTGATGACCTTATTGGCTTTTTTTACGAAAATGTTTATGGAAGTGGACCGTTTAGTGTTTGTTTTATTTCTGACCAAAAGAATGGTTGATGTGTTAAAGAATTACTTGAATGATCCGGAGAATGTCTTATTAAGAGACTCACCAGGGACAAGATCAAGAACTCTTATTCACGTCCTGAATAAAACAATTTACCTTTTTCTTCAGGCTTTTTTAAATCAATAATTTCGTTTGCAAACTTGTGCAAATTAGATACCCGCATGAATAATATGAGAACATACTTAACATCCTTAGAGTTTAGGTCAGGTTATGAGAAATGAGTCGGCTGGAACTATCGCATTATTTTATATATAACATTTTAAAAAGTATTCTTTACATTTAACGACTTTGTAAACCTTGCCAACTGATCTTTGTTTATAAGTAGTTTACTATTTTTGTTCGCACTGAAGCGTGAATGTACTTTTATTTTTATTTTAATTTATAAATTTTCAGAACGATCAACAAAGTAATTAAGTTATTTATTTCAACAGTAGGTTAAACAGACTGCGCTGTGTTGGAATTCCGTTAGGGTTTCCCTTTTGTATGTCTCTATTCCATGCTCGTAGAAATTGCACAAAATGCCATGGCATTAAGAATCGTGCAAATTTATAGTTAATTTTCGTCAAACAGGTTAAAAAGTAGCGCTATCCTGTAAGTTATAACTATGAAAAGGTAACTCTGGAAATTGACGCGCATAATTACAGTGGACTTAACCGAAATGACACAACCAACTAACAATTCAAAAATAGAGTAAAATGGCCTATCGAATAATAAACAATATCTATAGACGCCAAAGATAAAAAACACGGAATTATTCACACATAAATGGAGCTTGAATGAGCTGGGGGAGGGTGATTGGTATGCGTGGGACAAGACCATATACCGCGACATTTGTTGACAAGACTTGCAACAGTTACATGTAAATATCGGACAAAATTCTTGCATTTTACTTCCTATACAGTTACTGTTACTGTCATAAAAAATATATATCTTAAAAAAGGTAAAATTCGTTTGAATTTAACAGTTTTATAATTTTGCTATTGCTCCTGGTATTCAATTTACCAAACAAGCAAAATTGCATGTCATCTGCAATTAAATACGTCTGCATTGATTGACAGAATTTAGCTTGAAATATTATTCACAGTTTCCTTCAACGTTTAGTGCAATATGTAAATTGTTCTAGTATATTAATTTTTGAACTTAATCAGAGAGTATGTTCACGTGCGTAATGTCACTGGGAAGATATTCAGCTTGGCTAACGACTACAACCTATTTGACGATTTGAAATGAAATACCTAAAATACCAGACGCATGTTATCTGACTTTTCACTTCTTCCAGATTTATAAAAATAGTGAAATATGCATATCAGGAATGGACAATTCCAGCAGACACAGCCTACCCACACAACCAATAAATAGAGAAGAGAAGAGAGCATGGTTTTACAATTACCAGGTTTAAAAAAAGACGCAACAAACAATTAACGAAAGTGACAAACAGAGGGGTTATCACCTTGGAACGTTCATGTGGAAAAACAATTTGGGGTTTAAACCAGGTTCTATGGTACACCAACCTCACACTTGCCCCAACAGGTTCTCATATCAACAAACAAGTACAGGTGTCTTGGTGAAATCACTCAAGCCCACCTAACAGCTCAACAATGATGCGTGCAAAAGCACACAAACATATGAAACATTAGAAGCTAATATCATTACAAAGCCAAAGTGGCGAGTATTCAAATATCATACCGAGTCTAATCAGCAAGAACACGATGACAGGAATAGAAGAAACAAATAGAGCTTAAAGGTTCATTTAAAGAAATTTCCCCTAAACTTTCATAAACTCAAAAACCCCTGGCACCTGTGCAACCAAAAAGGTAAGCATTATGATCAACTGTTAATTACCTGACCTGAAGGAAGCTGTAGAATATCTATTTGAATTAACAGATGGCTTTTACGAATAACCGTGAGAAATTAAAATTGCCTTATTTTCTTTACTTTATTAATAAACCTCCATAAAAACTTGCTGTGAAATACCTTGTCGCAATAGCGATTTTAAACTGCACTTAATTTCGTGTTCGATAACCATTTTTAAAGAGTTTTTTCTGTTATGCAAAGATAACGTTCATTGAAGTCATAAACATCATTACAAGCTTTAGAAAAGCGAACAAGCTGTGCGATATAAACGCCGTAAGATGAGGTCCGAGGAACACCGCCGTCTAAAACCGGAAAATTTACTATATTTAAATCAAAATAGTCTCTTTTATCACATATTTTAGTATTGATGTATCCATTTTCAATAGAAAGATTAAGATCAAGAAAGTTTACTTGCTTATCTGAAGTGTTTGCTTTATTAAGTTGTAGTTCATGAGAATAAATTATTTTAACTAGAGATTGAAAATGGTTATTATCTTTATTCAACAAGGTACCTCGAGGTGTTCGGTAGAAAGAAATAATATAAAATCTCCTTCTTAAAAGTAAAAATACAGATAATCAACAAGGAATTCACAATAAACGTCGCTAAAACTTACAAGTTTCCGCAGTTTTCTCGAGTAATAGTTCCATTGTGGAACGTGATAGAGTGTTGTTTGCAAGGACAAAATTGTACGTAAAAAGCAGCGAAATGCTTGGAGTAGTATGGTGTACTTCATCTAAAAAATCATTCAGTACACATCCACTTGCATTCGTATAATATCATTACAGTTCACTAAGCAAATGCGAATTTCATCATCTTACATTTAAAAAAGCCTTTTTTGTGGGATTTTGTAAAAAAATTGTAAACGATTATTATTTTATTTTGTATAAACACAGCTCTGGTAATCCAGTTCAATACAATCAACGTTTGTTATCTGAATGAAACAAGCTTTGAATAGCCCATGGTAAGTAATTCAGTTGTTGTTTGTTTGTTTGTTTGTTTTGTTGGTTTTTCTACAGTTCCAGAGTAGCAGACTGAGAAGTGTACCCACACATAGATTGGCCAAAAAATAGGCGACAAACAGGAAAGCGATAAATCTGGATTAATATTATAATAATGAGCATGCTGCTATTCAAATGCAGGAAGTTCAATTTATCAACAATGAAAAACGTTACATATTAAACTTCATCTGTTATACAAATTGAATACGACAAATATGATAATATTGTACCATTTGTTAAGCTAGGTTATGATGAGCATATCACCACCAGCGCCGCCGAGCTCCTGATAAACCAGAATATGCAAAGGTGAAAATATGAAGAGGATTGTGCAGACCGGGAATCATCCATGCTCTATTTATTTCATACTATTGACAATCTCCACCTCCACTCATGCTTTATTCTTTGGCGAACGGTGAGAGGGGTTAAAATTCTATGCGTGTAATCTGAACGTTTGAAAGTATGCCAAGGTTGCACACGTATACTTAGTACTTTCTCGGAGGGAAGAGCTTGCAGGAGTCGTGATATGCGCAACGCGGATTTGTCTGTACGTCTATTTTAATTAAATATATTAATTGTAAACATGCAGATTATATGATGTAACAACAAGGTAAGCGCGCCATCTTTTGTTCAAGAGTGCCAATCGGCTATAACAAAAATATGACCGCCATATGGCTTGGCCTAACGTCTATTCGCACAATGCGTCCACTCAAAAGGTTAATTAACCACTAACATTACCAATAGGATGTACAGACACTGAACAGTAATATGCTAATGCCGAACGAAGAAATAAAATTATCGCTGTTTTAAAGAGAATTCCTCAAATAGAGACATACTTTAAGAGAGCTATACTTGTACTTGTGCTCAGAACGTTCCAAAGAGAGCGTGATGGAGTACATGTTTTTCGTCACTCGTAAATAATTTACCCTTGCGTTTTTGAATTAAGTAGTTGAGGTATATTCAAATCGGCAGAGGAAAGATTACACTATAAGAAAGTGAAATCATGATGCAGATCAGGTATTGCAACTTTGTCCCGACACAGTCACGAAGAAGAGAAAGAAAGAGCATTGTTTTCAATTATTAAATTTCTTAAATTTTGAAAACAGAGGGAGAAATTAGTGAAAATCGCATTTTTAAACACATAGCATTGTATTACAGTTTGTCAATCAGTTTCGGTTATGAACCAGTTCCGGTTAACTTTTTATTTACTATCATATGATAGAAATATTTCAGTAGAATTAATGAAAATGCAGACAGAGTCGCAATTAATAGCATTTGAACATTTACGAACTCTAACCTTTGATATAATGTTTACTTCTGGGCAGCGCCGCATCGACAAAGACTATTGCAGACGCTCATGTGCAAAAGTTAAGGTTGACATTCATTGCAACACTTAACTTAAATGGCCCCAAAATGAAAATATTGTAATCTGCAATATTGTGTTTTATCATGGTTTTATCATCGCAAGCAAAACCGTTTGCATAAATATTTGCATCCTGTTTTGTGACGGTTTCTGTGAGGCAAGCGTTTCAACAAATTCCGGATCAGCAATTGTGAATCAGTTAGTGTGAATTCCAGAGTTGGAATTCTTTTCAAAGGATGAGTTGGGAAGTATAGTTGATGAAAAGAGACTCTCAGAGCTGGGATGTGGCTGGTTAGTCAATTTGTCATGTCCCAATGTCACTAGATACTTCAGAGATACTCAAGACAAAGATGGTAAAGAGTTCCTAAAAGTTACTGGACCACCAATATCTAGCAACCCATCATGGCCAGATCTACATAATGAGGGGTGGTGTTGTACTACTATATGATTATATCATTTCTATCCCATGCAAAGATTAATTTAAGTTGCATTTAATGCTATTGAACTTGTGATGTCATTAATGTTTTACTGCTTTTGAAAACACTTTAATAAAAAAACATAGTTGTGTTATTTTTATTACACATTTATTTTTCAAAATTAAGACAGAAAACATGACATTTCCGACTCGCGGAGTTCTAGTATACAGTATCTATTTGAATGATAAGGAAAATTCTTCCTAACTAAAGATTTTTAAAGTTATTAACATACTCTGATAAAGGGGGAAACATAAATATCAAGTTTTAACTATACTTTATATTAAAAGAAAATATTTAAAATTCTATCAAATTTTAATTTAGCTTAATGTTATTACTGAGCTTATTAATAACAACAGCAACAAACTTTTATTGCAACTCATCATCTACGTGACATCGGCAACGAACATAAAAATGACATTACAATTATTTCTAATATGTGTCGCATGCAAAAATAAAAGTTTTACATTAATCACTTGTAGTTCATTCATTAGCATCTCTCAAATATCTACAAAGTTTCTCTACTGTACCTTTATTTTTTATTTTAAGTGAGACAAATTTATCACGATTCGGAAAACGTTGGCATTTTTTGTAAGAATTAAATCTAATTTCAAAGTAGCGCTATTTGTACAGTGTGGCGGCCGTAAGAAGTCTACCCGTACAAACAGTCAGTACTGTTATCAGTAAAATAACACGTTACCGATGTCATACAATGATGATAACGTATATCAGGGCTATCCGGTCAACCTTTTAATGGGGTTGTCCCGGCTAGCTCAATTGGTTGCGTTTTCGGAATTGCAAGGCTAGGGGGCTGACGCCGTGACGGTGCAGGTTCGCTCCCAGGTAGAGGCAATATCATTTGAAATTCACAGTAGCGCTATTTTTGCAATGTGGCGACCGTAAAAAGTCTCCCCGTACATAGTCGATACTGTTATCAGTAAAATAACCCGTTACCGATGTCATGCTATGATGATTACGTATATCAGGGCTATCCGATCAACATTTTTGGGGTTGTCCCGGCAAGCTCAATTGGTTGCTTTGTCGGAATTGCAAGGCTAGGCGCTGACACCGTGACGGTGCAGGTTCGCTGCCATGTAGAGGCAATATCATTTTATACTTAGGACAGCACATTCAGAAATAACCGAGCCTGCAAAATGTTTTCATATTTTTTGTGTTCGATGGCTTTCAAAGTTCCGTTTTCATCTATTTGAATTTCACAGTAGCGTTGTTTGTGCCGTGTGGCAGCTGTAAAAAATTCTCCCCGTACATTCAAGCAGTGCTGCTATCAGCTGCGTCCTTTGAAGATCGTTGAGCACGATACTTGGCGGTGAACATAGAACCATTTTTTTCGTTAAGGGCAAATCCATTCTTTTATCATACGCTGCTGCTGGTATTAATCTGAAAAAAAAAATTCATTTTGGGTTCTATGTTCACCGCCATATGCCATCATCGTTTGTGATGGATCAAAATTGTACTGTTTATTGGTGTAAATATTGAATTGCGCTTAACCCGTAATATGCATTTCCATTACTGCCCGGGAACAGGCTCAATCAAACTTAACTTGCCCAGTGGCAAATTGTTTTGCCATCGACCGAGCCTGCAATCTTTTCATATATGTCGTGTTCAGTGGTTTTCAAAATTTTTCTTTTCATCTATTTCAACAAAAGTTTGGTTACAATTCAGACAGATTCTATTTGTTATTTCTATGCCTGAATATCTGCCATTTAAAATGGACATTCTATGTGATGAGAAATGGAAACATGTCATTAGTTTCTTCAATTAATCATTATCTACCGATAATAAATAATTCTCAAAGTCAATGTTGTTTTTTCTAACTTTTTATAATATTCTAGTTTTGGCGATTCTATTGTAAACACATGTCACTGCTGAATTGGCTGGTTTCTGAGACGCATATGTAATAATGGAAAGTTAAATGTAAGTATTTTGGGTTTGTCACAAATGGCTATGGCCTATTTCATCTAAAGTTATTTTCACAACTTTTACTTGTTTGTTGATATGAAGACCTGTTGGGGCAAGTGTAAGGTTGGTGCACCCCAGAACCTGGTTTAAACATCCAGTGGCAAATTGTTTTGCCATCGACCGTTCCGAGGCGGTAACCATTCGGGTTCTCACTTTCGATAATTGTTTTTGGCGTTTTTTAACACTCATTATTGTAAAACCATGCTCTCTTCACTTCTCTACTTTTTGGCTGTATGGGGAGGCTGATGTAGCAAGTCCTGATATGCACATTTCACTTGTTTTTAACAAAATTGATCCATGGGTTCATTGTATACTATCTAAAATATTGCATTCTTTTAAAGTTTGGGTTCGACATTATTTTGAGTCAGTATTTTAGAACTCGTTCTTTACATAAAAGGGGAAAACGGCCAAGTTCGCCTTATACAGCCATAATTGGTGTCTGGCTTTTAACACCTAGAATGTTTTTACAAAACTCAATACGATTTGTCTATCTCTTGTGAGATATATTCCCCATACTTCCTAAAAATATACCAAAATTTCCATACCATTCTATCAAACAATAATAACTTAGTTTTAATATCGATGTTCACTCTTGAAAATAAGAGTACAGACCATTTAGTGCTACAGAAGCTTGATCAGAAAGTGCTTTCACTGCATCATTTAAAAGACCATTACGAGAAAATTTAGCACCTAAATAGAAAAGTGAATCTACTACTTCTAACATGTCGTTATTATTGTAAAACATATCAACAAGAGTACTCTTTCTGCTAAATATACATATTTTAGTTTTTTGATGTTGATTTTTAACCCCCATTTTAATGAACAAAAACTATCGATTTGAGCTTGCTAACTCTCAGGCGTCGTAGTGAACAGTACAATTTCGTCGGCGAATAAGTCGGCAAATAAAAGCATATAGTATAAATAATTGGTTAAGGTCACTTTCAGATAAAGCGTTTAAGTCTATGTCAGTTGATTACAAGCCAAAAGGGGCTATCCGCTTTTGTACAATTGCTGATACTCCATTTTGGCCTTCAATAGACCTGTTACACCGATCGGGTAATCGACCTACACCTTACCATGCATTTTGTAAACAAAAGTTTGCTATTTCGGATAAAAATAAGCAGGTTTTTCACTATATTACTCATTTTATAAATAGCTCTTGATACAGTGATACAGTAATTAACCTGCTACCCATTTATCAAAAATGTTGATGCCTATTTAGATGGAGAAATAAAAATCTTAATGGAACAAAAGTTACATTGGACACAGATTTGAATCGGCGAGAAATCAGCAAGAATTTTATGGGTAAAGAGTAGGGATATTGTATGTTTGTATGTTTTAGGCGAAAAAAGGTAGTTGTTCTCGTAAACTCACCAAAAATTCAAATCCATTTTTAATTTCATGCTCCAAGAGTAAGTTTGTGGTCAAACAGAATACTATTTTGCGGCAAAAAAAATCATACGTTCATTTTGGTAAAGTGCATAGCTAAAAAATTAATGATAAATTCAATTCATTTTTCTCCAAATAAACATAAAACATCCATAACCTTCACGTGGGAATCTGAACTAACAAACGCATGAATACAGAATAGAAAAGTGGCCCTTATCACATTTATATGTATAGGTCTTTGGTAATAGGACACCCGTTCCTTCTGCCAAAATCACATAAATGTTTTCACCAAAAAGATGCTGACAAAGGCTATGGTTCTTTCTTTTTTTAATTCTATGGTATTTTTCCATTTAAGAAAATCTATTGCTCGTTACTTCGCGCACGACTGAATAACCGACCGTGAACAAAACCATTATATAACTGATGTTATAGAAGATATTTATTTTTCGGCGTTAGCTGTCTAAGGTCACTTTTTGACCTAGTTTTTCGACCAATGAAATGTTGTAAATAATACTCGTATTCTCTTATTATGCAGAGGGAAAATGAAATAAACTATTTCGATTGGTAGCTATTTACACCAGAGAGGCATCTAGCGGGGTGGAGAGGTGGGATTTTTATTATTATGCAGCGGAAAAATCAAATAGATTAATTCGATTGGTTGTTAGTGGGTGTTGTATTGGAGGAAAAACATATTTACGATTTAAGTAACCAGTAAAGTCAATATTGATGGCTTAAATACAATATTATATGGAATATTCTTGGGTGTCAGGTAAACACTTGCATACAATACACAGTGTAACGAAAGAGAAGTGTAGATATTCCTAGTTCTTACTGGTTCCTTTCTAGTTCCTTTGATACTGATTGTTAATTTCAAGTACGAAATACAAGTTTACTGTAGTGTAGTGGCTATCACTCTCGCCTCTCACACGGAGGCCCCGGGTTCAATACTCAGGACGGACACATTTTTTAAAGTTAATATACTTAAAAATTGGTAGATTTCGCTCTTGTAACAGGCTGTTATTATTTATATTTATTAAATTTCAAGGACATTTATTCATCTTGAATTCTCACTCTACACGAGGTATTTTATTGAAACTGAATATTTTGCTTCAGTATCTTTAATCGACTTGTTATCACTGTATGAAATTGTTGCAACAGCTTCAACATTTTTTTTGAAAGACACTTTCAATAAATTTATGAGTTGTCATGATTCGGTCGTTTAATCTCTAAGTCATACTAAGAAGGCAGGGAGGGTTCGTCGACAGCTATAACAAATAAAATAAAATAACTAAACTGTGTCTGCTTTGCCTCTCTGTGTCTCTTTCTTTCTTATATACATATATATATAAATCTTTTCCATCAACGCCGTTTATCTTTTTTAAAGATATTTCTTGTTTAAACTCCAGTGTAATCAGTATCATTTATATTCAAGAGCAGTTATAGGTCGACCGAGGTAAATTGGCGATGTTTACAATTATTAATAGAATGTTAATACTGGTTAAGGCAAATTTAGGACTTACGAGTATTGTTTTGCACGATCATATTATATCGCCTCGATGGTTAACCCCTCCGGTTAGCAATGACATATCTTTTTTTCGACACGGGTTCGAATCATTCACGGAATTCAGAGATATATTTCGATTTATATTTTTTAAGTTTCATTGCAGTTATTTCGTTTCCTTTATTTTTTGCTTCAATTTATTTTATCACATCGATTATCTCGAGGATCTCGAGGAAATAATGATTTTGTAAACAGTTTCACAAAGTTATTAAAAAAAACATGTTTCGAACCTACAACCTATCGTACCGTTTCTTCCATTGCATTTCAACGTATTTTTATTGACTGCGTCTTAGACCACTCGGCTAATGGGACGGGTGTTGGGAGCGTTACGCTTTGCATTAAACAACGATTATTATATATGTCCATTGTTTACATGCAACGCCAATGTAAACACGCCAATGTAAACATTGCCAAATTACCTCTGTCCAATAATAAGTTTCGCGGTCATGATCTACTTACAAAGAAATACAAAATTTGCACTTTAATAGCAAAACCCGTCAACATCACGACTTGAACTTGTGATCAATAAAACCCACTGGTGCACAACGGCTAGTACCCGGCCAGAGGAGTTATACATAAACCCTTACGTTGCACACTGTGAATGGGCGAACCGTACTTGAGCATCGGAAGAAATAGTTTTTGGAATATTGCGTGCCAACAACAACAACAATAACAACAACGGACAATGTCTGATGAAGAGGTATGTACTGATCTTTTGGGGGCTGCAGACAGAAAAAACTGTAACACATGATAAATTTAATAAGTTTAATTTCAATTAAAAGATATGGTTCGATTAAATTTATAATTTCTTGCTTTTTAGAGGACTAAAATTATTGTTAACAATTATTTTCAGAAAATTAATTAATTAATTTCGAGTTATTTGGCAATATATTCACAAATTGAGTCATGATGTTACGATTGACAGATTTACGATGGAGATTGTTAAGTCCTTATTGCATTAAAATCATTATGTTTTAAGGGAAAGATACAGCCTTCTCAATTTATACTGTATGATTATACATGCTTTTCATGTGCAACAGTACTTCTAGCTGTCAAACCAAGAGATGTTATTATGAGGCCCATGTGATTGTTCAACCACATTCGTGTATAAACATAGTAAAATTATATTTTCACCATCAATGTTTACAAATTATCAACTAACCATAACGCGCATTTCTTTTACTGTTTAAATGCCTAAGCACATGCTTAAAAAGGTCGCCATGTTGGATATTTAATAAGTAATTGATTGTCCTGTTCATTATACTATTACGGATTTTAATATCAGCCGGGATTCAGTTTTAACACTTCAGTGAATAACAGCTGTTTACAGTTATTCGTCTTACTTTACTCATGCATAATCTCTATCAAAACATCGCATTTGTTCTGCCGAAGATTTTTGCCGGCAGAAACTTAAGAATAAATTCGAATGATGAATAATAACACTAAGTCCGTTTTTCTCCTTTATATAATCCTCATGTGGAATACCACATATAACAATTAACAAATGTTCCAGAAAGTTATACAAGTTTTCTCTGTTGGTAAAACCAGACTACTGTTCTAAAATCCTTAACATAAATTTAGTTCTTATGGAAAACCATATACGTTTTACTTTGGAATCCAAAATTAGACTGTCGTATGAAAGCAGTAACAAATATTAAATAATAAATTTTGACGACAAAAGCAACCAATAAAAACAATTGTAACATTGAGAGCTTAGGAAGGTGGGGCTGAAAAAATATAGCTTGGGGATAATTAACCTGCCTGATTAATAATTGCCCCGAGACCGACACTAAGTCTCAAATCAGTGATTATGGCATCTGATACGAAAACTATCGGCTAACACTTCTTTTGTTATCTTGATTGGTTGTCAAACTTGAAAGAAATTTTGAGAAGTGCCAATCACTCAAAACAATAAGAATTATTTCTCTGTTAAAACACAGATTGCCAAAAGCAACTTAGAAAAAAAAACATCAAATTTCAACAAAATGACTTTCCTAAAATAATAGTGATTTTATACTATTTCCTTTTTTTTAATATAGAACTTATTTTAAAATTAAATATTTTACCAGAAAAAAAATGCAATAAATTTTAGGGCATAACACCACCTCTCCCTTTAAAATAGTTTCACTCCCGTGAAATTTAGAACATAATGTTATTATAGGCACATGACAAAAACTTCAGCAGTTATGTATAACGAATATAAATACCAAATTACACATAACAGTAAAAACAAGTATCAATTATTCATATTTATACAACCATTTCTCGAAGATTACGTCATATTTTGCCTTTACAAAATGTTCTTTAGTCCACAATTATGTGCATGTGAATTATCGGCGAGAACCGCCTCTTCTAGCCATTTTTGCACCTGGTGGTGGGTATCTGCCGTGATAAATAGAGGGGTGGATATGTTCCTTTTTGCTTTTAATGGAGTTCACTTCATATTTTAGATCTTGGTTTTCATTTTGAAGTTGATGTATTCTCGCGTTTAAAGATAGCATCGTTTGTTTCGTATTAGCAATTTCTTCGTCCTTTGTTTCTAGCAACATATGTAGTTCTGCGATTTGAAACTCGAGCTGTCTCCATAACGGACCGGCAAATTCCATGTCTGTTATTGTTGAAATAAATTTCACATGATCAATAACCTCGTTTCTTAAAATTTCGTGATAGCCGATCTGTTCCTCTAACCCTTTTGAATCCGTTTTGATTTTATTTACTTCGAGTTTTATGTCGCGAAGCTCTGTTTCTTTCTCTCTTAAACTAAGGTCGACTGCTTGAAACTTGTGTTGTTCGTCTGCGAGCTTGGAATGTAAACACTGAATTTCATTTCTGAGCTTGTTTATTTCAATATCACTTTGCTGTTTAGATTCCTGTAGAACGTTACACTGTAATTGATTTTCCTTTAGTTCATCTTGTAAACTTAAATGTGTGCATTTCATGTCATTCAGTTGTCGCTTAAGTGTTCCAAAATCATATGCAGAAGTGTTGACTTGCATTTCTCGGATGAAATCATCCTCGGCGTGAATGAACGGTAGAGCGGATTCTGCAGTTTTTCGGCGAACGAACGCTGTCATCCTTTCTTTGTCACGTTTGCGTGATTCAGTTGATTTAGGTCTCTTTTCCGTAGAGCTGCAAACACGTGCGAAATGACCGACCATGCGGCATTTGTTGCACACTGCATTCCATGCATGGCAGCGATTCGCTGTATGTGTAAGCCCGCAACGCACACAATGGTTTAAATGCATTCCAATGTATAATTCTTGACACATAATTCTTTCTTGTCCAAATTTAAATCCGGATGGGGAATTAGTTGTTAAAGTGAGAGTACTCGCCTGTGCTTATGAAAGTCCGGATGAATAGATCGTTACCCGAGATTCTGTCACCACGTGTTCTGCCGAAGATTTTTGCCGGCAGAAACTTAAGAATAAATTCGAATGATGAATAATAACACTAAGTCCGTTTTTCTCCTTTATATAATCCTCATGTGGAATACCACATATAACAATTAACAAATGTTCCAGAAAGTTATACAAGTTTTCTCTGTTGGTAAAACCAGACTACTGTTCTAAAATCCTTAACATAAATTTAGTTCTTATGGAAAACCATATACGTTTTACTGTGCCAATCACTCAAAACAATAAGAATTATTTCTCTGTTAAAACACAGATTGCCAAAAGCAACTTAGAAAAAAAACATCAAATTTCAACAAAATGACTTTCCTAAAATAATAGTGATTTTATACTATTTCCTTTTTTTTTTTAATATAGAACTTATTTTAAAATTAAATATTTTACCAGAAAAAAAATGCAATAAATTTTAGGGCATAACACATTCAACCGAAATTATCGATGTCTTTAATGTCTTTAAAGAAAAAGATTGTGCGGAATTAGGCATGAGAAAAGCAAGACTAGTAGCTGTGAATCAGCTGTTACTGTATTCACTAAAGTGTTGCAGTTGAAGTCCACAGGCTAAATTTTTAGTGAATGTAAATTTAAAACAATGAAATACCATTTTAATTTTAACAATTCAAGTAAAGTTTAAACATCAATGGAAGTGAGCGTTTTTTTAGTGATAATTTGTAAACAGGGGTGGTGACAAATTATACGCATGCGGTTTTAAGACATCGGTATTTTTTCGTTGCACCGGTCACTGGTATGTTCGGTGGGATTGGGTGTGAGGAAAGCAAGACGAGTATCTGTAAAACAGCTGTTATTTTATTCGCTGAGTGTTGAAATTGAGGCCAGAATGCAAAATCTGTAGTAATGTATGGGACAGGGCTACCAGTTACAAATTTATTCACCTAGTTTGGCGACCTATATTAAACACGAACATGGCCACCTTAACACAAATTTAATGAGTGTTATTGTTATCAATTCAATTATTGATAATGGTGAACAGTGACGATGAAAATATCATTTTACTTCCTTTATAAATCTGTGCGTTTTCACAAGCAGATTGGCTCATAAAAACATGCATAGTGTATGATAGCTCGATGTACTGTAATAAGTACGCTTGCACCTGAAAAGTGTGCCTCATTAAATAAAACTAATTTAGACTTGGGAGCTCCGTCCAATCAAATTGCTCGTTTTCGCAAGTATAAATCCCATATACAGCCTCGGGGTGCCATATAAATAGAGTAGAGGATGTTTTTAATAATGTGTGATGTCAATACAAACGTGTGTGGTGTTTCAAACATACTGTCCACGTACAACTCGTAACGATTACAGACATATTGAAATCTTGCAATATGACTGGACCTTGTGGACGAGGCAGAGAAGCGTGGTCTATGTCGGCTATTCAGCTCGTGCAGTGGTATAGTATCCCCTATACCGCTGCACTCGTTGTATATCCCATACTTACTATAGTTAGATTTACTTTTTATATGTGCAGTCGCACATGGAAATCATGGAAAGTGTCCATAATTATACAGTATAAATTAAATAGGCTGTACCTCTGTAAAGGATAGACAATGAGTGGAGTGGTGTATGAAAAATAGACGCGAGCGCAGCGAGCGTCTATTTTTCATAGCAACTCCACGAGGTGTCTATCCGACTTAGACCACATGACCGCAAAAAAACCGAAATTCTCGTGCACAAAGCATCGATCCTCCACACTTTACAAGCCGTCACACAAACTTCTGTCATTCACAATTCGAGTATAAATGAAGCCACATGTATTTAGTGAGTAAAGTTGTAATTTTGTTGTAATTTTAGTCAGAAATTTTATCACATTAAAAAACTTTAGTAGTTTTAAAGTTTTATATTTTTGTCATTCATTAAAAAATAAAATGTTTGAGTTTTTGAATATATTAGTTCATAAGATCATCATCATCATCATCATCATCATCATCATCATCATCATCATCATCACCATCAAGAACAACAACAACAGTACTAATAATATATTTTAGTTTTTTTAGTTTATTAAATTTTGAAGGCGTTAACTGCTTAATGTTGTTCTTTAACTTCTCGTGAAATAATGAAAGACAAAGAACATTTCAAATATAAATTTTTATAAAATTGCATTGTTAAAATTTGTTAATATAAATATTGCAATCGTGTTACCATGTTTTAAAAATGAAACCAAATACAAGGTGTACGTTTATTTAGTTTGTATGCTCAAGGTTCTTTGGCAGTTGTCATTGCACCATCATTGATAAAAAAGAAAATTATCAAAATCTAACGGTAAAATGCAGTTCAATAAAACGTAGCACAAATCATTGTTATTTGTGTCAGAATAATAAAGACGCATGTGGGCATTTGAATTGTTGTTTTGTTTTCTTCGTTTTAATGATTTATTGCAAATATAATTTTAAGATTGTTTTAGGTCTAACAATTTTTCTGTTTTCTTTACTATTCTAACATTTCTTAAAGAACATAATCATACACCAATAACATTGATCTACTAGTATGCAAAGTTTTTTGGAACTGCGTTTTGCCGTTTCAAAGATTTTGAAATGTTTCTTTGTTGTTTATGACATACCAATTTCAATTATCACAAATATGTATCGATAGCACAGTATGAAACTAAGATATTGGCCGTCCACTTGTTAATATGAGATAGTACACGAGATGCACGTGCTTCACGAACCTCCGTAGACAACTCCACTGATTGGCTAGTGGACGGTAGCTGTGGTCTAACCCTTTATAGACCTTTATTTGTGCCATTGTCACAAATGTCACAGAAACCTTATAGTCTCCATTGACGTTTGCGTCCACTGTAAACCCGGATCCATTATGCTCATAACTTTACCTATTTTTAGAGCACCTGATTCTTAATTTTGTTTCCATATTTTTCGATGACTGTATATTAAAGCCCATGATTTGTAGAACAAATTTGCGAGAAACTTTTTTTATATATAATTTTATGTTCTGCCCACCTGTGCATTACCACTGCATAATACTGGCATCTCGCGCCAGGAATTTTAAGAATAGCCGCACAAATCCGTCTGTTTCCCCAATGCGTTGCAGAAATTAATTTCCAAAGTTTCTTTTCAGAAACAGAATGGGCTTGTCAATCCAGCCTTTCTAGCAAACGGTTCGGTCGGCGATGTAAGTATTAGCCGATGATTTTGTTTAAAAAATATTGTCATTCTGTGTTAGCTAACAAAAGATCAGTCTTTGATGAGCAGGCGCAGATCAAGATTTACAGGAGTCACAGAAACCTCATAGTTTCTTTTGACGGTTGCGACCACTGTAAACCCAGATCCGTATAAACTCGCGTATTATAATATGAACTATACCTATGTTTTTGAGCACAGGATTCTTATTTTGTTTTCAAAATTTTAGATGAATCTGGATATCAAAGTCCACAATTTTTAACAAATTTTGAGGAAACCGTTTTGTATACAACCACAGACACTTGTTTCTATTAAATAATGCTTTTATCTATGCGTAAATATCGTTCACGAATCCCATATGGAACCCATTACAAATTTTCATCTCAAGATTACGATTAGCTATTTTGCTTTTGTTCTGATGTGTGGTATTAAAAAATCTCCATATTCCTACATCATAAACCACATTTGTAAAAGAAAATGTATATTGTTATTTTTAAAACGTTGTTGTCTTCAGCTTCAGATCATCTTTCTATGAATTAAAAACCCAATATAGCTTATTTTTAATCGGGTTTCTGTCAGCCGTTGCGGCATTTCCACTGCATTACACTGTCATCTCGCGCCAGGATAGCAGCCAAAATCCGTCTGTTTCCCCGATGCGTTGCAGAAAAAACAACAAAATTTGCTTTTCAGAAACAGAATGGGCTTGCCAATCCAGCATTTGAAGCAAACGGTTCGGCTAGCGATGTAAGTATTGGCCAGTGATTTTGTTTAAAAAAAATCATTCTGTACTATCTCGAAAAATGTTAGTCTTTGATGCGCCGGCGCAGATTAGGTTACACTTAAGTAATTCTGGCGGCTCTGGAACCAGTCAATTTTGTCTAGGGTTTGTGCGGACCATTAGATAATGTCTGTGATTGGATGAAAATGCACAAGCATAATAAAAATATTAAATAATGTTAAAAAATTAAAAAATGTGAAAATGCACAGTCCATAGTGAAACTGAAATTGGCGAATAGCTGAGAATGGTGATATTCCAGTGCATGTCGCGAAAAAGTTTACTGGTTACGCTATGTATGTTTGTTGTGTTTTTATGATGTCTCTAGTTTAGTTTCATTAGCAAAAGTACGATCTTAAGGCCTTGGCCCAATAACTAATTCAGAATAGGAGATGGAGCTATACTGGTAGTCTATGGGAAATCAATTATTGTAGTCTAACCATTAAGATTTACAGAAGTCACAAATACGACTTAAACCTTATAGCCTATAGTCTGGGTGGGGGCAAAGAATTTTTATTTGTTTTTTTTTCCATTTTATTCGCTGAACTTGGATTTTTTACCAATATGGAGGGAAAAAACGTTGTTTTTTTTTCACAACCCCAGACATTTGTTTCTATTAAATGAGTTTTCATCTATTCGTAAATATCGTTCACCACTCCCAAATGGAACCCCATAAGAAACTTTTATCTCTTACGGTTAGCTATTTTGCTTTCATTGTGCTTTACGGCTTTACAAAAGAAACTAATGTTTTTATTACATTTTAAAATCAAAGCACTGAAAGTACTGATGGGTGGCGTTTTAGAGTGATTGTCATAATGCCCCATCATCTATAGATTGTGTGGAGTTTCCTATTGGAGGAGTGTGAAGGAACTTTCGGATGGCAGAGCAAAAGTTTGCATGCCCGGCTTCCGCTTTATCAAGTTTTTATCTACCACGGATGTTGAGGCGGATGCTAATATCCAAGATTGAAGTCATATTGTGCCAGGAAAAATAAATAATAAGTCAACCTTTGATTTGAAACTTTTAACTGACAAGAAAGAAATGAAACAGATGGAAAAATAAAAAAAATACTTTAACTATGAAATAGTTGCTATTTGCACTATGATTTGAAACAATATTTATTGACTATAAAGCAATTTTATAAAAATTAGTCAGAGCACTGCATCAAGTCTAATTAAATGTAAACGCTGTAAACACTTTAAAAGTTTCGCCTAAAGTTTACACTTCAGGGCCGTCTTTTTGTTGGAATGTCATGCTAATGACCGACTGGCCTTTTGGAAACTAAAACCTGTTTGAAAACGTACAGTGTGTAAAAAAGTTGCATCATGGTTAATGGATGATTTTTTAAAAATTTTTTTTTGTTCTTTTCGAATAATCTGACTATAATTTTTTTTATAAAAATGAGTCAGAGCACTGCATCAAATCTAATTAAATTAAACGCTTTAAGCCCTTTAAAGTTTCGCCTAAAGTTTACACTTCAGAGCCGTATTTTTGTTAAACCCCAACTTGACTATTTAAGCCACTAGATGGCACTGGGGCAGGTTTTCAAGGTATTTTTGACATGCTTCACATCTAAGGCCCCTTTTTTCAAATAGCACACTAACCAAGAAGTATTTTCCCTAAAACCTTTTTATATTACTTCTTTGCAACATTTCAAATGAAATGGCAGAGAAAAGTTCATGACAAAATGCATTTTATTGTAATTTTTGAGAAAAAAATATGTTAACTGTCAAAATTTGAAAATCCCGGGGAGGAGTTTCTGGGGCATGAACTGCAGATACTAAACAAATACACCTGGCAGTGTAGCTTGAAATACTACTCTTGGCAACTGTTCGGCTATGAGAAGCTGATCAATAATACAGTTAAAATGTAAACCCACATACCTGTTGCAGATTATTTTTTATTCCAATATTCCCTTTAAAATGTTGCTTAGTGTTTATGAAACAACTTAATCCATTTCATAGTGAATGACAAGTGTGTGGATTGTTATTAAATTATGTCACTTTTCATCTCTATTTAGTATACAGTAAACATTATTATTTTTATTTTATCATGTTTATTTCTGACTGCTTTAAGCAGTCTTTGAACAATATATTTCATTAATATCCATGCTTATTGTATAATCAAATTTCCCGACAAATTCTGCATGAATGAAATGCCACACCAAGTTTGAGATAAGCTATCATCACACCATTATTAGTCTTGCTATTATCACTGTTTATGTGCAACTGGCCTACTAGATTGTGCAAAACAATGGATCAATGTTTAAAACAAATGTGAACTATACATGCTCCTAATTCTTGCTTAAAAGTGACACAGCTGTTCAAATTTCATTTAGTTTTTCTACATACAAATACAGGATTGGCATGGCCATATTAGACTGGAATGAAAGATTTAATAGGGATCTTACATTTGAAAGAATTTTTAGCAGAAATTCAGAACTTAGAAAGTTTTACAATGCATAGCCTGGTGAGTAAATGGTATCGTCTGCTCTGGTGTTTTTTTACTTCAGCTATATTAAGCACAGTGCAGCACCGTCTACCGTCCCATAAACTAATTGAACCTACATATACAGTATACGTTATTCAAGGGAACTAATCCACTGGAGGTAAATTGGTCATGACATTTTGTGATCGAAATTCACATGTAATCACATTGGGTGGCGTTAGAACGCCCACAAAAAACAAAAGCGTACTTTTTTGTTTATAATATTTTATGGATATTTTGCTTAAATGTTACAAACTTTTAATTTTTTTTATATCCACATTATCTTAGAGAAAGAAGAGAAGAAGATAACCGACTATTATCCTTCATGAATTCTAAATTTCAATGCAAATGTTTTATTGCCAGCATTCTACATGTTTTATCTGTTTTATAATGTTTATTGTTTATGATCTTTTTTCGGCAAATAGCTGAACTACTAGAACTAGCTAAATACTGTTATTTAGTCTCTTATTTCGACATAAAGACGTATATGTCACTTGTCATTATTACACACTATGCCCGAATATTTCCAGGTATCAGTTCTGATAGAAGATGATATTTGGGCGCTGCCGGAACTTACAGTCGACTTTAAACCATGGTCAGGTATTGGCACAGTTTATTTCATTGACATTTTCTCTTAATATGATAATAATTAACCAAATGAGTCAAAAAATGAACCGATAACAAAAAAATAATCAGGCGGTATAATGAAGTTTTAAAGTTCAATATCCTGCCCCGCATTCTAAAAGCACCATTAATCTTGTGTGTTTGGACAAAGATATTACGATATTTCTTACAATACATTAAATAGACCATTGGAGCAAATCTGGTTATTTACCCTATCAAAGAAAATCTGTAAATAGAGTGTTACAAGTTTATCGTTTTGATCCCAGACAATCAGTCGCTTCAAAATGAACTAAAGCCAAGTCATTAAGGTGAACGTCTGTAAGTTAGTACATACATCGACCTAGAGTAATTTACATAAAAAAACCTTAAAAGTACTTTGCTCAATTTATCGCCTGTGCTTTTTTTTTCAAAGTACGGAATAATGAAACCACAGTAAATAAATGATATTTGAATAGATCCTTACATAAAGTATAGCACTTAAAGGCTCTCTCTACATATTCATCAAAAATTTTCCAATAATAGATTTAATTCAAACTTTGTGTATGTCAAGAACATGATGTTATGTAATGAAAACCCAAATAAAAATAGGACCTTACCGGGGTAACTTGTTTTTTTATTAGATACCAAAGATGTCACATTTTGAACAATTTTTATGATTTTCATAGACTTCTTTCTCGGCATGAAATCACAGAATGCATCACAAGAATATCATAAATAATTCTATTTTTCAGTTAAAGACATTCTATATTACAAAGAAAAAAATGCTAAATATTTAAATATTGCAATATAAGTAATGAAACACATATAAAAAGTTAAGTATTACCTAATTTACGACAAAGGATTTTGGCAAATCTTTTCATTCTAAGGGATGTTTTTAACTTTACTAGAATTTTACATAATAGAATGTCACCAAATACTACCAATATATTCGCCAATGTATAACAAACATAAAATAAAAAAGAAAATTGTAGGTTACCGTGTTATTTTTTTTTTAATGGCAATTTCAAAAGTGGGGGGGGGGGGCTAATTATGTATACACACAAATACTTAAAGGTTTATAGTGTACATCATTAATGATTAAATGTTTGGCATTCTAAGTATTATGACCAATTTAATGAAAATAATAGATAAAAAAGCAAAGTACTAATGTCCAATGTTATTTTTTTATCTGACGCTGAAATGAGAGAATCTGAGTACAGTTAGTACGAAATACAGAAGTCGGTCAAAATTCCTGTATATATAAGCATTTTATATTGAATATTAACTTGCAAACCTATTATTTTGTTTGAACATAATGAAGCACTAAGCATTTTAAGTTCTATGCAACTTCTGCAGATCAAGACTTTATCTGTAAGCTTGAGCGGCAGTAAGCACATTGATCAAGGGTTTCATACAGTGTATGACAGGGCAAGTTCGTGTTAACAATTAGTACACATTTTTAATTGATTTGACAAGTGACCAAGTTCAACGATTCTTTGTTCTTTCAAAACATCTTCAGGGACATAATTAACATCAGACCCCACATCGGGGACAGCGCTATCTGTCACAATTTCTCCCAATTTCGGTTCATAACTATGAAACTTGTATCATTTTTGTCGGACGAAACATTCGACTGCCAGTTTTTCAAACGCGCAGATGACAGAAGTCCTTTTACACAAGCCTTTTTCGATATAAACCTACCCCATTTGGCCCGCATTATTCATTTATTATTGCAAAAAGAGCAAAATATCTTCAACGAATGTTTCACTTTATCCGCGCGTAAAAAGATTTTCGTTGTGAGAATTACGCATTTAGTATAAAACCCAGATTGGACCGTGAACTGTGTTTTTATCATTGCATTTAGGCGATGGTACAGTAGTTTAATACTCGTTTTAAAAAACTGTAGCGATCGCCTTTAACGAGAGTTTATATTACGATATTTTATTTTTATTGACCACATACCCTTCTCCGGTGACAGGTTATATTTAATCATGCGGAATTTCTTTTTAACTAAATACAGCAGTGACGCTGGACACGTTGGTATCGAACAACTGGCGTTTAACTGTAAATGAAAAAAGTATGGACATTAATGTAAAGTATTACAGTACTTATAATTGATTTGGTTGAATTTCAGAACTGACAACAGGAGAGAGGTTGCGGCGAGTATTTCTTCACTACTTTCTAAAGATTGTTGTTCTTATCGGAGCGCTGTACATCTTTATATGCTCTCTGAGCTTTCTGGGAGATGCATTCAAACTCCTCGGTGGTAAGTTAAACTAACTCTGTATGCTTACCACACACTCACGCACATACCCCCAGCACTCACAAACACACACTCACCCTGCTCGCGCCATAATGAAAATGTTTATGTCTCATAAAACTGTGCATCTTCACAGTCTCTACAATGACAGATAATGCTGAAAAAAGATATGAGTATTTATGTTATAACACTACTAGTTCCGGCTCGCCCACGGGTGGCCGGATATACGGTAGGAATTTACTATGAAACAGCGAAGAAAACCAAGTTCAGCCGTTTGAACGGAAGTTCGTGGTTCTCGCTATCTCTATTGATTCTTTCATGGATGAAGGAAATTAGTGTGGGAATGCCCCTTTTCAATCCTTTAATATCATTGGATTATAGAATAGCAGCTAATCAAAATCGTTGTTTCAAAAGCAACTAGGCTAAACCGGAGTTTCCTTGGCCTTGGTCATCTTGACGCTTAGACTTGTGTAGACGCTCTCTGTACCGCGCTAAAGTACGGAGTACGAACCAATCTCTATCCAGAGTTGTCGCTCCTTCACTCGCTTTAATCTCTGTCAACGTCTAGAAAGTAGTTCGTTCGTCACATGACCTGGGTCTGCCTAAAAACAGTAAGGATGAGTAAAGATAAGTAAGGATAAGTAAGGAGAAGTAAGGATAAGTAAGGAGAAGTAAGGATATGTAAGGAGAAGTAAAGACAAATAAATATAAATAAATTTAAAAAATTTTAACAATTTTTATAAATATAATGCATATTGTGAATCGAAATATTAATGAAATTTATTAATTTTGCTCAACAAGTTTACTTTAGGTTAAGTAAAGACATATATGGCGAAGTAAGGAGAAGTAAAGACAAATAAATATAGATAAATTAAAATTATTTTATCAATTTATATAAATATAATTCATATTGTGAATCGAAATAATAATGAAATTTATTAATTATGCTCAACAAGTTTACTTAAGGTTAAGTAAAGACAAATAAGGCGAAGTAAGGAGAAGTAAGGATATGTGCAGGTAAGTAAGGAGAGGTAAATATACATTATATTATCATTTTCATAAATATATTATATATTTAGAATGTAAATATAAATAAACTTTAGTCTTTAAATGGATTTAGAGTCAAGAATGGATAAGTAAGGAGAAGTAACGATAAGCAAGGACAAGTAAGTTGAAGTAAGGATTATTGAACAGATATACGTAGAAGTAAAAGATAGGTAAACATAAATTAGGAGAGGTAATTATACCTTATATCATCATTATCATTAATATTTTACATATTTATAATTGAAATATAAGTTAACATTTGTTTATAATGATAATTAAGGTTACGCAAGGATACGTAAGTATAAGAACGATTACGTAAAGAGAAGTAAGGAGACGTTAAGATAATTATGGATATGTGAACATTCTTTTAATAAAGATTTTAATAAAAAGTACATAATGGAAAATTAAATATTAAGGTGCTTTACTTTTAGTAAATGCGTACACAAAGTGTAATTATAAAGGGAGAGTATTTAGTTATAGCTGAATCTTTACGTTTTGACTCGCTGATAGTAATGTAAAGGTTCAGCTACATCCAGGCCACACCACGTGGAGGCACTCTCGTTATGGCCCAATACAATACAATACAATACAATACAATACAATACAATACAATACAATACAATACAATACAACAATACAATACAATACAATACAATACAACAATACAATACAATACGATGCAGACACAGATACACAATTTATACTATACAAAAAACGACAAAGATAAAACAATACACGACACAAACAAAACGACACAGACACTAAACCGAACTACAAACTACATTTAATGTCACAACACTGTAATAAAGAGAGAAACCGAAACAATCTAATAACTACTAACCTAAAAGCTATGTGTTTACAGACTATGCCCACACTCGGACTCGGACTTGGAACTAGAGTGCGTACCCTACGGGGTAATGATATGCATAAAGCAATATCGTATGACACACTCTATTCCTATTATATAAACTAATATATACAACTAAGAAATCCCTTATTTAACTTATTTATAGACTATTTTCTAAACTACAAAACTCTTACTCGGACTTTAGAACTAGAGTGCGTACCCTACGGGGTAATGATATGCGTTAAACAATATCGTATGACACACTCTAGTCCTATATATAAACTACTTAATACAACTAATTTAACTTATTTACAGACTATTCCCAAAAATATATCAAGTTGATATTTTTATTCCATTCGATATGATCAAACAACGAATTATTGATAATTATCTGCAATCGTGGTATTCGGAAGTAAATAATTCCAGCCGCTTATAATTATGCAGTATATTTAAACATGAGTTCGACTTTAAAAATTTTAGTTGTACCCTTTCTAGTACGTCAAGATTACCAAAACCCCAAATTTCACAACCATATAGTAATATCGGTTTAACAATTTTTGAAAAAAGATCAATTTGTAAATCTATTGAAAGGCATAGGTCTTTTGCTTTTTTGATGAGGGAATACATGGCTATAAAACACAGAAAACAAAAAACACAATACACGGATCACAACACACTTACTTGTTTTATTGCAGGGACTCTAGCTTGCGAGGGCCAATGAATTCGAAAGCGTCATTTGATTGGATATTGGCAAAATTAATCTCAATTAATGGTTAATTAAGTTTAACATGAATGATTATATTTGGATTAATAATAATAATACAAAACATGAGTACATGCCGTCACACTAATCCCTTGATAAACAAACCGTCACTGATGATTGGTATTTAACATAGGTGATAATTTAATTATAACAAAGGTGATAATTTAATTATAGTTCCATTATTACACAGGGACCATCTTTGAATACGATACTTGAAAAATGTACTAACAAACAAATAGGAATTGTTAAATACATTAAGATTTTTTTTAAATAAAATTTAACATTTTGTTTTATACGATAATGCAATTAATTGCAATATTTTAAATACCAATAACTTATATGAAGCAAGAAAGATTAAAATATATCGATAAAAGAAATAAACGGACGCTACCGACTCCTTTTTCAATTATTAATGATTATGAATAATTTACAGAGGATAAATATACACAATGTTAATAAACTATAAAACCAGGAGATTAGTTAGTAAGTTGTTGCCGTAAGACGCAATATCACATAAAATATAATAAAATACCAATAGTTATTTGATTATTTCAACAATAACAACTACACCAAAAACAACAACAACAGCTATGCATTTACGCATTTATTCTTTCAATTTGATAAAATTATCGTTAACATTTTCAAATTATATTTTTTTCATTCCTTTCTGTATACCTTAAACATTTTACATCTCCTTACTTATCTTTACGACTTCACTAACGATCTTTACTATACTTCACTTCTCCTTACTTAGCTTACTGTTTTATTTAATTACTGAATATATCATACTTTCTTAATTATTTTGTATATTATAAAAGTTATTTGGCTAATATCATCATTATAACTTAAACTACCTTACTTCTCATATTTTGTTTTTTATCTTTACTTATCCTTACTTCGCCTTACTTCTCTTTACTTCTCGTATAAACGACTCGGGAAAATATTCAATTTTATTTTAAAGAACTAGATATTTTTTAACTTATGTAGTAAGTATAGAGAAGGCGATTATAATATATATATATATATATATAATATATAATCAGGTAATTAATATAAGCATGATACCAATGTTCATGCTTGACACGTTCAAACTAATATTTATTAAAACAATAACAACAACAACAACAACAATGTGGTAATTCGTTTATTTTCGGTGAATTATCAGTGAATTATCATTTTCAATTCAATTTTTTATTGTTATGGTTCAATTTCTGTATACCTTACACTTATTTACTTATTTTTAATTTCTCCTTACTTATCTTTACTTCTCCTTACTTCTCCTTACTTATCCTTACTTCTCCTTACTTATCCTTACTTAGATTTATGTACCTTACTGTATTGAGGTACAGCGACATGACCTTTACCCCGTGATACCTTGACAACTACCCAGCATCAAAATGGCGGATCAGCATACACCGGTGAAAGATAAGAATTGAAAGATAAACATACGTGTTTGATAGTAGCGATATAATGTAGCGATATAATTTGCAAAATTAATGGAAATGATTGATCTGTTATGCAGACTCCATGGTGTTTACTAGAAACTGCCCAGTCGTATTTATCCATTCAAAAGATTGTGTAATCGAAGTGCTGTAGAAACATCCTTTTGATATCCTAATGATAATTTTTGAGCTCTAGATTCTGTGTAGACCCATATCAGAATTTGCATTTAATCAGTCAGATTATGGTCCCATGTGATATTGTGACGCTTGCATTTTACCTGTATGTATAGTTTGTTGTTGACGCCCCATAATGCAGCTGGTATTTTTATGCATTTATTCATTGAACAGTTAGTTCAGAATTTAGTGGTTTATGGGGGCTACTGCCCCACGCCCCCACTTGCATTTAATTATTAATATATAATTATGAAGCAACCTCTATGGTATCTGTAAACTGCATTCTAGCCCACTTTTCAGTTGACAAGTTTCTTTAAAATACTTGTTTTGGGCAATGGATGGTCAGGTTTAATTTTAAAGAATATTTACACTGTATTGATTTAGCAGATTATGGATTGGAATTGGACAGCTTTCTGTCGTTTTTTTTTTAATTTGTTGTTTTTTTATTGTCAAAATGCTTAACATGAAATGACAGCAAGCCAGCCGAGGCAATCATGTTTTTGCCAACTGATTATTATAATGGTATTTCAAAGGGAATCACATAACAAAAAATAATTTTAACCCAAAACCATTATTAAACATTTGTGATTGCAAACGGGATTCTAGAATATTAACTGGATTCCTAATGTAAAAATGTATGAACAATTAATACAGAGAATTATTCTTATTTCTGTTATTGTTTATTTAGTGTTATAGATGTGTATAATGTTATATGCATGCCCAATTTCATCTTAATTATAAACTCGGCTAATCCATTAATTTCAGTCTCTTTGATCACTGCTCTTACATAGGTAAAAACATGTTTGACTTTTAACAGTAACAGCATTATTTAGTTGTAAAATTATTAACTTTGATTGTATCTTTGAATTACAGATGATAACAGTATTATTAAATACAGTTCCTGGATTTTATAATTAACAATTTGACAATGTTAGCTCATTAACAATTTAAAGACATCAGTAATTTTGATAGACGGTCAATGGAATGTGGGGGATTAAGCAAGAGGAAAGCAAGACGAGAAACTGTAAAACAGCTTTTACTGTATTTTCTGAAGAGTTGAAATTGAGGACTGGCTGCTGAATCAATGAGTGTAATAGATTATGAGTTTACAAGTGAATGTCAATTTAAAACAATAAAAACTAAATGTCACATTTATTTTGAAAACATTAAAACAAGGATGAAAATGAGTGTTATGGTTACTTAATAATTTGTTATCCATGATGGTGAAAATAAAATTTTATTGCTTATATATTGTTGTTTATACAACTACCCGGTATGTGATTTTACAAACAGACAGGCCTCATGAAAACATGCCTAGTGAATGATGGCTAGAAGAACTATAATAATTACAGTTGCACATGGAAAGCATGTATAATTATTCAATATAAATTTAGAAGGCTGTACCTTTCCCTTTAACCCAAGCACTGGATACAAAAATTTAATACATTTATAATTGTTTACTTCAAAGAAATGTTTAAGTTGCGTTTACAAATACAGCCTTTAATAGGACTTTCCAACAAAATATTGGTTGTGGTGGCCTTTACATGTTGTGGCTGTAAAATTTCATATTTCATTTCATTTTATAGTTTTCACCAGCACTTCATGTAGATTTTTAAACCTTTTACTTCATATACCAGTGTTCATTCATATGAGCTTGAACATCATAGTTTTTCCATTTGATCTGGATTTACACTAATTGTTTCTTGGTCAGAAATAACCTAATGAATGTAAAAGCAACAAGACATAATGGGCTGGCTGATCTTGAATGTCTCTGTTTGCCCAAGGTATAACACTCCCCTCCATATATATGCATTTTTACGCATGTGCGACCAGTGTAGATCTAGATCAGCAGGCACATCTGTTCAGTCTGATCAGGATCTGCACTGGTTGCTTTTTGGTTAGAAATACTCTAATAAATCAAAAGGCGAACAGTGCAGATCCTGATCAGATGGCACATGTGCCGGCTAATATGGATTTACACTGTTTGCCCATGCAATAAAGGTGTGTCTATGGAGGAAAGGGATAACAGCCATATCACATGGAGTGAAGGACTAAAGCTTAGACATCAGCTGTTGTGTGTTGTCTGTATATTCGACCTGTTCCGAATAAAGGTGTATAATGGTAATTCACTCTCATCATTATACTTTTATAAACAGACTTGTCACAATATTTAGTAAAATATGATATGTATGATAAAATAACAATTTGGTATGTTTATTTCTTAAACTGACTTAAAAATGTCCAACCTTTGGGTATGCACTTTTTGAGTTAACAATATAAAAAATTAATGTGTGCTTAAAAGCCTTTGGATTTACACTTTGCGTATACCAAGAAATATTTCCATAAAAATGCTTGTTATGTACCTTTTGGCTATTAATCACCCTCTGCAGCATGCTAACCTGCTCTGTAACATAGCTTGCATGGTGAGTGCTACTGCACAACAGCATATTGGCCATTAGCTAGGCTCCCTCAGTGCTAGAGGACTTAGGGGTTCAGGTTAGACAATGCAAAAAAAAAATTCACCATTTGATTCCATGATGTGTATTGTCAAAATTCAAGTGGTCAGAGTGCAAGTCTCCAATTAAATTTGTAAACATTACAAAACTACAGATTTCACTAATTTTAATGGCCAAAATGTAGGGATGGTATGAATGACTCCTTTTCCTATGGAATATCAAAAATGGCATATGTTGAATATATTTATATTAATTAACACACAAAATTATTACCATGATAATTACACACATTATATAAATATTTTTAAAGTTATAACAATATGTAGTTAATTTATATGCAGATTACAAGAGCTAATAAGAGTCATGGGATATTTACATACATAAGAGTAGCTTATGCTAGCCAAATCTCATTTATAATATATTACTATGGCTAAAATGACTGTTATCATTTAGATTAAGTTTGTAAAGCTTAAGAGATGAAATTTATTCTATTAAATGTTGCCTACATGCTACCTGTAGCCAGTGATTTATGGTTTCTATACTAGCTGGAACCCCCAGGTTGCATGATGCTTGCATTGCCTGGTTAATAGTTAATATGGTCATGCATCACACCATTCACCATGCTTATGTGTTACAAAGCCAACTAGCACTAAGCAGAGGGTGATTAATAACCAAAGGGTGCATATAGAGAATTTAAAGTAAAACAACAATTTGCTCTTTTAATTAAGGGTTACTTCAATTAAGTATTTAATTGAAATTTTAATTTTTAAACCACCATGTTTTCGTTGTTTTAACAGATTTAAGGTAGAAGACCCAAATGACCAAAAAAGGTGTGATATCCAGGATTTCAATAGCCTCATTAGACATTAATAGGATTTTCATAATTCTTCTATATTTAATTCATGAACATTCATGTCAGGCTTGCAAATAATTACAATGTTTAATATTTATATGTGGGTTTATACATAAAGAAACTATGGCCTGAAAAAGAATGACTATCACACTTGTTCTTACAAATCACTTAATTAAGTTTAAAAAATGCTTTGCCTGAAAACGTTATGTGACATCACAAGTTATTTCCAACCTGTGCTCAAGACCACCGGTACACAAAGACTATATGTAGAGAAAGACCACATTTCATTTGTCCAAATGACTGATAAAACAAAAAAAAACATCTGTGAACAAAGAACACCTGCCTTCAGAGCACTTTTGGGGTTTCCCTACAGTGGTCTTCTTCATAAACAACCAGAGTCTACACTGATGGCCATTCACAAATGAGTACTAAAGAAATATATAACAGTTTTGACCTATTTATCACCAAGAAAACAGACTTCAGGCTTATAATCTAAATTGTATTATTATCTGACACTCGTTTTGCAATCACATTACATGTGTATATGATAATTATGAATATATAATTTTATTATCACCAGAGAAACACAAGAAATAAAATGCATGATAATTAAAAGGACAACACAGATAATTTCAAATAAAAGACAAAAGATAGGAGTTGGTCTGAAAAAATATGAAATTCAGATAACTAACTTAAAGTTTATGATAATGAGTTAATTTCAGTTTGTTTAATTGTTTTAATTAAGGTCACAAAAACAAATTACTTAAATTAATATTTAAAAAGATAATAGTTGTTCTTTAAAATACAAATAAATCTATAGATGTTATGGCCTCTATCTGGTAAGTGTCATACCAATAAACTGATGATGTGTCATGGTCACACTTGGTAGGATCTGTGATATTGTTGTTTTATGACAGGAAGCCCCAAGTCTTAACCTGTTAGGTAAATGTGTAGTAATGTTTTCTTTTGCGCCACATTTAATAAATTCTGCAAATTAAAATTAAAAACAAAAAAAAAAGTCTATAAAAGTTCATTATTAATTTTGTAATATTAATTTGAGAGTTAAACACAATTATATTATCTGAATTAGTATTATATATAAATGTTTGTCTCTTTAATTTTGTTAAAGTTGTTTAAGTTAAATAAGTGACGGTCATAACTTAGTGTAGACCCAGATCAGCATATATATATATATATATTCATAGTAAGACTTCATTGTCTGGGCTGCTTACCAATTATTGTATAAAATGACAAAAGGAACAACAATTCGAAGAAGGCAATGACCGCACAAATTGCGGAATTAGGGTAAAGAGCATATGAAAGATATAAATTCTCTTTAATGCAAGATTGAGGATTGATATCAAATCATTGATAAATCACACAATCATTATCATCTGCAATACCAAAATGATGCTGTTGCTAATGATTACTTGGGCTGACAGTTAGTCGAGAATGATAATGATCAGGATGTCTTTTTTTCTTTATTTTGACTTTTAAAATGTCATGGACATATTGCAAATCATGAAAACTGATTGCATTTCACATGTTTATAACTGTAAGCCTTTATGTTGAGATTCTATATCTTAATATTTTAATTTTGTTAGTTATTTAATAATAAAAAAACACAATAAGACATCACTGTTTTGAACTAAATGAAATGCTTAATTTTAATAAAACCTCAACATTTTCGAAGCATGCACTTCACATTGAAAAGGTGTGAATAATTTTGGCTTTAATGATCCAACAAAAGGTTAATCTGCAATCTGCAAATTGTTCTGCATCATTTTTAATTATCATTCTGTGTTTTGCAGTGTCATACATTTTCTGCACTCTGCATTCTGCAGAACCGTTTTGCATTTTAGACTCCTTGTTCCTATTACCAATACATTATCTGCATTCTGCAGATTTGTTCTGCATTTTAGACCCCTAATTTGCAGACTGCATTCTGCGTTCTGCACAATATTCTGCATTTTAGACCTTCCCATCTTGTTGCAACAAACCCATTATGAGATTATTATAACAATTAACAGCAATAAATAAAAATGAATTTGACAAATACTTTAAAGCAAAATGCATCCCAAAACATATGCGAAAAAAAAGCCAGATAGATTGGGACCATTACAGTATAGGTTTAGATATATGCCATCAAATACCAACCCGGTTGTCTGAAACTTTGTGTCCGACTGTATAATTTTCAGACAAGAATTTTCAGAGAACTTGTTATTTGATAGTTAATTCGGTATCAATCTTTCAAAACAAAAACGATGTAGGGCCTACATAATTTATCCAGTGTAGACCCTATGTAGACCCTCAAATATAAAAAAATTGGAGGTTGAGGGGGGCGGAAGCTGCCAGTTTATACAATTTTTAGAGAAAACTTGTGTCCGTTTTCAAAGCCCCTGTGATCAATCCATAAATTCATCATCTTTTTTTTCTACCAGCCACTGGCACTGAATCCAGTCACACCAGACCTGTGGGTAAACAAATCAGGTTTTTGCCATAAACAACTGGCAGATTTACAAGCAGTTCCCTTTTCTTTGTTAAAAGGTGCACAATTGCAACATGTTGGTGTCTTTTAACTTTACATTTGATTTCTCCATGTTTTCTGCGACTGCATCTACGGTGGCAGAGGCGTCCATTGTTATGGTGGCAGAAAACGGTTAATCTGATATATCGCAAAACAGAGAATCACAGCCGACACGATAACTCCACTTGCTCCCTACTAGCACATACCTGAAACAGAAAGGGCACATAACTGACATCACAATGACATACAGTTTATGAAAACAAAGCAAAATTATATTCAAAACATATCAGTTGATTTTTAAGCACCATTAACTTTCACATTCTGGTCGTGAAAACTGGTCGGCCGACGAGGCAAAATTTCAAACATTCATCAGTTCACAGCTTTCTTATTGCCAATGACCAAAATAAATGCTTGCCACTCACACATGGTAAAATCCCTACTGATTCATTAAATCATACTCAAAATATACCATAACCACCTCGATTTTGCACTACTCACACTTGTTTGTATGCCCCTTGAGAATTGCAAGTTAAACTGAAGGCAGAGCCAGAAATGTATTAGTTTCGCATTTCCAAGCACCTGCCTCACACTGAAAGTGTCAAGGTCAAAAAGAGCATGTCAGACAATTTTTTGGGATCCTAGCTACAGATGTGAAACTACAAATATAGCATCTAAAAATATTTTAAAGTGTCATGAAGCTTACAGTTTGCCCACTTACCTCTTATCTTCAAATTTGACCGGGGCCAATTCGCATCTACGGCTACAAACTATTTACTACCTCCTTATTTACAAATTTGACCAAACTACACCTAACCCAAGGTAAAGTAATGGAGAAAATAGTCCCATCTTTTAAATAAAAAAATGAATCATTATTACGATATATTTACAACTTTCATAGATTGAATTTGAAAATTAATTTAAATTTCATTTGAAATTAGTATTTTGATGGTTAAATATCATATATTAAAATTTGGTCAAAATTTTTGACAAAATCCGAGTGAGACGTTGGCAGAGATGTAAGAGACTGCAAGGAACGACAACTCTGTGTGGAGATTGAGTACGAACGTTTCCTGAGGTATTCGTCTCTAGAATATTTCGACCCATGTTTTATATAGACTCACGCACAGTTGATAAATATATAAGAAGACGACATTCAATTAAAATATAAACGTGCCGTCAACAAGTTTTAAGAAAATTAAGATCTAGTAAGATATCTTAAATAATGAAGTGATATCTGAGTTTAAAACATCTATTATGTCTGTAACTCTTCAATCAATTTTTGCACTGTTGTAAGTGTTTCCTCGGTTTGTGTATGGAAGTAAATTATTAAAGGTCCATGGGTGTAAGTAATACATCATATGTGGCTCTCAAGTTGTATGCCACTGTTTAACCACATCAGCCCAGCACATTTTGTGCGATGTGATAATTATAAATCGATATTGTCTCAATGGAACTCTAAACGAAGAAATTCCACTGAAATGTGATTCCGGGTCTCGCGATGTCCCGGGTTATATAATACTAGAAAGGGCCAACATAGTATAAGAGCTTTTTAGTTATTATTAATATGAATTAGGCTATGCCTAGTTGCGGCAAAAGCCTTAAATGCCGTTAAAAAAATAATAAATTGCTTGTAAACAAAGCCAGTTTTTAGATTTAGAGCTGCAGATTTTCAGATTTGGGGTCAATTTTGAGATCGATGTCCATAAATCCAAAAAAAATGGGGAGGGGTAGGAGGTAGAGAATTTCTGAGAAACGGCTTGCAAAAAGATACAATTCTCTAAAATCGGAAGATTAGAAATTTATATAATAAAATGGAAATTGCTCTTTTAAAAGACACAGAAAGGATTAAAGAAATAGACAGAGGTGTTGTCAATAAATTTAATTTTAAGTGGTTAGAAGTCAAAGTGGACTAAATCTATTCTTATCGAAGTTGATTACGTTACGCTTGCTTCTCTTGGTCTGGTGTTCTGCAAACTTTGCAAAAAAGAAATGTTGTTTTTAGACAAAAAGCTTTTTGCTTTTAAACAAGTTCACATACTTGTTATGCATACATATATCTTGTTTTCTAGACAGAGATTAAAAAGGAATAAATATTACTGTAAGAGAATTTTTCATTTGGTTATCAATAAATAGAAGATGATGATACTCTCAATGAGAAAAAAAAACATTGCAGGAGATTGGGTTCTAAGCCCACCAAAACAGCTAGAAACCAGGAGCTTCCGGGGGCTAACGCGGCCCCCTTGATCCCCGGTGCATAGTCCTCTTTTTTCACAATTTGCTGTTGGCAGCCCTGTAGATAACTGATTCAACATAAAATACTGGTAATTTCTGTGCGCAAAGACAGTTTACCTTAATGAACATGAGTTCTAACTACTTATTTATTATATAACAACATTTTAGTTACAAACATAATTTTACCAATTGGATTTTACATGGATTAATCACAATAATAAAAATAGTTAATTTGCTTAAATCATATGTACATTATCTGGCATGAACATTTTCTCTTTACAAGCTAATGGAGAACTTTGCAAGCAAATGAACTAGTCTGGAATCGTCGTACTATCAAACAGTACGGGTGATAACATAGTGTTAGGGGCAGGTAATCCAGACTAGCAAATGAACAAGAAAAATATGAAAATATTGGAGGCTTGGTTTCATTGAGCCTGTTCATGTGCACTGGTGAATGTTATACAGTGTGACTTTTAGTTATTTCAGCCTATTTACACACATTAGTTCAATTCAAACTTTATTTATTTTCAGAGCTAACAACACTGAACAGTAACCACCATGTTATTTTATAGTTCTTTACAAGTTTTGTGATCAGTTTGTCATACAGTTGTTTTCATTTCATACCAAAAAAATGAAAAATGGATATCAGGAATGGCCACATCCAGCATACACAGCCTCCCCACACAGCCAAAGAGTGTTTGCATGATGGAGCCTCTACTAGAAATATGACAAGGAATTCTGATCTCTGCATTTAGGCATTAAATTTTTTTTTTTAATTTGACTCTCAAATATGTTTAAGCTTTCCCCAAAATTAATTTGCTAAATGATGATGAAAGAAGCACAATAGAGATAGATGAGTTTTTTCAGATTTATTAACCTTTTTTTCCAAACACCATTTTCCTACAGTCATTTTGCATTAACAGGCAGTTGGAGAATATTAACAAAATCCCATGTTGTCAGTTTTCATGACAACAATAAGCAAGATCATCTATAAATGATTTTATAGAGGTGTGTTCTCAACACGACGTGTAGCTGATTGATCACATGATATTGTGTTGATCTTATGGGAAAAGTTTGCACTTCTCATTTTGAACATCTCAGTATGATTGCCTATCTTTTCTGTATAGGTCTTCCTGCAACTACTTCTCTAGTGATCTTGCTGATTTATGTTTGATGTAATGTTCAGAGAGACCTCTTCAAGAGAATTTTATCTTTGCAAAATAATCCTTTTTTTCAAGTTCTATATTATGTTTATGCCCTTGCATGTCACACATGTGATCTGTGTGTTAAGGTTAGAATTACAAAATTATCCACTTGTATTTGTATTTTTATCGTTCTTTAATGAGAAAAGTTGCATATTTCACTTTTTTGTGTGGGTTATGTCATCCTTTAATTATTTTGATCCTAGAGTGATTGAAATTAGAAAATTCTAATACGCAAAACAATGGCTGTACTGCATACTTTTTTATTGGCTATGCAGAGATTTTGATTTCTTATTGACTTTGTCTGACATGAATATTTTAATTTGTAGTGCTGAAAGGCCAGATAATATCAATGATATGAAGGTCATACACTCCCCCATACAGATGGCAAGTAATTGAACAGAAAATCTTCCAAAAAATATATAATACATTGTAGTCTCAAAGGTTGGGAAAATAAAGCCTGTCTTCTTTAACTTTGGTGAAGCTGCATAATTTGTATATTTGTGAATAATACACATAAATTTGAGTAATAACTGTGATACAGAAAGGAATCTTTGAAATCACAGGAAAAAACACACACATGAAAATAGACTATATGATTTAGTCTATCTATGGACTGGAAATGCATTTAAATGTGTATGCCTTCAGGGACTGTAAATGTAAATTACTGTCTGTGCCATTAAGACAGACACAAAAGTCAAAACAAATGTGTATACATCCCAAATGATAAGCAGTACAGATATATACTAAAAAGATTTCGATGTACAAAGCTGTCTGGGAGTCTATCCAATGATAAAGACTGTGTGATAGTCTTCCAGAATCTAGTTTTTAGCTGAAACCCAACTCTCCTCAGTGGAGATTAGAAGCAGACGGCGTGAATGTTTGGGTGTGCAGGCATTCGTTTTGGAATTGAAAAACTGTGAACCAAGAAAACTACTTTATTGTAAGACAATTTAATTGTATAAACTTCAAGGTTTTTTAAGATGGGCATTGAAAATAATTATCTTCTAGATAAATTTAAATTTTCGTTTAAATATCTTAAAAAAAGATTTCAACTTCCGGCCCAATGGCCGCCAAAAAAGGACACGGGTTTATACCCCTCTAACATTGTCTAAACAATAATTACATACGATTTTTGAATAAATTTGATTGTTTTTAAATAAAAATACGTGTAACCTATAAGCGGCAACGCCCGGGCGCTCCGCGCCCGGGCTTTTGCCGTATTATTATTATTATTATTATTATTATTATTATTATTATTACTTTGTATGTATATTTGTATTTTTTTCAGTTTTCAGTTTAAACTGCAAAAGTATTGTAAAAACTGTTAGATTTTACTTTTTGTATCCACATTGACAGGGTTACTATTTAAACTCTTTTTTCATATTTTTTTCGGCCATTGGCTTTCTTCAGTTTATAATGTCATTACAAGTCAACGTTCTCTGTCTTTCACAACACATATCATGTTAGATTTTAATATAAAGCATCCGATTTTAATTATAATTTAACTTAATACTCTAACTTTCTACCTGACCTGTCGGAGCCCGATTTTGTAAAGTAAAATATTTTGGCCACCCAAAATTCTCTATTTGTTTTTGCATGCAAAAATTTCAAAGCGTTAACATAAAGCCTCATCCACTTCGATGTAATATGCTATACGAGCCGTCTACTAGCATTTTTAAAAGCTATCCTTGTGATACACATATAGCGTTTTTAAATACATGTATACGCATCTCTATTACCGACGTACATTATATATGTAGTCATGGGTTTACTTATTTGTTAGCTTTGACCTAGATATGCCGAATTCTGTCATTTCGTAGTAAATATTACGTTGAAATGTTAGCTATTGTCATCAAAATACAAAAGTAGGAAATTTGAAGTACGCCGATAATACAGCATTCCAGGCTATGTCTAAAAGACTACATGGTCGTCTTCTGTATTTGGCAGTGAAAGAGTCTATTATTCATTTGGTTCGCACTTTCTTTTTCCGCCATACACGGTTTACGTTTATAGAATACAGATCCCATTTATTTTCAGAATAATATTTTCAATGCGGGTAAGAAACGACGGTAAGAGAATTGGAAAGATAATGTGAGAAATGCTTTTGCAAATTAGGGTCGGATGCAAGATTACCGGAAATGAGATTCCTTTTGTGTCAGTCTTATAGCAGTTACATTATAGTTTCCAACTTTTCTGCCAAAAGTTACAAGAGGGTGCGAGCAACACCACTAAACCCCTCTGGATCTGCCCCTGTGATTAATACAAAATAAGAAAGGGTCTGTTATTCATTTGGTTTGCAGTTTCGCTTTCCGCCGAACCCCGGCTTATGACTATGCAAAACTGATCCTATTAAATTTCAGAATAATATTGTTCTATTTCAAGCAAGTTAGAAAAGACGGATATAGAATGAGCAAGATAATATGATAAATGTTTTTGCGAATAATACAAAATAATTTTGCAGGTAAAGCTGCCGGGAAAGCGTTCTCTGAGAATAAAATATTATCCAACCCGGTAGCGGGACTGATGATTGACGTACTGGCGACTGTGCTGCTGCAGAGTTCGAGCACCACTACATCTATTATAGTGAGCATGGTCGGTTCCGAGTGTAAGTACCGTTGTCCAGTTAAACGTCTTAAGTCGTTTCCAGGCTCAACGTTCAACCGATCTAAAAAATTATCCATAGACACTAATGTTAAATAAGTGATTTTCAATTGCATCTTGTCGTTTTTATGTCTTAATCCCAGCAAAACCTGGTATCAGTTTGAAGGTCTGTTCATCGCCCTTTGGTCTGAAATAAAGCAAATGGCACGTTAACGTACTTGTAGGAAAATCCCAGTTCACTAAATGACATCACCTTCAATTTGTCTAGTATCCATATGCGGGATTTCCCCAACCTACCTACTTTCAATTCCAGTTAACTGATCATCCATTTTCTGTCTGATTTTCTTCTTTAACGCCTCAAATGATTTCTTAATGATTGCTTATATTATAACGGACAAAAATAACCACATTCGGAAGTATTTTATGTATTTACATTCAGAAGAAAAATGAACTATTTAGCAATTCGAACTACATTCAACATGAACCACGGATGAATACTAGGTGATTTGGTTTAATAAAATCTCAAAACACATGCAATAGTTTCTTGCGAATAGTTTCATGTAATTATTCGTCGATAAACACGAAAATCTAAATATACCTCAGTGAACTATTGCTGGTATACCGAAGAACAGAACGGCTTAAAATCATGCCGCAACATTTTTTTTGGAGGGGGGGGGGGGTTTACATTGTATGAATGATTTGAGTGTAACTAATACCCGAAGTCCTGACTCATCTACTTCAGAAATGGGATGTACATATATCTTATTTTAAAATAAAAGGCAGTTTTCTTACATTCAAACGCCGCCAAAAGAATTACAATGTTGTGGGAGGTATGGATAAAGTATTACTTGTTCGGAAACGAGTACATTTTGTAATAGATTAAAATGGAACTTTGAAAGCCACCACGCACAACAAATATTAAAATATTGCAGACATTGTTTGACTTAGCCTGTTCAAAAGCAGTAATGTAATTGCAAATACATGTAAAACAAGGTGAAAAATGCATATCAGGAATGGCCACATCCAGAGACACATCCTCCCTACACAGCCAAAAAGTAGAGTGAAGAAGAGAGCATGGTAAGGGCATGGGTTCAAACTAGGAGAATGCGTTGAAAATTACTGTAAATGGAACCATGTTTGAATATATTAAGAACTTGCAAGAATTAACTACATTGGTCATTATGAAATAAAAGGTCCTATAGGAAGTTTTGTCGCTTCGATTCATCAATTCCTGTCCGCACCCGGTCATTACATTTCACCACAAAACTGTTAGACGTGCAGGTTTATTACAGTGTTGACGGTAAAACAAGCTATACCTATCGCGATGGGAGCCAACATCGGAACGTCCGTGACAAATACAATCGTCTCATTTGGTCAGATCGCCAATAAGGACGACTTCCGGAGAGTCTTCGCGGGAGCAACAGTGCATGACGCCTTCAACTGGCTGACGGTCCTGGTACTGTTACCGATCGAAGTTGTCTCAGGTTCAGTTATTACTCTGTTATACATGTACATGTACCTCATTGCTGTGACAGTTGTGCATATATACGCACAACTCGATTTGATTATATTTGTGTTCTCGATAAATGAAAGAACATAAACTTCAAAGGCTACATTTTACTGTCGCACTTTCGAAGAAACGGCGATACATAGGGATCTCTTTTTCCGTCTGTCTGTCGTCCGTCGGTCTGCCCGTCACAAAAACTTTACGGTGGCTATGATTTTACCATTTCTAAATGCTTCTCCATAAAACTTTCAAATTACATTGCTTGTTACAACACAGTCATGATGATGCCAAATTCTTTTTAATGGGAATTTTTGAAATAGATGAAAAGGGAACTTTGAAGACCACCGAACACGACAAATATGAAAATACTGCAGGCTCGGTTTGATTGAGTCACACTCACCGAGTCTATAGCAAATTAAGTGTAATTAATTACTCATTCAATTACCTCTTTCTTTAATGCGTAAATGCAATGTGCTAATTATCTGTGAACCTATAAAAGTAATCTACCTTGTTACATATATTCTATTTACACAATAATAAAAGTTTTTCTTTATGTTTCAGGTTACTTGGAGCATCTGTGTAAAGCTATAGTCGACAGTGTGCCTTCCTTCAGCGAGAACAAGGACGCCGACAAAGACTACCTGAAAGTCGTCACGGACCCCTTCACGAAACTTATCATTCAGGTACGAGCTTTAAGGTCTGTTTGTTGCGTCACATACAACATTTGTAACAAAGGGCCATAACTCTGGTAAAAATGGTCGCAGGAAAAACTCTTTTGTTTACGATTATCTACACATCCTGCTTGATAATCTGTGCAAGTTTGAAAGAAATCCGTCCGATAGTCCGATTGTTAATGAGAATTTGATGCCACACGATTTGGGGGACGTACAGACGGACATATGGACGAGTGCAACTCACACTTCGTGGAGGCATAAAAAACGCTGTCGATGAAAAGACGAAAGGTAACTGACGAAGCTGCACAAGATTATAAAATATATATTCCAGCCAGCAGGCTTAAGTAGGAATTGTTGGCGATTCAAACTCACCTAATTAGTCTAGCCATCCTACTCGTCACGGCCTCAGCGTCTGCGTCAAACATTCAGGTTAACGTGTTTATGACACTGGCCCATAACTTCTTAAAATGTCAACTAATTTTCAAATCAAAATTTCAACTTAAGTCCATATATTTATCACAGACTGACAAAAAAGTGATACAGAAGATTGCCGAGGGCGACGAAAAATACCATGATAAGTCCATCATAAAACACGTCTGCTGTACCAAACTGGACAACGGAACCAATGTCGATTGTCAAACTTGTGAGCAAATAAGTTTGCTTATCAAATATCATCTTCCAATAATTTATTTTTAAGACAATCATTGAAATAAAATAATTAATTAATTGATATAATATACTCGTTTAAAACTCTTTTTATTTATCGGTTTTGTTTTCAAATTGAAGATAAAAAATTATTAATTTGATGTTAACTTGTTAAGTACAAGCGTGAAAACGCACCATTATCATAAATATTTCACTTTTGTAGAACGGACAGCTGAACTAAATTATTTACGAAATCTTTTCAGGCATATTCATGTTCGAGAAGATATCCCGAGACGGTAACTGGAGTGATGCCGCAGTGGGTGGGGTCCTACTGGTGATTGCCCTAGTGCTTCTGTGTGTTTGCCTCGTCCTTATTGTCAAGCTCCTACACTCTTTGCTGCGGGGACAAATAGCTCACGTCATCCGCAAGTTCATTAACGCCGACTTCCCAGAAAAGTGTAATTACTTCACAGGTTATCTGGCGATTTTGATCGGAGCGGGACTTACAGTTCTGGTACAGTCAAGCTCAATCTTCACCTCCTCGATTACACCATTAGTCGGCATTGGAGTGCTTAGCTTAGACGGATGTACCCGCTCACTCTCGGCTCAAACATTGGAACAACCGCCACTGGAATATTGGCAGCTTTCGCGCAAGATGCCGAGAAGATATCGCATTCCCTGCAGATAGCGCTGTGCCATCTCTTCTTCAATATCTCAGGGATTGTAATATTTTATCCACTGCCGTTTTTCAGGCCACCAATTGGGATGGCCAAATTCCTCGGCGTGCAAACAGCAAAGTATCGCTGGTTTGCCATACTGTACTTGATATTCGCCTTTTTCTTGTTCCCGGCGGCTGGATTCGGACTCTCCGTGGCAAGCTGGATCGCACTAGCGGCGGTATTCATCCCTATAGCAGTCATCATCCTCATCGTCCTCATCATAAAGTTGATACAGAACAAGCGACCACAGCGCTTACCGCCAAAGATGCGAAATTGGAAGTGGCTCCCTCTACCCTTGCGGTCCCTGGAACCTTATGACAGGACTCTGATGAAAGTTACAGGCAACTGCTTCTTTTGCAGGAAAGTCGGATGTCTTAAGGCAATAACCGAGGAATCGGACACAAGTAAACAAAATGAAACAAACATTACTTTAAACAATGGAATAAACGGTGTGAAGAAAAACGACCTTGGGGGTGAACCGATTGTAGTTCCATACGTGAATGATGGTTATGATACCACGGGGGAAGCCAAATTCCCCATCAGCACGCAGTTATAGAACTTGAATGATAAAACTGACAATTTCGCAGTTGATAAGGATATTCAGACTGTCACGTGTTTACATTTGATGAAGAAAGTTGATATGAATCTGTGCACTATGTAAAAAAATGTTTAGTCTTTTTAGGCATATTTTGTAAATACAAACAATTGTAAATATTAACCAGATCATTTGAGAAAATTATATTTTAATTGAAAGTACTTTTAGATACGAAACTTAACTTTTATATAAAGTTTTTAACATTTATTTACATTTATTTATTTCATTACAACTTATCAATATACATCGACACAAGGCTTACAATTTCATCATACCATCCTGTATTACTCCTCAAAAAAGTTAATAGAGTCTAGAATGACACACTAAGTGCAATTTATCTTTTTATGTTTTGTACATTTTGAGAGTTTGCAATGAAGTATTATGTGATGAATGTTTATTTTTTATATGTTTTGAAAACACTTTATCTGATTTTATTTTTTATTAAAAATTTATAATTTGAATCTCGTTAAAGTTAAAAAAGTTGTATAAACAGTTCCGTCACGGAGAATCTCAGCTTGCCCAGGTTTGGAAATAAAACGGACCCTGTATACCCCCTTACTGGTCATAAGTTATATTAATGGCAGTAGTGGCATAGTATTATAAATCGGTCATAAACCAACAGCCTCGCACTTTGATCAGGTGATGTTGTTATGACTTGTGTCTTGAGGTCATGATGACCATCAGTACAGAATTCAACAGAAGTAGACTGGATACCGCCTACGTCAAACTGACTCTAAATAACCGGTAGTAGGCAGAATTCAACAGAAGTAGACTGGATACCGCCTACGGACTCTAAATAAATGGTAGTAGGCAGAATTCATCAGAAGTAGACTGGATACCGCCTACGGACTCTGAATAACTGGTAGTAGGTGTAAAACTTATAAATAGTGTCCCCAGTATAAAATATAGTAAACATAACATCTTTCAAAAGACGGGAAAACATAGCTGGTACCGTTTGATAAGGTGTTGACATAAGTAATGACACATAGCTATTTATAAGCAACTTAAAATCTGTTGCTGCAAAGATTACTGAGAAAATAGAGTTGATCTAAAGACTTCACCAAATTATACGTTTAAAAAGTTACCTGACTATGTCAAAATGGAGTCAAGAATGAAGAATTTTTTGTATGGTTATCATGTATCATAAACTATGTGTTATTCTGCACTTTCGAAACAATATCAAAGATCATAAATTACTGTGTCTACAACTATTGTAAGCCTGAATCCGCGCTCATATAAGGTACACGTTTTGCATTGGCAGTGTTACTTGTTAATAATTATTAATCGTAATAAGGCCAATGCAAGGGATGTCAGTCTGTCTTGCTCTAATCTACACACTAAGTCGGTTTTAAAAGCTCCTAAGAGCTTATGTTATAATGTTATAAGCACCGACTTTTGTAAATAAAATTTACTTGACTTGACTTGACTTGACTCTTGTTTTGCCGTGAGCGTTGCCGCAAAGTCGAGGATTTCTGCAACACAAAATGAAAACTAATATATGTGTAGGCTCGGGTCTCACAGCGTTTGAGCAAGTGGAAAGCGCCGTCGGTAACGAGTCACCCGTACATCAAATGTATTTTGATCTACACACAGGATTAGAAAACATGGCGGTCGTGAATCTCGGTTCAGGTCATTTTTATTCTTGATTCATCTTTATTCTTTTCAACTTCACGATCTGTACTCGTGATCAATAAAACCTACTGGGGCAGAACGTCAATTACCCGACCAGTGTCATACATAAACCCTTTTGTTGCGCAACAAACTGTGAATTGGCTAGCTGTTAAAAGGGCAAACGGTCACATACCACACTTGAGCGGCGGAAGAATTATTTGTGGAATATTGCGGGGCACCGCGGATAGCAGGGACAATGCCTAATAAAGAGGTATCTACTGATTTTGTTAGTAATGAAAAACTAGAACAAATGATAATAAATAATTTCAATTAATGATGAAATGCTCCAGTTAAATTATCATAATAATTACTTGCATTTCACAGGAATAAAGTTATTAATTACAATTGAGTATATTTCATGAGTAAATAAATCATTTTTAATTATTTGCCAATATAATCACAAATAGAATCGTAATGTTACAATAGACAGATTTACATGTATGATGCAAATTGTTAATTTTTATTCCATTTCAAAAATAAATGCTTCAAAGAAACTGTATGACCTCAATAGCTGGGAAAGTGTTTATGCCTGAACTGTGAATAAATAATAAGAAGAATCTATGTTTTTTAATAATTAAAACTTTCCCGAAGATAATTGTAATTCATTAATTATTCTTGTAAACTGTAATTGTAATTTTTATTTTCATGGCATTACGGACCATATCTATGGTCATTACGGACCACCAATAGGAGAATAACACTGAAAGACATTAAAAACGCATCACCCATTTTTTCAGATATATTCCTTAAAGTAGTCAGTATGAAGAAAATTACCTTATTAGGTATCAAATTCAATTTTTTGTCATTACCAATAAACTATTGAGAGGTACCTGAAGTTTATTATGATGCATTATTATTACCATTAAATCTAACACCACATTGTACAAATTAAGATATATATTTCAGTGATGCGTTTTTAATGTCTGTCAGTTTGTTTTAACTTGATTAGCCACCGTTGGTTTTGTTAAATTAAAAAAAAATAGTTGAAATTTAAATGCAACTTAACAGGACAAGTAGGTAAATATTGCAGACATGGTTTGAGCCTGTAACTGGGCGGTAATATAATAGCATATTTCTGCCCACGCCGCCTAGTCCCAGTTGTAGCTGTAATCTTAGAATTTAATAAAGGGGTTCTTATGCACAAGTTCTGTGCAAAATATTTGATGACGATTTTTTTACCGGAAACTGAAATAATAAATAGAACATAAAAATATTTAAAAAATTGCATTGCAACACAAACGAAAGGCTTAGGACTGAACACAGAATGTCTCAACATGGCCCTTCGTCATAAGTTACAATGCGAACATTTTTGCGAACACAGTCCTTTAAAATGACATTATCTTAGAGTCCATCTCAATTAAACTAAGTTTTTGAATTCAGTCAAATATTGGATTGTACATGTGTACATATATTATGTAGTTTATACAAAAATATATAATGTAGTTTATACAAACAATAATTAAACCTATTAACACTGACGGTCACTATGTTTGCCGATTTGCCAATAAACTGGAAACTGGAAACTAAGCACAAACTTTTTTAAATCATGGACGGTAGTGTAATATTATTATACAAGTTCTACAGTTAGGACCATTATTTATTTTTATAACAGTATAACTGCCACAAATCCTCGAAAATCGTAAAACTTATTATGATCTGCCCAGTTTGATACGACACCTAAACATTTTCTACCGAATTCCTAAAATTCTCGTGAAATTCCTTTTTATACAATAGTTGATGGTCAATTATGTGACCATTGTCAAATTCCTATGACATTCCATTAGGTGTTAGAGACCATTGTCCACCTAATCGGGGATAAAATGTAGGTATACACTATCGAATATTTATTTTACAAAGTTTTACGATATAACATACATAGTAATGATGTCTTAACTGCTTGATATTGGAAATACCTATATATAACTAATACACGGAAAGCAAACAGGAAAAGTTTAAATCACATTTTATCAACCACCAGTGGCGGATCCAAAGGGGGTTCAGGGGGCGGGTGTTGCCTAAGCCGATATACCGAGTCCCTGCTACTGTAGGCATTAAAATCTAATGCGTTTATCAGAACAGAACAGAACAAAACTTTATTTACATCTCAGGCATACAAGTATGCAGCATGAGGAACTGTACATTAAATGCATATTTACATTGACGTGATCACAATAAAACAGTAACTAACAACTACACAAAAAGACTAAGTATTTATACATGTAACACAGACAGGGCGACAATATACGACGGGGGAGGTGATGAGTTAAATATCGGGGTCTATTATTAAAGAATCATATTTACAGTAGTTAATATTGTAATAATTATAGTAAATTTACAGAACAATGATAGTAGTTACAGCAAGTACGACGATTACAACAACAACAACAACAATCATCACAATCAGTTAATATAATTATTGATGTTGAAACCGACATGCGACACACGCATACACATAAAAAGAGATTTGTTCAACTTTGGCCAGCTGTTAGTAATAAGGCTTCATATATGAATGTATTACGTATATTAGTTTGCTGTTACATTTAGAATACATAGCATGTTCTTTCATCTCCGAGTATTTTTTTTAATTTATAACTGATGTGATGATTCTAACTTTAGACCCTTCTGATAGCTATTCCGAATTGATTCATATGTGATATCAAGGCGCTCGATATTTCCACATCATAATTTGTAAAAACAGTATAGAGTCAGTCTATAAAACGTTACCACAGGATGCCATCATTTGAATTACGGACATTTCGGCCCATTGTCGAAACAGCCCAGACGATACGACCCGGATTGGTGGACGGCGGACGCTATCGCCCAGAGATTAAGACGATACGGCCCAACTTTGAGACTAATGGCAATGATACATTAAGCACGTCTTAATATGAAATCAAACCACAAACACTTTATGGCCCATCATACCAATACTTTTTCCCAGTGCTACCGACCGATACCGTAGGGGATACAAGCGAATTAACCATTTCCCACTCGCTCTTCATACCTCTTTTATTTTATAGTTTTCTTTAATAAATACTGATAACGTCAATGTTTTGTTTTTGTTTTTGTTTCGGGTGAACTTTTAGATATTGTGTAACTGAAATTTGATGACAGACTGAGTTTCAGTTGTCCTTTCGTCAACTTTTTTTCTCGATTTTAAAGCACTTTATAATGACATATCGGAGATCTTTTATCGGATGTCTGACCACGGCATTGCACCGCCATCTCGTACTAGGATTTCCAGGGATAGCCTTAAATCCATCTGTTTTTCCCGAATCAGTTTCAGAAAATAATCGGCAAAATTTTCTTTCCAGAAACAGAATGGGTTCGACAATCCAGCATATCAAGCGGATGGTTCGGTTTGCGATGTAAGTATTTGCCGATGATTTTGTAAAAGAAAAATGTGTTATTCCGTTCATAGTTTGTTTGGTGTCTAGATAACGTTTGGTCTTTGATGCGCCTGAGCGTATCCAGATTTACAAGAATCTCAAAATTCACTGAAACAAATTTGTCTCCGGCGAAGTTTAAGACCACTATAAACCCGAATCCATGTAAATGCATATTTAGCTTCCGGTTTGTTTTAGAAAGGGCGTTAGTATCTTTCCGAACCACCGAACCCCATTCATCTTTTGCGGGGTCAGCTATTCGCTGTGGATAACTAATATTTTCATGATCTTTAAAAAAAACTAAGTGTTTTAACTAGAAACGTGTCTGTTGATAAAGATTTTTGTAAACTTCATATTATTTTATTTTGAGGTAACACACTTTTAATATTTTTATTCACATTAGCGTAATAAAATTGTAACCCATGAAATAAATTAACACCGGTTACAAAAGAAAAAGAAGATAGGCGACTATAATTATCCTACCAGTACATACATTCTTAATTTCAATGCACATTGTTCTACATGGTTTAGTTCCTTATAATGTTATATGTATTATTGTTTTAGATCTTTGTTTTACTTTCGGTAATCACTTTAAAAAGCTCAGTAGTTATGTTGTCTTTTATTCAACACAAAGACGTGTCTTTTACGTTGATATTTCACACTATGCACGTATATTTTCAGTCGTCAGTTCGGATAGAAGATGACATCTGGGCGCTCCCGGAACTTAAAGTCGACTTTAAACCATGGGCAGGTAATGGCATGATTGATCTTATATATATTATAGCACTGTTAGCCGTGCCTGCATGAACCGATAGCATGAATAATCAGGCGATTTCATTAAGTTTTCAAGTTTAACGTCTTGACCCGCCTCCTACAAGCCCAATTCATGGGTTCGGACGAATACAGTGTGATATTTCTTGTACCATAAATTATAATTTAACTATCTCTTATTGGCCCAGCAATTATCGTATTGGCCCAGGAATTCTCATTATTGGCTCAGTTTCGTCTTCATATAAAGTTAATGTTTTTAGTCTGTAAATTAATAAAATTGTCAATAATCAAGTTAATTCACATTGGCCTTGTTATTGGGGATCGGGGAGTCATATTAGCCCTCGGCTTTCAGCCTCGGGCTGATATGACTACCCTTAAAACAATAACAAGGGCAATATGAATTCACTTGATTTATAACATAATATGAAAACGACCTTTCGAGCTACATCTCGATATTAATTAAACCTATCGATAAGAATCTGTTAGAACGCAGTGTTACTAATCGAATTCTTCTCAAAAGCAACCAGTCGCTTCATATTAAACTAAAGCCAAGTAAAAAAAGTGTATGTTGCGACATACGACGACATAAAATTATTTACACAGTTACATTTACAAGTAGGCATACTTTGCAAAATTTATTATCTATTACTTTTTTTTAAATATAGATTGATGAAATCACAGTAAATAAGAGTAACATGAATAGATACCTGAATTTATTTCGGCATTCGAAATAAATCTAAATTATTCTTATTGGTCGCATATCCATTTGCAGTGACATGTTATATATATTTAAACATACAGCGTTTCTTTTTAACTTAATACAAAAGTGATAATTATAAGTTGGTTTCGAACGCACGAAAATTTTATGAAGAACACGGGTGTTAACTGGAAATGATACGTAGTACAAATGCCACTTACATTACAGTACTTATGATTGATTTGGTTTAATTTCAGAACTGACAACAGGAGAGAGGTTGCGGCGAGTATTTCTTCACTACATTCTGAAGATTGTTGTCCTTATCGGAGCGCTGTACATCTTTATATGCTCTCTGAGCTTTCTGGGAGATGCATTCAAACTCCTCGGTGGTAAGTTAAACTTTAGTTAACTCTTTACATGCACGCACGCTCGCTCGCGCCGTATTATAAATGCCAATGTCTTATCAAACGGTGCACAAAGGTTTATCGACAATGCGAGATCATGCTAGAAAAGACATTAGTATTCATGTTGTACCACTTCTATTGGAACGAATAACTTTTTGAAATACACGAAATGTCTTTAAGACGACAGGCACGTTTTCCGCACTGGGCAGTGAAAGGGTCTATTTTTCATTTGGTTTGTAGTTTCGCTTTCCGCCGAACCCTGGCTTATGACTATGCAAAACTGATCCTATTATATTTCAAAATCATGTTGTTCTATTTCAAGCAAGTTAGTAAAGACGGATGTAGAATGAGCAAGATAATGTGATAAATGTTTTTTCGAATAATACAAAATAATTTCGCAGGAAAAGCTGCCGGGAAGGCGTTCTCCGAGAACAAAATATTATCAAACCCTGTAGCGGGACTGATGATTGGCGTGCTGGCGACTGTACTGCTGCAGAGTTCGAGCACCACTACATCTATCATAGTGAGCATGGTCGGTTCTGGCGAGTGTAAGTACCGCTGTCCAGTTCATTGCACGAAGTCACTCCGTGACTCAAAACTTGTCAACTAGTTTCTTGCAAATGACTTGATGCATTTATTTTTTCGGCGTTAGCTGTCTAAGCTCACTTTTGACCTAGTTTTTCGACCAATGAAATATTGTAAATAATACTCGTATTCTCTTATTATGCAGAGGGAAAATGAAATAAACTATTTCGATTGGTAGCTATTTACACCATAGAGGCATCTAGCAGGGTGGAGAGGTATCTAGTGGGATTTTTATTATTATGCAGCGGAAAAATCAAATAGATTATTTCGATTGGTGTTGTATTGGAGACAAACATATTTACGATTTAAATAACCAGTTAAGTCAATATTGATGGTTTAAATACATTTTTATATGGAATATTCTTGGGTGTCAGGTAAACACTTGCATAAAACACACAGTGTAAAACGAAAGAGAAGTGTAGATATTTCTAATTCTTATTGGTTTCTTTCTTGTTCCTTTGATACTGTTCGTTGTAGTGTAGTGGCTAACACTCTCGCCTCTGAAGCGGAGGCCCCGGGTTCAAAACTGAGGAGGGATACTTTTTTTAAAGTTAATTACGTACAAGTTGGTAGATTTCGCTTTTTTAACAGGCTGTTTGTATTTATTTTTATTAAATTTCAAGGACATTTATTCATCTTGAGTTCTAACTCTACAAGAGGTATTTTATTGAAACTGAATAAATGTAGACAAGACTTAATGTAAGACATTGCTTCTTTAATCGACTTGTTATCACTGTATGAAATTGTTGCATCAGCTTCAACATATTTTTTTGAAAGACACTTTAAATGAATTTATGAGTTGTCATGATTCGGTCGCTTAAACTCTAGGTCATACTAAGAAGGCAGGGAGGGTTCGTCAACAGCTATAACAAGTAAAATAAAATAACTAAACTGTGTCTGCTTCGCCTCTCTGTATTTCCTTCTTTCTTATATACATGTACATGTATATATAAATCTTTTCCATCAACGCCGTTTATCTTTTTTAAAGATATTTCTTGTTAATAGATATGAAAATCTAAATACATCTATACCTTACTTAATATCGACGAACGGCGTTACATGTGTATAGCAACGGTTTGCAAATCATTTAGTGCAAGTTTTTCGTGACATCCTTTGTGTATTTTGTATATTGTATCAATAATTTTAAGTGAATCCGATTATCTTGTTTACAAAATAAAAATTGTCCACTGAGTCGTGACTCAACGTTTCATTTTGCTCCACTTTAGTAGTGGGGCGAACAAAAAGTAAATATGTTAAGGAAGGCTGATGGAAAAAGTATGACTAGTTCGGAAATGGGTTCGAGATCACAGAATGCGTTTAAAATTGGTGTTAATGAATTATGGTCGATTGTATTAAGAACTAGCAAGAATGAACAACTCGGCTACTAGTAAAATTAAAAGTCGTAATCGTGTGACAAATTTCATTCATATCCCTTACAATATATCGCCCGCTCATCAATGTTCATCAGAAATCTGTAAAACGTGCATCTACATTAATTACAGTGTTAACAGTGCAACAAGCTATACCTATCGTGATGGGAGCCAACATTGGAACGTCTGTCACAAATACAATCGTCTCGATGGGTCAGATCACCAATAAGGACGACTTCCGGAGAGCCTTCGCGGGAGCAACAGTGCATGACGCCTTCAACTGGTTGACAGTCCTGGTACTGTTACCGATCGAAGTTGTCTCAGGTTCGATTCACACTTGATTAATATAAGATTGATGCGATAGCCATAAAATACACGCATAACACGATTTCAAATACTTTAGGATCCCGATAAATGAAAACTAAAAATTCCTAGATCGCTTTTTTTTTCATTTATCTAACACATGTAATTTAAGGAGCATATATTTTCGGTGTTCGTTTAAAAAAGTACAAGTATACATTGGTTAAGTGGTTTGAGATTTTTAAACCAAAGGAATTTCATTTTGAAAGTCACACTCACTTAACGAGCCAATAACAATTTTGAGGTGAAGTAATTTCCCAATTAAATTATAATTTCTTACGTGCATAACTACAATGTGCATAGTAAATCACTCGTGGTATTAACCATTGGTACATAATTATATCTATTTTCATAATAATAAAAGTTCGTACATTTGTTCAGGTTACTTGGAGCATCTGAGCAGAGCTATAATAAACAGCGTGCCTTCCTTCAGCGAGAACAAGGACGCCGACAGAGACTACCTGAAAGTTGTCACGGACCCCTTCACTAAACTTATCATTCAGGTACGACTTTTACGGTCCGTTTTGGGCGACCAATAACTTTATAACTTCCTGATGCTTCTTAACAGGTTATAAAACAAATATTTTATTTTTTGGTGACAGATAAAGGAAAATAACACCACTGCCAATGAAAAGACGAAAGATAATGATATGATCAATTTGTGGCGACACATAAATTTAAACAACATAAGCTAACTTCATCATGCTTCTTAGCTGGAAATATTTGAATCTCATTTGTGCAAGATTGATAAAGAAAAGTAAATCCACTGTCGAAGAAAAGGCGAAATATTACTGACGGAGCTGCACTATATTATGAATTTCGTATTTGATTCAGAGGGCTTTTGCAAGAATTGTTGGAGTTTCTAAATCGTTAATAAGAATAAAGAGAGCCATCGTACTCGCCCCGGTTCGCGTCAAACTTTCACGTTTACGTGCTCATGACATTGATCTATCTTCGTAAGATTCAACTAAGTACTGGAAAAAAAGTACTTACCATCATAATGTGCATCATTTACCAACAATTTTCATAACTTTCATGCACTTTTGTCGAAAGTTATTCCTCTGTTTTCACTTAAGCATTCAAGTTTTGATGCAATAGTCCGTAACTTCGAAACTTCAGCTTAATCTAAACAATATTTGAAAATATTTAAGTCTATTTTTTTGATGACAGACTGACAAGAAAGTGATACAGAAGATCGCCGAGGGTGACGAAGATTACCATGACAAGTCCATCATAAAACACGTCTGCTGTACCAAACTGGACAACGGAACCAATGTGGATTGTAAAACGTGTAAGTAAATAAATATACTTTTCAAATATCATTTTCAAATAATTTATGTTTATGCCCCCACACAGTGGGAGGCATAAAGAGTTGCACTCGTCCGTCCGTACGTACTTCCGTCCGTACGTCCGTCCGTACGTCCCCCAAATCTTGTGAGCTTCAACTCCTCCAAAACTATAAGGCGGATGTCTTTTCAAACTTGCACAGATGATCAAGCAGGATGTGTAGATGATCGTAAAGAAAGGATTTTTTTTTCTGCAACCATTTTTACCAGAGTTATGGCCCTTTGTCAATTAAAATTATGTTGCAGCAGTGGGGGCATCAGTGTCCGAGGACACATTCTAGTTTAGGACTGTCATTGTAATCAAATAAATAGATAAATAAAATAGTATACTCGTAAAACTCTTTATATTTGTATATAATGAATTTTAGAATTATTTAGAATTTTATGTTAATTGTTATGTACTGCATGAATGCAAAAATTATCATCAAAATTTCACTTTTTATGGTACTGACAGCCGAAATAACATTAAAATGAAATCTTTTCAGGCATATTCATGTTCGAGAAGATATCCCGAGACGGTAACTGGAGCGATGCCGCAGTGGGTGGGGTACTACTGGTGATTGCCCTATTCCTTTTGTGCGTCTGTCTTGTTCTAATTGTCAAGCTCCTGCACTCCTTGCTGCGCGGACAGATTGCTCACGTGATCCGCAAGTTCATCAACGCCGACTTCCCTGGAAAGTGTAGTTACTTCACAGGTTATCTAGCGATTTTGATTGGCGCGGGACTTACAGTTCTAGTACAGTCAAGCTCAATCTTCACCTCCTCGATTACACCATTAGTCGGCATTGGAGTTTTAAGCTTAGACCGGATGTACCCTCTCACTCTCGGCTCAAACATTGGAACAACCGCCACTGGAATATTGGCAGCTTTCGCGCAAGATGCCGAGAAGATCCCTAATTCCCTGCAGATAGCGCTGTGCCATCTCTTCTTTAATATCACAGGACTTGTCATATTTTATCCACTGCCGTTTTTCAGGCCACCCATTGGTATGGCCAAGTTTCTCGGCGTGCAAACAGCAAAGTATCGCTGGTTTGCCATACTGTACTTGATATTCGCCTTTTTCTTGTTCCCGGCGGCGGGATTCGGACTCTCCGTGGCAAGCTGGATCGCACTAGCGGCGGTATTCATCCCCATAGCAGTCATCATCCTCATCGTCCTCATCATAAAACTCATACAGAACAAGCGACCACAGTGCTTACCGCCAAAGATGCGAAACTGGAAGTGGCTCCCTCTACCCCTGCGGTCCCTGGAACCTTATGACAGGGCTCTGATGAAAGTTACAGGCAACTGCTTCTGTTGCAGGAAAGTCGGATGTCTTAAGGCAATAACAGAGGAATCGGACACAAGTAAACAAAATGAAACAAACATTACTTTAAACAATGGACTAAACGGTGTGAAGAAAATCGACATAGCAGATGAACCGATTGTAGTTCCATACGTGAATGATGGTTATGATACCACGGGGGAAGCCAAATTCCCCATCAGCACGCAGTTATAGAACTTGAATGATAATACTGACAATTTCGCAGTTGAAAAGGATATTTTAACTGTTACGTGTTTACATTTGATGAAGAAATGTGCGTTTACTCTTGTACAAATCAGCAAAAATAAAGTCTTATCAGGCTCATTTTGTATATACAAACGTTTGTAAATATTTAACAAACAATATCTTTGAACATATGTAAGAAATATTTTAGATACGAAATTTATCTTTTATGTGAGGTTTGTAACATTTATTGACAAATTTTATTTCATCACAACTCATCGATACAAGGCTTACAATTTTAACATGCCATCACATATTGCCTCTTTTTATAATCATTAGAGCCTGGAACCTTTAAGTGCAATTTATGTTTTATCTTTTGTACATTTTGATAATTCGCAATGAAGTATAATGTGATGAATGTTTATTTTGTATATTTTTGCAAATACTTTATCCGTTTTTTTATTTTTTTATTATTAAAATTATATTATTTGAAACTTGTTAAAGTTAATAAAAACATTAATCTTATATTGGCCCAGCAATTCTCATTCTCATATTATAATGGACCAGCAATTCTCTTATTGGCCCAGTTTAATTATCATATGCATTTGATGTTTCAATTCTGTAAATTAATAAACTTGTCATTAATCAAGTGAATTCACATTGGCCATGTAATTGGGCCTCGGGTAGTCATATAAACCCTCGGCCTTCGGCGTCGGGCTAATCTTGGCCCAATAACAAGGTCAATATGAATTCACTTGGTTTATAACATTATAGTATAAATAGTCCCATCTTGGCTAGTTTTGGAAAGAAAACGGACCCTCTATACCCCCTTACTGGTCATAAATTATATTTATGGCAGTAGCGGTATAGTATTATAAAGCGGCGATAAACCGACAGCCCTTATGTAATCAGTGCCCAAGGTTATAAAACTGAGCATGGAAACCAGTCTCAAATCTCAAGCATCTGATTGGCTGAAATGGCGACCAGTCGCAATTTCAGCCAAACAGATACTTGAGATTTGAGACTGGTTTCCAATCTCAGCTTTATAACCTTCAGCCCGTAACTTATGACTTGTTGTCATGGAGACCATTTATGTTGGCAGCATAATGTAGCACAGTAGCAGATGGGATGCCGCCTCACGTCAAACTGGTACAATTAGGTAAGGGATTAATTTAAACTCTTGTAAAACTATAATTATGTTTGAACTATTCATTTCCAGCAAGAAAAAATGTACGTTATGAATCCATCAACCGAGATCTTCCACATTGAAACCAGTGCATTTTTTTCACTTCTGTTTCAACTGCAAAAACTGCTTTACAAATGCCATCTTATAGTCAGGGTGTTTTTTTTTCAAAAAATGAATTTGCAAACATAAAGTTGCCATCATTTTGTCAGTAAAAGCATGTCCCTTTTTGCCAATTAAATGTCAGGATTATATCTAGTGATGTATTTATAGGTCATTTCTCTTGTATATTGTAATTCTTCATCTCAACTGCTCGATGTTCGGTCCACGGTCAGGCGCTGAAGTAAATTGGCTGCAAGCTGAATGTTCAAATTTAGTTGTTTTAAACTCAAGAGAATTTTTTGTCATTTGGAAATCAGAAAGACAAAATTTAAAAAGCACGAGGTATATCATTTGGGTGATGAACTATTTCCGAATCTATACTCAACAAAAAAAGAAACCTGACACTGTAACTTTGAATAAGTATGAGGTGCATATTCAAAATCTATATAATTTTGGACCATCCAAATGAAAATAACCACTGGATCACTTGTTTCATGCACCAAAAATATCAAAATGCATAATTAAGTTCAAAACATGCACAATTTTTATTACATACCACAATTCAATTAGCTTTAAATCTGATTCCAGGAAAATACACCAAATATAAAGTGTCAGGTTTCTATTTTTGTTGAGTATATATTGGCTGGGATATTGAATCCACCCATCTATGAACTGGCCGAAATATTTAAATATATTTTAAAGTAGTTTAGAACATAACATAGTACGTATCGTGCTCAAAGACCTTCAAAGAACGTAACTGATAACAGCACTGAAGGGACAACTAATGGATTTATGAACTTGCCTCTGTCGGATGCCATCGATAAAAAAGAAACTTATCAATATCTCCCTAACGGAAATATGCAGCTCTAAAAAACTTGGATCACATTAATGTTACACCGAGTCCAATCGTTCACAATAGGTCCCAGGAGGAGAACGCATGGATAGACCGCTTTTTCAGGAGGGAATAGGGTACTGTGGTAAGTTAATCGTCTCCAATTTCTTTGAAAATGCATCTATCACATAAAGATAGAGCCTATTCTGATCTCCTATATTAACTTTAAACGATGGTCATCTCAAATTCGCCAATGAATCGGTAACTTCTTGAGAACATTCACAACAACTGCACAAGAAAATCGCAAAAAAATGGCAAAATCACTCTTTAAATGTCAATATTTCGACAATAAAGCATAGTCCTGAGCATTTGTTTCGTCCTAAAGGTTCGTTTGGAACATGTCTTCATATGCGATAAGCCTCCACGATTTCACTTACGTATTTTTGTCTTCCCCCCCCCCCCCCTCCTCTGGGGGAGACATATTGTTTTTGCCCTGACCGTCTGTCCATCTGTCCGACTGTCACACTTCGTTTCCGCCCAATAACTCGAGTACCCTTTGACCCAGAGCCTTCAAACTTCATAGGGTGATAGCCCTTATTGAGTAGAAAAACCTTATTGATTTTGAGGTCAGTAGGTCAAAGGTCAAGGTCACAGGGACCCAAAGAGTGAAAATCGTTTTTGCTCAATAACTCGAGTACCATTTGACCCAGAGCCTTAAAACTTCATAGGGTGATAGCCCTTATTGAGTAAAAAATCCCTATTGATTTTGGGGTCAGTAGGTCAAAGGTCAAGGTCACAGGGTCCCGAAGACTGAAAATCGTTTCCGCTCAATAACTCGAGTACCCTTTGACCCAGAGCATTCAAACTTCAGACGATGGATGATAACCTTATTGAGTAGAGGACTTCTTTTGATTTTGGGGTCAGTAGGTCAAAGGTCAAGGTCACTGGGGCCCGAAGAGTGAAAACCATTTCCGCTCAATAACTGGAGTACCGTTTAACCCAGAGCATTCAAACTTCCTAGGGTGATAGCCCTTATTGATAAGAAAAACGCTATTGATTTGGGGGTCAGTAGGTAAAAGGTCAAGGTCACAGGGGCCTGAAGAGTGAAAACCGTTTCCACTCAATAACAGGAGTTCTATTTCACCCAGAGCCTTCAAACTTCATACGATGGATGTCCTTATTGAGTAGAGGACTGCTATTGATTTTGGAGTCAGTAGGTCAAAGGTCAAGGTCACAGGGGCCCCGAAGAGTGAAAACCGTATCCGGTCAATAACTGGAGTACCGCTTGACCCAGAGCATTCAAACTAAATAGGGTAATAGCCCTTATTGAGTAGAAGAACCCTATTGATTTTGGGATCAGTAGGTCAAAGGTCAAGGTCACAGGGACCAGGGCGCAGGGGGGGGAGACATGCGTTTTTCACAAAAATCATCTAGTTGAATTTAGACTACAAGTTAGAAAATATTCAATATGAACGCATGGGTCGAAGTTTTCATCAATTTTCAACATGAACGTATGGGCAGGAGGTAATTTTTCGTAAAACGAACGCCCGCACACACAAACATTTACATCGTCTGCTTCTAAAACTGGGTCCCGGAACACAGACTGTCACGCAGTCTTAATCAGTCTTAATCATCGGTCGATAAAATAATATAGTGCAACACTGAATGTTCCGTCCCAATACCAAACTTAACTGTTGAAAATGTACATTAGACAACTCTTCCCCTTCACCACGATCGCATAACAAAATTTGTTTCCCTTGAACCGAACTGCAATTAATAGTTCTTGTCGGTTTTCCCTCTGTATAATAATTTAAACCTGTAAGTATTTAAAAAAAATGGAACATGAATATCAGGAATAGCCACGCCTATACAACACAGCCTTCTCACACATCCAAAGAGGAGGGAGGAAAAGAGAGCGTTAGCTTATAAAATGATTAATTTAAAACAAGATACCAATAACAATTAATGAAAAAGATAAAACCCGTGGGTTGCCTCCATTGAACAGTCAGTGGCAAAACAATTTAAAACCAGATTCTAAGATGAACTATCCTTACACTCGCTAACCACCCCTCCCCCCTCCCCACCCCTACTGGTTTTGATATGAAAAGACAAGTACAAGTTATCTTGGTAAATAAATTCCAACCCACCCATTCACTTAACAATGTTGAATGCACACTTTGTTTTTTTTTTTAATTTTTTTGTCATTTCGTAAATCGGCAAAGAGCATAATTTTATGAATATGCTGTTATTTGCCAATAAATGTTCTACGTAAATATCCCCGCAAATTAACTGGTCCTTCTGGTAAGATTTTGATATAAACATCAAAAACTTGAAAGATGATCGCCCGCCCACACGTCCCCTCCCCGCACCCACCTTCAATAGAAAAACAACAAAAGAAACAATAGCAACGAACGCTATAGTCGTTTTACTATATATATATATATATATATATATATATATATATATATATATATATATATATATATATATATATATATATATATATATATATATATATATATATATATATATATATATATATATATATATATATTGCTTTGATTGCAGAGTTGGCTTCTTGATGGTATTTTTCTTTTTTCTTGTTTTGTCCTCATTGGATTGTATGCCTATAGGAACTAAATATAAATTGTATTGTCTGTTAAAGTAGCGAACAATGTTAGTCCCAACGCTCTGTTTAACTAAAATATTAAGCCTAGGTCTATGTTGCGTGAGCAGTATTATTATGTCATGAAGAGGCTCAGTCACAACGTGCCTTCACTACCGCATTGAAGGTTCCATGTTCACCGCCATAAGCATACCATCGTTTGGAATGGATCAAAATTGTACTTTTTATTGGTGTAAATATGGAGTTGCGTTTGACATCTAACTTCATGCTCCGATTAATGTTATTCTGTGACCCTGGTTTGGTATATGGAAACTTATTTGAATCATTTTGATTTTGGTTTTGAGCGGTAGGAACATTTAAAACTTTTTAAATGCATCTGGCAATCCGAAAATGCTGACCAAACCTAGTTTACAAATGGATTTAAATAGTAGGTCTATTTTAATTTTCACTCATGTGTTCAATTTTCGGACACTGTGTTTTATGGATGTGGCGTTTCCTGATATGCATATTTCCCTTTTTTACAGAATAAAAACAAGATTATATGAAAACTATATGAAAACTAAGTTACATCCAGTTTCATATTCTTAAGTTTACTCTACTTAAGATAAATTTATGTTATAACTACTCGTATTTGTCCCCAAAGTGTATGTGTCGTTGATTATTATTGTTATTTACATTTTATTGCTTGTCTGCTGGTCACTGAAATTAATAAACGTTTGAACGCAGATTTTTTTTCGGCGTTAGCTGTCTAAGCTCACTTTTGACCTAGTTTTTCGACCAATGAAATGTTGTAAATAATACTCGTATTCTCTTATTATGCAGAGGGAAAATCAAATAAAGTATTTCGATTGGTAGCTATTTACACCAGAGGGGCATCTAGCAGGCTGGAGAGGTATCTAGTGGGATTTTAGTATTATGCAGCGGAAAAATCAAATAGATTAATTAGATTGGTTGTTAGTGGGTGTTGTATTGGAGGAAAAACATATTTACGATTTAAGTAACCAGTTAAGTCAATATTGATGGCTTAAATACAATATTATATGGAATATTCTTGGGTGTCACTTGCATACAATACACAGTGTAAAACGAAAGAGAAGTGTAGATATTTCTAGTTCTTACTGGTTCCTTTCTAGTTCCTTTGATACTGATTGTTAATTTCAAGTTCGCAAGACAAGGTCATTGTAGTGTAGTGCCTAACACTCTCGCCTCTCAAGCGGAGGCCCCGGGTTCAATACTCAGGACGGACACTTTTTTTAAACTTAATATACGTAAAATCTGGTAGATTTCGCTCTTGTAACAGGCTGTTATTATTTATATTTATTAAATTTCAAGGACTTTTATTCATCTTGAATTCTCACTCTACACGAGGTATTTTATTGAAACTGAATATTTTGCTTCTTTAATCGACTTGTTATCACTGTATGAAATTGTTGCAACAGCTTCAACATTTTTTTTTGAAAGACACTTTCAATAAATTTATGAGTTGTCATGATTCGGTCGCCTAATCTCTAAGTCATACTAAGAAGGCAGGGAGGGTTCGTCAACAGCTATAACAAATAAAATAAAATAACTAAACTGTGTCTGCTTTGCCTCTCTGTATTTCTTTCTTTCTTATATACATGTATATATAAATCTTTTCCATCAACGCCGTTTATCTTTTTTAAAGATATTTCTTGCTCCACCTTTCCTTATTTTATTATCCTGATCCAACATTGTTGCGTTTGTCAATGAGCTGTAGCTAACTCACCATTTAGACTGGCTGATGAACATAGATATCCACCAACTTAATATAACTTGGAATAACTTGTTTCGTAATCGATGTCAAATAAATATGTTTAAACTAAACTATAACTTCAAATGCAACACGTCGATTAAATGGTATAGTTTGAGCTAATTCGCCACGAAAATATGTATGTGTATGTTCATAGGAGAACTTAGTGAGTTTGGTGCACCCTAGAACTTAAGATAGCCCCCAGTTGCAAATTGTATTTACTCTAACCGTTCAGATTCTGTAACTCTTCAGGTTCTTATTTCCGTTAATTGTGTGTGATGTTTAAATTAGTAATTGATCTTTCAAAAACATGCTATATTTTCGCTCTGCTTTTTGGCTGTGTGAATGTGGCTCTTCCTGATATGTATATTTCACTGAAATTTTTTACTTTAAAATTATCAAGTTTATGTTTAACTGTGGGACAATTGAACCACAACACTGATAAGATAAATAGATGAAATATTCCAAAATCCCTGCTGTTTGCTCTATGGCTATATATATTGAGCCCATCTGCGGATAATTGGAAAGTCTACATAAAACGGCACCTTACCGCTAGCACTCCAGATTACAAGGCTTTAAATCTCGTCCTTTACACGACAATGACCACTCATCCTGTGAATTACAGTAGAGAGAGCCTCGATTTTTTCGAAACAACTACTGGTAGGATTCTCGAAATGAAAGATGTTTTTTTTTTCGAAAACGTAAGACATTGTAGAAAGAAAACGAAATTTTATTCACACGCGATCCTCCCACAAAAAAGAAAAAGAAGAAAAAACATAATAACAACAAACACACAAACAAACAGAAAACAATTTATTATAGGTGCAATTAATTCTTGTAAATTAGCAATTTAATAAACAATTTTACATATGTGCTGTTCATTGGCTTTATTAAAAAAGGAAAGACAGTAAGCCAAAAAATACGAGCGGAATGGTCTGAACATTTGCAAGGGTACGTGAACTGTACATAACTCTCCCACCCTACTGATGTCCTGTATACTTGTTATTTTATATTCTTAATATTTTGGCAAAAATGCAAAAGAATGGCAGACTGCACACATTGCAGTGCCGTACTGGAGCGTCATAAACCAATGAGTTACCCCAAACTTCCCAATTTAGAACGTATGTTACTAGAGAAGCTAGCAGGAACTAGTGTAAACCCTACGGCTCTCACAGTCACCCAATGAGAGTAACTGAGGGCCAATTTAGATTGGTGCTCGATCGTGCGACTGGGCAGCGAGAGCTCCGGTACGTGAAACGTGTAAGGGACAGCTACTCTAAACAGATCAGCCGAAAGCCAGCGATCAATGTTCAGACGTGTCAACCGCGACACACGCTCCGAAAGCGTAAATCTGAAAAATGAGTTTATATGGCGTATACTGCAGTGTTGCGCAATTAAAAGATATATGTACTAGAATAAAACTATGAACTAAACATTCATGATTAATAAATTGCACTTATATTTCAGTTCCATATAAAATACAATTTTTTTTCACAAACTATAATTTTACAACATGAAACTGATGTTTTAAACGGAAACAAACTCTTTTCTTCTGTTCTGTTTAGAGTAGAGTTAATTCTTATACACTTAGTTTACAAACAAGGGAAGTAAGTAATGCTGTCGCAAAGACAGTTACTCCTGCACTGATTAATGCAGTTGTTGATTTTAGGCCCTTGAGCACGATATTTAAATTTGTGAAAATGTTGATTGGGCTCAACCCGGGCTTTGCGGTGTGCCATTCCACTACTGCTCATGAACAGGCTTAATAAAACCGAGCCCGCAATATTTTGTTCACTATCTTTCGAAGTTCCTTTAAATCTATTTAGTTATCAATAGGCCTTGTTTGTGGTTGCGTGGTGACCAAAAAAACTAAGTCCCGTACATTCAATCATTGCTGTTATCAATTACACGCTTTGAAGGCCGTTATGAAGGCATGATATTTATATTTGTGAACATATTGAGTTGCGCTTAACCCGGGACAAGGCGGCATGGACAGTAATATGCAGTTGCATTACTTTTCATGACCAAGCAACTTACCAAGTTTAAGGAGACTAGGTCCAAACGTTCCTAGTTATTGACATTGTTTTCTGTTACCTTGACGTTTGACCTAAAATGAATAAGGATCATCACTTCATGAGCTCATCCTTACAAATTACTTTGCCAAGTTGGAGACTTAAGGCAGCAGTGTTCTATAGTTATTGATCAGAAAAAAAGTTTTCATTAAAGGCGTTACCTTTATCTTTTTACTTCATACTTATGAGAAGTATACTGCCAGAATTCTTGTAAATGTGATTTGACATATTTTTGCAATTAAGGTCACAGTGACCTTGACCTTCACCGCGTTATCTAAATCTAAAAGTCAATAGATAACATCGACCAGCCAACCAACCAACTTTAAGAACACTAAGCCCATACTATCCTTAGTAATTGATAACCAACCATCCAACCAAGTTTTCTGCATAAAGCTCACAATGACCTTGACCTTTGACAAAATCGATATGGTTCATCTACCTGTAAGACCAACCAACTTTTAAAGTTTGATTAAAGACCCAACCATTCTGGAGACCAAACAATCAACTGATCAATATGTGTGCAAAGAAATATACCACTTCTTCGAGACGAGGGTTATCTCGACCTAGCACCAAAACGTATTTTATCACAGTATACACATATTTATTTGTCCGATTGAATGAGGAATGGTGATTGTGTCAACCATTGTTTCACGACCCTATGCATCTTCCGTCCTTGCTCCCCGAACGGCAATTATAACTGTTGTGTTAAAACATTACAGTGGTGTTCAAGCGTTTCACACAATCACCGTTGCTGCTTTAAACGTTTAAGTATAACTATTGGGGAATATATTGTCCGATATTGAGAACTGTATTTGTTTCCCTGTTCAAGGCTGAATGTACTATAAAAACGTCATATATATTTATACATAAGGTTGATGAGATCCTGCTATTAACTAACTATCTTGTGGTTTGTATGGATAAACGGCGAACATCATCTGAAACAGAGGCAAGTATTTATACAATTACTTGTTGTTTCTTTTCTGCGCAAAATTTCACATCAAATGTAATCAGCGTTATTAAGGATCGATTTTTTCTAATTAGACTTTAAATTTGAAAAATCGACGAAATCTCGAAATTTTCAAAAATCCAATTTTTGTTATTAATTTAACAACTGTAAAGAAATTTATCAGGTTTTTCCTATCAACATGAAGGAAATAACTAACATGATTATTCTGTTTAGTTAAATTATCTCTATGCGTCACTATATTAGATCAATAATGAAAAATATGGCGATTTTACGGCCATTGACAGACCGTCAAAAACGTGCGTAGATGGTGTTGCTTGCGACGTCATGTAGAATGGTAGGATTTATAACTCTCAAAACCAATGTCCATTTCGAATCAGGAATATCATGAACTTTCATTTGATACCAAATTCCACTATTTTCTATAAAATATTTTTAAAGTTACATTCCACCTTAAATGGCCGTCTACAGTTTCCATGGGCGTTCATTTATAAAAAAGAAAAAAATCAAAATCTCCTTAACGGCAAAATGCAGTATAATAAAACTTTGCAAGGAAATTTTAGTTATGTATTTTAATTTAACATACGTTTAGAAATGTTAAAACAGTTAAGAAAAATATCTAGATATAAAAATTCCCTAAATTGTTATTAACATCCAAACACAAAATTTTCTGGTCGCGTAAATATGTAAGAAAGTAATACAAATGCTATTATCTGTCTTCATAATGGGATTTTTTCCGTTATGCAAAGATTACGTTCATTGAAATCCTTAACATCATTGCAAGCTCTAGAAATGCGAACAAGCTATAAGATATAAACCCCGTAAGGCGTTGCACTATAAACGGAGAATTTACTATATTAAAATAAAATCGTCTCTTCTATCATATATTTTAGTAGTCACGTATCCATTTTCAATAGAAAGATTAAGATCAAGAAAGTTTGCTTGCTTGTCCGAAGTGTTTGCTTTAATAAGTTGTAGTTCATGAGAGTAAATTTTATTAACCAGAGATGGGAAATGGTTTCTATATTCAGCAAATCATCAAGGTCAAGGTTTTAAAAGCCAAATATTTTTTTTTTATTAAACTTTAAAAAAACAATCGAAAAATTTTAAATCACAACTGAAAGATATTGAAAATTGTGCATTTTCTTGTTTTCACAAAACACACAGACTTGTATTATTAATTACTAAAGAAGGCAAATAACCGAAAGGTTTTGAAATATATTATCTTTACCTACATGACTACAAAACAAGAAGATTAAAAAATATTATCAAAACTTATTTATTGTAATTATAAAATCACATTCTAAACCTATAACTGGTCACGTTTACAGTCACTAGGACTGATCCATTGACATGGGATTTTTACCACAACTGATAAATCAATATGTACAACTTAAAAAAAATCAATATGTATAACTGATTTCTTAAATAATATGTACAACTGATTCCTTAAAAATATGTACAACTGATATATGAATAATATGTACACGTTTTCCCCATAAGTTCAAGACATCTACGGTTTGTGTCTTTGAAAGATTACTCGCCAGACAACACTTAATATCAGTCATACTCTTATATTTTTCGACATCCTATCTGATAGTATTATATGATCGAGATATGAAAACTAACACTTTCAAAATTCTTGTCCAAAAAGTAAATCATTTAAGTCATCTACTTGTAAACATTAGTGTTTTACTAAACAGCAAAACCATGTTTGTTTGTTTTTTTTGGTAAACAAGATTAATTGTAAAAATGACACCAAAGATTTCTTTCAGATAGTGTAACATCAAACCCAACAGATAATGTTAACTAAAATGGTTGGCAATAATTTTGGCTATTGGCGGTACTCAGTTATTTTTACTTTTGTCTAACTGTTTATGATGTATTGTTTAAATTTCAGATCGAAGAAGTGCACACAACATTAATTGTTCACGATGAGCATCAAGCAGTAAGTCATCCAAATTTATAACAAGACAATTTGAAATATTAAAATGAGTATGAATTTTGAAATACAACAATATAATTATGTAAAATATATGTAATGCCCAAACACTGTTCTTTTGAGACCAGAAAAACAGTCATCATAACCCTCATTTGTTAAATTTTGTTTTTATCAACAAAAATAACCTTAAAATAACATTTTATGAGAATAACGTTATATTGCGCAGTACGTGAGATAAGAATAAGGTTACAAAAAGTTGTCCCTGTCTTCAAACGCGATCAATCCAGTCACTAGACCTGGGCCCAAGATCATAAAAGTTTGGAGATCAGTCTCAAATCTCAAGCATCTGATTGGCTAAAATGGCGACCAGTCGCCATTTTAGCCAATAAGATGCTTGAGATTTGAGACTGATCTCCAAACTTAGTTTTATGATCTTGGGCCCTGATCGTGATTAGGTGTTGGGCAACGTAATTGATTTCTAAAAGCGGCAAGCGTTGACCTTTTCACTACTGATACAAAATGGTGTGGTTAATGCACTTTATATGACAATAAATTAAGTCCACTGTACTTTTCGTTTTAAGAATTTACATGAATTAAACAAGTCTAAACACTGGTATTAAGCCCACTTCTTGAAATATTATTTCTACAGTGTTCTATACTTGAAATGCACATGAGGTCCTGAAAGCTCACTAAACCCCAATATTTTCATGACATTACCTCATACCACGCCTGTCCAAAATAACATCAACTCGATTTATTTTGTAAAACACCCTCTGTATATTCAGGGGATTACTAACAAATTATCATACAGCGCTCTACATGCTTGGTGATTAATCTGTTTACAGTTGATTGCGAATGCCACTGACCGTTCCAAAGCTGTAGTGTGAATTTAAGTACTTCGAGGTGTGCTTACGACTGTTATAATGGCATCGTTATGTTCACAATAAAGAAATAGATCGGCGAAATGAGTGAATGTTCAGTTCACAAATGGATGCCTTTTACTTGTTTAAAACTAAATTAATTCTGAGAAAAAGAGTTAACCTATCGAAGTCTAACAACCCCCCAAAAAATAATGTTCATAAGAAATTTGTGTAAAAGGGCTGTTAATGCACTACTGTATTTTCTCTTGCAAAAGTAATTTCAATGAATGCGACTGATAATCTTGTCAGTTGGAGGAAGTAAATTATACAGTGTATTGACATCATAAGTTGTCAAAAATTTCTTTGAAATGACACCGGAGTTTTAAATTTACCATAATAATTTTTTCCATTGGTTTCAAAATCGTGTTTTCATAATGCTAAATGTTTCCGCTCAAGACTGTTTTTCTAGACCGTCACATCTTAAGGGAAGTAGTCCATATTAGGGAAGTAGTCCATATTAGTTAAAGACGATGACAAGTAATACATTGTGAGCGAATGTCATTTATTTATCACAAAGTAGAACATATTGCGAAAACTTCTCGTGAATAAATAGATACAATAATCATTATTACGGGAAACATCGGCACACCGTGTCAACTGTGTGATTGCATCACAGTATATATTTTCTGAGCTGAAATCGAAATGAAACATTTAAATATGAAGTATAATGACATACGTCCAGTTTTCTTAAATGACTTTATATAATTGGCATCAATTTCTTTCTCCTTTGAACGGAAAATCAATTATCTCCAGAATAAGCCAGGACACCTGAATTCTTTTTATTTAAAAATACAGCATACTGTACATATTCTTTTACTATTTGATCCCGTTTCATGTGGGTATAGTAGTGTTGGGTATAAAGATTTTGTTTAGCAAATTTTCTCCTGTCCCGAGACTCAGCATGAGTTCATATTGTTGTTTTTTGAAACCACAAGTATTTTCTTCAGAGGCAGCCCATATCGTTCTCGTCCATCAGGTACAACATACCGATCAAGAAATTTAATTTGTCATATCTTTGATGTATAATTATTCTCTCTCGAGTTTATTGGATGGTTAGAAAAAATGAAATATGCATATCAGGTATTGCCACATCCAACATACACAGCCTCCCCACACAGCCAAAAAGTAGAGAGGAAAGGGGAGCATGGTATTACAATAATCAGTTTCAAAATGGACGCCACAAACAAATAACGAAAGTGAGAACCAGAGGGGTTACCGCCTTGGAACGGTCAGTGGCAAAACAAATTGCCACTGGGGGTTTAAACCAGGTTCTAGGGTGCACCAACCTCACACTTGCCCCAACAGGTTCTCGTATCACAAAACAAGTACAAATTGTCTTGAAATAACTCCAACCCACCCATCGGATCAACAATGTTGCATGCAAAAGCACACAAACATATAAAACATAAGAAGCCAATAGCATTGCAAAGCCAAAGGGCGGGAATTCAATGACCAGAGCACCTGGAGTAAAATCAGCAAGAACACGATGACAGGCATAAACGAAAAAAAATCGAGCTTCTAGATTCTTTTAAGAAAAGATTTCCCCATAAACATTCATAAACTCTTAAACCCCCTGCCACCTTCGTGCAACCAAAGAGGTAAGCATAATGATCAACTGTAGATGGGTTAATCACCAGGCCTGCAGAGCGCTGTAAAATATCATGTTGGTAACCTTTCTTTTTAAATTTACAGATGGTTTTTACGAATAACCGGGAGAAATTAACATTGCCTTTAATCTTCTTAAGTTTATAAATTAAATCTTCATAAAACTGGCTGTGAAATACCTTGTTGCAATAGTGATTTTAAACTGCACCTGTATTTATGAATTAGATCTGGATATCGACGATAAAACTTGCAAAAGGTTTTCCTTGATTTGTGATACCGATAACTTTGTTTTAAAAGTTTTTCTGTAATGCAAAGATTACGTTCATTGAAATCATTCACATCGTTGCAAGCTCTTGAAAAGCGAACAAGCTGTGAGATATAAACCCCGTAAGATGTTGCACGAAGAACATTGCCGTCTAAAATCGGAAAATTTACTATATTAAAATTAAAATCATCTCTTTTATCATATATTTTAGTAGTGACGTAACCATTTTCAATGGACAGATTTAAATCAAGAAAGTTTGCTTGCTTTTCTGAGTGTTCGCTTTATTAAGCTGTAGTTCTTAAGGATAAATCTTATTACCCAGTAATGGAAAATGGTTATTATCTATATTAAATAAATCATCAAGGTACCTCGAGGTATTGTTAAAAGTTGTAATAATATCATCTTGATGTTCGTTAGAAAGAGATAACATAAAGTCTCTTTCATAACAGTATAAAAACAGATTCTCGATTAGAAACATACTCCACATTCTTTCTATTATGAATCCATTTATATGCAGATGTTATTGTAAACATGTCAGCCTGTTTTACAGATCTTTTAAGTTGGAAAAAATATGAATACTTAATCAACTGAGGTTTGAAAAAATCCGTAGGCATTAATTTGGTGAAAGCCTGTTCCTGACCAAAATTTTATAGAGAAATAGATGTAAAGGGAACTTTGAAGACCCTCGACCACGACAAATATGAAAATATTGCAGGCTCGGTTTGATTGAGCCTGTTCATGGGCAGTAATCGAAATGCTTATTACTGCCCACGCCGCCTTGCCCCGGGTTGAGCGCAACGCAATATTTACACTAATAAACAGTACAATTTTGATCCATCCCGAACGATGGAATGCATATGGCGGTAAACATGGAACCTTCAATGTGGTATTTTCAGATAAATACCATTCCATGTTCAGCGGCGTATGATCCCCAGACAAAAGAATGGGTTTGCCCTAAACGACAAAACAATGGGCGGAGATGCATTTTACCTTAAATGGAATGGTTAACATCTTGGCGGGTACTTACACTGGAACATAAATCGGATATGGTATCACGGTTGCCTTGTTTTTTTCCAATCGAGTATTAACCATTGGCAGCTCAATACAAAGTGCGAGATGTGAAAGTGAACACGAAACGGACAACAAGTGTTTCGTGAAACAAACATAGGTAGCTTAAACAAATCCTGAGGCAATGTTGCGTTTTGTGTTAGTTGTCACACTTTATTTACCAGAACAGAACAGAACAGATTCTTTATTCACTTAAACTTTACAGTTTCTCGTGATAAACAATATATTTTTAAATACAAAATACAAACACGTGATTGATGTGAATGACATAAAATACATGAATGACTAACATGTGGATGAACTCTAATATTTTAAATTTGATAATGCCTTTAACAATAAAACGGCGAGGAAAGTTGTGTTTCTTGTATCGATCTTAATACATACTGAGAATTTTCAATTATAGCATGAGGTAAACGTTATATAAAATTCATATAATGGTTTCTGCATACAAAGAAAAATAAAAAAGGAAAAATTAATTCGCTCAGCCATTCACAAATTGTTTAAACTATCAATTCGCAAAATAGAAGCTTTGTTAATGTATTTACTTAACATCACAATCTCTGATTTATTATTACTCTTTTGCAAAAGTGTACATTTGAACATACTTGGTCGTCTTACATAATACTTTTTTTGAAAAGGTTCTTCTTAATTCTGAATACAAAGGACATATAAACATGAAATGATACTCATCTTCTATTTCATTTAGATTACAAAATTGGCACATTCTCTCTTCTCTATCTATTCTTTCTCTGCCATATCTCCCTGTTTGTATACGTAAATTATGAGCAGATATTCTAAGTTTCGTAACAAGGTTCGTAATATTTTAGAGCTTATAAAATTCAGATATGGTTCTATTTCAAAATTTTCTTTTACAGTTTTGTATAAAGTGAGCACTTGACTTGAATTAATATCTACCCTCAGACATTGCCAAAACTCATCTATTAATCTTTGCTTAAAAAGTGCAAAAAAGTTAGAAATATTTATTCCAGTTGGATTATTCCAAATGTACAAAAATCCATATTTTTCTAGCATCGATTTTACATTAAGAAACCAATTTGAATGTCCCATATTAATATCACATATTGATGAGTGCATCAAGTACTTTATTATGATATTTTCACTTTTGCATATTTTAAACCAAAATTTGATAATTCGTAAATATCTATTTATGCAAAGAGGATATCTGCCTAATTCGCTGTACACAGCTGCATTGCTTGTCGATAATCTGACTCCTAGTAAAAATTTACAAAACCTTAAATGTAGATTTTCCAAAGGTTTAGATTTATAGAACCCCCATACTTCGCTGCCGTAATTGATAATAGAAGAAACAAAGGAATCGAATAATTGTAATCCGAATCTTGGTTTGGTATCATATTTTTTCAAACTGGTATTCAAAATATTCATTGCTTTCAAACCTTTACCGTATAAAGTATTGGTATTTAAATCAAAATTACCAGTGTAGTTTAGAGTAACTCCCAAGTAGTTAAAATCGTTTACTACATCAATATCATTATTGCCGTACGTCCAAAATTCGTTTCTTAACCTTCCTCCCCGTTTTCTAAAGACAACAACTTTTGTTTTAGCTACATTAACCTCTAAATTCCAATTATCACAGTATTCCTTTAGTCTGTCCAATGAGGATTGTAAGTCTTCGGGGGAGACACCTAAAAGAACCAAACAAAAGTATAATTATACAAATATCCATTATGGTTATGCCCGGATTTGGTTTGTTTTGTAGAAACAATTCTAGATCTTCAACAAATAATGAGAATAAAATTGGCGAATTTATCTCCCCTTGCCTTAATCCGATTGCTATATCGAAAAAATCTAAATAATTATTGCACATTTTAACACATGATTTCACCGAATTATACATATTTCTTATAATTCTCAACATTTTACCATTCAAACCATTATTATGCAATTTAAACCAAAGCGTCTGTCTATATATGGAATCAAAACAACGTTTGAGATCAATAAAGGCACAATAAAGCCGTTTGTTTTAGGCCATAAACTTTTCTATCAAAAGCTGTAATATAAAAGTAGCATCTGTTGTAGAGCACCCCTTCTTAAAGCCAAATTGAGCATCGGAGATTTTATCATTTTCCGTGCACCACTTATTTACCACTTCATCAGTGATGAAGTTAAGCGGATAATTTAAAAATAGACATACTCGTAGCAATTTACCTTTTAAAGGAATATTAAAATGAACTTGTCCGAAAGGTCACAGCTCATGCGTCAAAGTTGAACTATGCATATTATCTGTCTCCTGCAACTTGGGCAATTTAAACTGGGACACATGTAAGTGCTAATGCGTTTTGTTTACTTCATTATCATATAGTCTTGAATTGTGAGCTATTTTTATACAGCAAAATTAGAACTATCTAGTGTCTGATATGGATGTACGTGGACCAACGTCAGAAACCGAGGCTAGTACCCATGTCATTTTAGATCGTTTATATTTTGTTCTGTTGTTGTTCTTTTGTTTTCATCAGTATCCCGGCAGATTGTTATGGATTTTAAGGATATGCCGTGTATGTATAAATGTTATCTATACATGGCAACTTATTACATCAATTTAAACAAGTTTTAAAAATGGTTGCTAATTTTGTAACATACTAATGTCTTTTTCACGAAGAAATTCTCAAAAAAAATTATCATATAGTTGAAAGATAAAAATTAAGCTCGAATGCTCAATACAAGCTGAAGTTTCCAAATCTCTGTGAATTTTATTATATTTTCATTTAGCATCCTTTTTCCCTCAAAATAGGCGATGTGTATCAAAGTCGGATATCTAGGCGGCGTACACGGTATTTTGCATTTACTGCTCATGAACTGGCTCGATTAAACCGAGCCTGCAATATTTTCATATTTGTCGTGTTCGGTGGCTTTCAAAGTTCTTTGAGCTTTCAAAGTTCCTTGATCATCATCTATCCATGTGAGCGCGTGTTAAACCACAAATCCTGAAATTAACTAATACTGTGCAAAAGCGACATCATAAACTAAAAGATAATAATATTACAGTAATATAATCATATAATAATCGGTAATCTCAAGTATTTATGTCAAGCAAAACGTAATTTCAGCAGAAATGTATGTTGTAGTTTGACGTGCCGAGCATATTTTACAATGGCCTGTTGCGGTGTTTGTGGCTATTGTAAAAAGTCTCCCCGTAAATTCAATCTGTGCTCTTACGTCCTTTGAAGGTCGTTGAGCTCGATTCTAAACTGATAGTTATAATATACCAAGAATTTTAGCTTTGAATAATGTACACTCACCCCCAATCATACACTTCTTGCTTTATGTGTCGTTCTTTTGAAGAAAATGCGATACATAGGAATCGCTTTGTCCGTCCGTCGGTCCGTCACGAAAACTTTTGCTATAACTTTGCAATTTCTTAATATTTCTTCATGAAACTTTCAAATTATACTACTTATGACAATACGCTTGTGACGATGACAAATTCTTTAGGTCAAGGTCTCATTTGATGGAGTTATGCCCCTTTTTTCTTGTTTTCTTTTTCAGACGAAAACGTTGGCTATAACTTTGACATTTCCCAATATTTTGTTCATTTTGGCTTTGCGATGCTATTAGCTTCTTATGTTTTATATGTTTGTGTGCTTTTGCATGAAACATGGTTGAACCGATGGGTGGGTTGGAATTATTTCAGCAAGACAACTTGTAATTAATTGTTTTGTGATACGAGAACCTGTTGGGGCAAGTGTGAGGTTCGTGCACCCTAGAACCTGGTTTAAACCCCCAGTGGTAATTTGTGTTGCCACTGACCGTTCCAAGGCGGTTTTCCCAAAGGTTCTCTTTTTCGTTAATTGTTTGTGGCGTCCTATTTGAATTGACATACTTATAACAAACATGCTCTCTCTCTCTCTCTCTCTCTCTCCTCCCTCCCTCCCTCCCTCCCTCCCTCCCTCCCTCTCTCTCTCTCTCTCTCTCTCTCTCTCTCTCTCTCTCTCTCTCTCTCTCTTTCTCTCGCTCTCTTCATTTTCGCTGCGTGGGTAGGCTGTGTTTTGTGATTGTGGCGATTCCTGATATGCATATATTACTTTTTCATGAAACTTTCAAATTAAATTGGTTATGACAACGTTCTCGTGACGATGCCAAGTTCGTTATGTCGAGGTACATTGGATGGAGTTATGCCCATTTGTACTTGGATTTGAGACGAAAACGTATTACTTTGAAATTCCTCAGTATTTTTCCATGAAACTTTCCAACTATATTGCTCATGACAATACGCTCGTGATGATGCCAAGTTCTTTAAGTCAAGATGAAGTTATGCCCCTTTGTGTACTTGCATTTTTATTCTGACATAGTACCAGAGGGCGACAGAAGTGTTCAATCGAACAGCCATCTAGTTAATGTTTGCCTTTTGAATTCTTTATGACAATCAGGGTTTGTATTCTCAGATCCCCTGTCAAAATCTTATTGTTCAGTTCCGCTGTCCCTTAGGGCAAGGGGTCGATACGCCTTTATCACGGAGTGGTATTTTTCTGAAGCAATTGCACTGAATGTTCCAATCGTTTAGAATTGATCCAAATTGTTACAGTTAACTTGTTAAAATATTGATTGGCTCAACCAGGCGCTAAACGGCATATGCAGTAATAGGCATTACCATTACTCCCACGAACAGACTCAATCAAACGGAGCCTGCAATATTATCACATTTTGTCGTGTTTGGTGATTTCATCATTTTAACGTTATCTCTTGCATCTGTAAGGAACACCGCCAAACTGTTTACTATAGCCTATGAGAGTTTAGTCACGGTGTACATTTCGAAGTGCTGGAAATATTTTAAAGCAGCGTCCGCATTACGAACTTTATTTATTTATTTATTTGTCAAAAGTCTGTTATTAGTTATTGAACATGTGGATGGCCCCGCACTTTCTTTGTTTACTGGTTACGACTTAATGAATCTTGTAGTTATTTATGAAATAAAGAGAAAATAAAATACAATAAATGAAATTAGAATTAATATAATTGGATCCAATGGTTATCCGAGTAAATGGGACGGAAAATTTAAAAAAAAATGGTAGGAAAATGATTACGCTGTTTTCAGTCTGCCTACAGGTGGTAAATATATTATGCGGTGCCCAAGGTTATAAAACTGAGCATGGAAACCAGTCTCAAATCTCAAGCATCTGATTGGCTGAAATGGCGAAATCTCAAGCATCTGATTGGCTGAAATGGCGACCAGTCGCCATTTCGCCAATCAGATGCGTGAGATTTGAGACTGGTTTTCAAACTCAGTTTTATAACCTTCAGCCCAGGCCTTTCTTGCACGAGCAGCATTGTTTTTAATTTCAGCAAGAGAACGGGCACACAACCTTGGCTTTACGTGATGAAGCATCAGAAACTGTAAGTTATATACATAGTTCACCTGAGTTCCCTAGTGTGACAGGTCGTTTGTCTGTCCGTATATCTGTCTTATGCCTGCAGTTTTGATTCGTAATTTCTAAAGATATTGTTTTTTAGGAACAACGAATGGAATAAATAATTTGATCGATAAATGAGGTCATTACCCTCATAGTCCAATAGTCCAATGAATGGATGGTATACACATTCGGTATTGATTTGTCTCGGTGAACTTTACATGCAATGAAAGAATACCGAGCTAAATCTGATATTTTGGCCATCTAGCCTATGTGTTTTAACGGTGATTATAATTTACCAGAGGAATAATTAGTGATTTTAAGTACATGTTTTTTTTCTTAAGAACAATTCTCATAAAGGATACATTATGATATTAAGTTTGTAAAATTTTTGCTGTATGTATATTTACTTGTCCATCACGTGACTGCCTAGTTATCCGTAACGTACTGTAGTACATTTTTGAATTGGTCAACAGCAAATTGTGTTGACTGTAAAGACTGTTTTCAAGTCGCCCATTAACATTAAAAACTATCTATATTCTGTGAGATGCATTATTGTAATGACAAACTGAAATTAGAAAATTGTACATACGTTAACAAATGATAATGAACATGTCTGGGAATAATTTAGTTGCGGCAGGACAGAACATACTTACTTGCTATGATAATGATCCTATTTGTTTACGCCGAGATTTAGTGTAGAAAAATAAACAACTTTTCATACAGATTTGTCATACACAAGAAACTTCGGCATCCCGCAGTATAATTTAATTAATTAGTGCTTTAAATGAATTGATCAAACTTTGTCCTGCTTAAACATATCAGTATTCAAACTTGTTACGAGTAGCCTCATATACATTCACGTAGACCAAAAAAGGGCAAATAATAATAATAATAATAATAATAATAATAATAATAATAATAATAATAATAATAATAACAATAATAATAATAATAAATGGATAAAAACAAACTATTCAAAAACGCATGAATTTGCAGATGTTGAAAAGGCCATGTCAAAATCTGGTAGATCACAAACAATTAGGCTTTTGATTAAAATAATTTTAGTAGAGATCATCAAAATACACAATTTTGCAGAAATTATTTTTTTTAATTTTAACTTTTAAATGAATGTGATGATTTAAGCTTTAAATGTTGTGAATATATTTCGTTCATAAAAAATTACTAATACATAAAAATACTGTTAATTTTAAATGCGAGAAGTCATTTTTCTTTTTATTATCCCCCATCGTGAAGGGGAAGGGAATATACATGTAGAAATGGTCTCCGTCGGTCTGCCATCAGTCAGTCGGTCCGGCATGGAAGCTCTTTATTTCAACAGCGTCAGCCTCTTTTTCAAACAACCTCTTTTTATAATTGGAGCAAATATTTACCACGTCGACATATGTGCCTGGGCAACCGCTTACGCTAATGTACGTTACATAAACAACGGTTTATAATCAAGTCTTGCATTTTTTGATAGAATATCTAACCAACACCTATAACGACTTTGAAAAAATTTTGCTTGTATTTTAAGCTTTAATATTTCTAGTTTTCCTCATCAAGACAAGATGCAGAGCCCAGCTGCCGGTCATAAACTTTTATGGTTCAAGTTCAGTGTAACAGTTACGGCGTTAAAGTCAAATCTGTAATTGTTCGTATCTGCTCCATATCTCAAAAATACTTGAAGGATTTAGAAATACATGTAACTTGGCACAAATGTCGCCTCGCTGAGTCAGTACGGAGAAGTCATCATTTTATCTCGGAAGAATATTTACCGGTTTAAAATCAGATCAGTCAATTATTTTATGTCTACTCCGTAAGTCCACAATATATTCAATGCCCGATTCATATCTTATATAAGACAATAAAAATATGGAAAACAAATAATGCAAAACCTATTTAATAACTCCTCTTGCAATATACAATTAATTGAAAATTATTTTTTCCAGAAACCAGTGGCCATTGACGAGGAAGATATTTGGGCTCTGCCCGAACTCCAGATAGACTTCACACCATGGTCAGGTAAATTTTTGAATGATCGAACCTACGACCATACGTGCACTTTGATTGAAAAGTGAAGTATAGGTAACAAAGCTTTAGTCCTGTCGCCTAATGTGACTTGTATAAATAGGTAAATATTGCCGACTGACTTCTGTTTATTATAAAACTGTTAACTGCACTAATTTTGATCCATACGACTTGTAACAAAGATTAAAAGTATAAATAGAATTTAAACTTGGGTAAAAGTTAATTTAAAAAACAACAATTTTATTGGCTAGATTACACATCGTGGTTGTCAGATTTTCTAGTCCATGGGCTCGAATCATGTTTATAAAAAACTTGTTAAACATGTATTTAAGATATTCATTAATATTGAGTTTAATTATTCAAAATATTTTTCCCTCAATTGACTTCATTTTATATAATAAATTTTATTTTCCGTTATATTGTTTTAATTTTATTTAAGTCATCACAATTTTTTATTTAAAAATTTAACGCCATGCGTAAACGAAGAAAGGCTCGAACCTACGACCAATACATTTATGTCCGATGCAAACTGCGTTTTAAGTAATATCTGTGACAACACCTTAAACCTGTCGTCTAATGAAAATTGTATTATAAGTTGAAAATTTTATAATATACGATTATTAAAATACAAATAATTTAATAATTTACATCAAACGCAAATGCAATGTAAAGCAAATTCGTCAAACCTCAAGCTTAAGAATGATGGTATTAATGAAACCAAAAATAATAAAATGATCCATTTATTCTGACAAAAACAAACGTTTTGAGTACAGTAATCAAACATAAGTTAATTTTCTCAACTCATGATCACTAGTATTTCATTTCAATTAACAGAACTGACAACAGGAGAGAGGTTGCGGCGAGTATTTCTCCACTACATTCTGAAGATTGTCGTCCTTATCGGAGCGCTGTACATCTTCATCTGCTCCCTTACTGTTCTTGGTGACGCCTTCCAGCTCCTCGGAGGTAAATCTAGCACCAATCGTTAAAAAGAATCTAAACTTACTTATAATAGTGCATTTCGGTACTTATTATATTGCAGATTTACCTAAACATATTCTCGCCCGTCGATCAGCTGGAGTAACGTTAGATAAATAAATGTGTGTCATTCTTCATAGAAAAGTCTCGTGGGACACACTGCCATTATTTATTCAGAAAAGATGCATCTGGACTAAACGCTAGTAAATTAGTTGTGGCGTTAACCGTAGATTCAATAAAATGGTTAAATAAGTAATGTCGCAAAATCACTTTTAGAGAAGCTTTCTGTACAAATCTGACTTAGGCGTTTTTAGTGTTGCTAACGAAAAGTATTTCAGTTGTGTGACCGATCTTTTGTAGGTAAAGCCGCGGGAAAGACGTTCACGGACAATGAGATATTAGCTAACCCCATAGCGGGAGTTATGATCGGCCTGCTGGCTACGGTACTGTTTCAGAGTTCGAGCACTACAACGTCAATCATTGTCAGTATGGTCGGCTCTGGTGATTGTAGGTGACAATTGTTAAGTTTTATTTTCTTGTGTTACTTTTGTTGGTTTTAAGGTGGTCAAATGCTCTTTCTCATTTTTTTTAAAAATAGTATGGCTTAAATACTGTTTAAAACCATAAATTGTGTTTTATTTATGTAACAGATTTCACAATAAAACAGAAACATTTCCGCCTACATCAACTTTCCTCAGATAGTTTTTCTAAATCGGTTTTGCAACTAAGTAATAAAATGTATGTAGTTCGGCGAAAAAAACAGCCATGGTTCCCGTTGTACTAGCAACAAGGGGCAGGTAACCCTAGACACACTATCGTAGATTAAACTGTTAAACAAATGCGCACTAAAATAAAAAAGGGATACATTTTAGGTCGCATTATACAGGTTTACGCAGAAATCTAAAAGAATCAAAAATACAAACTTTAAATGAATCCAAGTAGCTATTTGAAGTTTGGAAGTTGTTTTTTTGTTGTTGTTGTTTTTTGAAAATTTAACACTGATTTAACTATTATGCTAACAAAATCGTAAAATTGATTTATTGCTGTGTTCTTCACCTATATTACAGTATTAACAGTTCGTCATGCTATCCCTATTGTGATGGGAGCCAATATTGGCACGTCCATAACCAACACGATCGTTTCACTGGGTCAGATAGCCGACAAAGACGACTTCCGTCGAGCCTTTGCTGGGGCAACCGTGCATGACGCATTCAACTGGCTTACTGTATTGGTTCTTCTGCCTCTTGAACTGATCACAGGTAGACACGCAAACATTGCGTTACTCAAACCGATTATCTGACCAAGCATGAAATAAGTTGGGATGTGTTAGTGATCTGAGCTAAACAAGTTTGAAGACGGACATAGCGGTACAAGATAATTGGCTTTTTCTTCGATAAAACAAACGAGCAGCGACTTCAGGAAAACGGATTCATTTTCTATCGACATTTCGTTTAAGCATCATAGAAGACAACAAACTCATAAATATTCAGGCTTTTCTTATTGCAACTGTACGAAAACGGAATCAGTCTAGGTTTTACTGTACCGACTGTTTGGCGTGAAATAATCGTAGGCTACCGACATTCCAGCTTGCAGTTATTCTGACTTGTATAATTTAAAATATCAAACAACACTATACCTACGGGGAAAGTTTACGCTTATCCATTACTCACATGATAAAAAATATTGTTCCTACCACTGGAACTGTCGAGTTTTTAAATAGCTGTGGTTTGTAAGTTCCGACAGATTTTCAAGTTAACTCGAGGAGCTTCAAAAAGTGTAAAATTCTTATTCAACTGCCAAAATAAAACTTGTAATTCTTAAAACTACCAATCAAAAGTGTATGTGTTAAACATGGTTATTGAAATAATCAAACGAGTACCATATTATTATAGTGGAAACGTTATAAAGAGACCAATGTTTAAAGATTTTTTTTTGTCTACAAACATGCAACATATTGTAGTCGGTCATTGTTCTAACTTTGCGACTAAAATGTTAATTATCTCCTTAATTAGTCGAGACTGTTAATGACTAATGTATTTTACAAAGAATTCTACAAACTGTGTCACATTACATGTGTGTTCCTTTTCCAGGATATCTGGAGCACGTCAGTGAGTTTATCGTCAGGAACATCCCAGAATCCAGTGAGACGCAGGGTATGCACAAAGCCTACCTCACAGAAATCACTGATCCATTCTCTAGCCTCATCATTCAGGTAGGTTTAAAGCAGCTTAAACATTCTTACTTTTAATATTTTCATATAAGATTCTCTTATTCCGAACTTTAATTTATACTCAATGTTACTGTATATGTTGCTTTAAGAACTGCAATAACGGTATGCCATATTATAATAAATACAAATGCGCGAATTTATGCCCGCACGAAAATGTCATTTGTGGTCTTGGCGCGAAAAGTTGTCCCTGCAAAAGTATATGACACCACGCTAGAAAAGTAACGCATGTTCTGTTTGTCACTTAGATAGACAAGAGCGTGATAGAGAAGATTGCTGCCGGTGATAAGTCCTATCTGAACAAGTCAATCATAAAACACAGTTGTTGTGTTCAGCAGAACAATGGAACCAACACTACCTGTAAAACTTGTAAGAGTTGATATCCTGAACTTGTAACTCGACCATTTAACGAGTATGACTCTTTGATTCAACCACATTATTGTTAAAACTCTTTGCCCCGAGACAAACCCAGAAATCATGGGAGAAAAGTGAAATATCCATATCAGAAATTTGTCACAACTAGAAAGACCGCCTCCCCTCGCATCCAAAAAGTGGAAAGGAAAAGAGAAATGTATTTCAAAACAAAACTACCGTATTAGAAGTTCACTTACATAGCACAAGGTCGACTAGGAACCCTGACAGTAAACGGCCTCAAATAGTCTTGAACAGTTTCTTATTTACGGCTGCTGAAGAACGCGTACAACATGTACAACTACATGTACATGAATTTATCTTGCAACCAAAGCAAATCAAAACTCCTACGACTTTGTTCATATTTAAAAGAAAACTTTACTAAGTTGCTTTTTATTTATTATATGCAGTATTTTTCTTTTTTAATATATAGTTTATTTCTTGAATTATGTGTATGTCGGTTGAAAATTGTTTTAATTGCATAAATGGTGATGTTTTTTAGTAATTCGAAATTTCAATGTAAAATCAATACTCAATAAATTACATCTCAATAAAACATTGGTATACTTGTATGAATGACTGGTTCCGTGAAGCTCATCCCTGAATATTCTTGAACTTTCCTATATACTAAATATTTTAGGCACATTCCTGTTTGAGAAGATATCCCGAGACGGTAACTGGAGCGATGCCGCAGTGGGTGGGGTACTACTGGTGATTGCCCTAGTTCTTCTGTGCGTCTGCCTTGTCCTAATTGTCAAGCTCCTGCACTCCTTGCTGCGAGGACAGATTGCTCACGTGATCCGCAAGTTCATCAACGCCGACTTCCCCGGAAAGTGGAGATACTTCACAGGTTATCTGGCGATTTTGATTGGTGTGGCATTCACCGTTCTCGTGCAGTCAAGTTCAGTATTCACGTCTTCCCTAACTCCACTGGTAGGTATAGGAGTACTTAGTCTAGACCGAATGTACCCTCTGACACTCGGCTCGAACATCGGAACCACTACCACGGGAATCTTGGCGGCATTTGCCCAGGATGGCAACAAAATCCGAAATTCGCTACAAATAGCACTATGCCATATGTTCTTCAATATCTCGGGGCTTGTTATATTTTACCCGTTTCCTTTCTTTAGACCGCCGATAGAAATGGCAAAGTTTCTTGGAGTTCAGACATCTAAGTATCGCTGGTTCTCAATTGTGTACTTGTTATTGACTTTCTTTCTACTCCCAGTTGTTGTGTTCGGTCTTTCTGTGGCAAGCTGGGTTGCTCTGGCGGCAGTATTCATCCCTATATCAACACTCGTATTTCTCGTCCTTATAATAAAACTGTTACAAAATAAGCGACCTCAATTCTTACCTCCAAAGTTGCGAAACTGGAAGTGGCTGCCTTTGCCTCTCCGGTCCCTGGAACCTTACGACAGAGCGCTGATGAAAGTTACCGGCAACTGTTTCTGTTGTAAGAAGATGGGTTGTCTGAAGGCAATAACCGAGGACTCGGACTATACAGGACAAGAGCAGCAGTCAGTGGATTCAAGAAATGACAAACATGGAGTGGAACTTGGCGATATTCTAGATGAAACAAACATTCGCGTGTGTAATAATGAAGCTCACGAAACAAGAAGTGACAATAATACATGCCAAAGTACCATTTTGTAGTAACTTGCATCCAAATATACTATCAAACTTGCTATGTGTGATATAGTAAGCATACATCTGCACACGGTCAGACAGCTGTGTCTGAGATCCTCGGAATAGAAATTGTGATATATCATTGAATATGCATCCATATCATTGCCAGTGACTGTTTCCATGCAATAGTTCTTAAATGAAGGCTTTTTAAGGAAAAGAGAAAGAATAAAGTCATTCTCATGCACGCACATATCGCTTATTAGTTCTACCGTTTAGTAATAAGTTATTAGAACTACTGACAACTGTCATAAGATAACAAGTTATGGTTCGCTAACAATTTCTTCTAACTCGCATAATTAATTAATCACTAAGCAAGCAGAATGCTGTAGAATATCATTTGTGAGTAGTTTTTATGAATTAAGACATGTTTTTAACAAATTAATTACGAGAAAATGGTATTGCCTATTGTCTTCTTTAATTTACAAACCGAATAATCCGTAAGAGAATACATTGCCGTAATAATGATTTTAATCTGTAAGTTTACTTCTAAACTGAATCGAAGTATCCGCCATTTTAATATATAATAAAAGTACTGAAAGTACAGAAAACCAGCGAAGCGATTTTGCTTATTGAGAATAACCAGTGCCATGATTCTCATACATGTATCCATTTACGAAAAAGCAAAAAACTTGGTTCACTCGCAAAGAACTTCCTCTTGTCTAAATGATAGTGGAAATAAGGGTTTCCATGTATTATCTGGATGAAGGCTTCTGTTAACCCTTTACTCCATAGATATACCTTCATAGCTTGTGCGAACAGTTTAGATCCATATCAGCTGGCACATCTGTGCGATCTGATTAGGATTTAAACTGTTCGCTTTTCACACTCCTTCTTTGTTTTTGTCGTCCGCACTTTTCAACGATATTCTATATCGTCCGCTAATTGGACCGCATTTTAGTGCGACCCATATTCCATACCTCCGTGTCCGTTCCACGTCGGACGGACACGGAGGTATGGAATATACCCAACGATATCTTGGTGAGTGAAAAATCGCGGACACGGACAATGTTTGACCATTGTTGCACCGCACCGATCAAGTCCTAGAAATATGAACCGCACCGATTTTACATTTAATCAAACTGTCGTACAGATGAATTTGACCATTGATGCACCGCACAGGTTTTGTCCTATCAACATGACGTAGTTAATACCAACTTTAACACGTAACAGGAAACTTGGGGACTACTTTACTTGCTCTGATTTCTCTGAAATGCGTAAATCGCCGTTTGCCAGTTGGTTTGATACCGATTTCAGAATTGTGATTAGTAAAACCAGCTTCGCTGGTTAAAAAGGGAACTTTGAAAGCCACCGAACACTACAAATATGAAAATATTGCAGGCTACGTTTGATTGAGCCTGTTCGTGGGCAGTAATGGAAATGCCTATTACTACTCACGCCGCCTAGCCCAAGGTTGAGGGCAACTCAATATTTACACTAATAAACAGTGAAATTTGGATCCATCCCAAACGATGGTATGCATATTACAGTGAACATGAAACCTTTAATGCGGTATTTTCAGATTAATACCATTCCATGTTCAGCGGCGTATGGTCCTCAGATAAAAGAATGGGTTTGCCCTAAACGAGAAAACAATGGGCGGAACTAAACAAATATAATTTTGGCGGCCGTAAAAATTCTCCTCGTACATATAGTCAGTACTGTTATCAGTAAAATAACCCGTTACCGATGTCATGCAGTGATTGTTACGTATATCAGGGCTATCCGATCAACCTTTTTTGGGGTTGTCCCGGTTAGCTCAATTGGTTGCGTCGCACGAATTGCAGGGCTAGGCGCTGTCGCCGTGACGGTGGGGGTTCGCTCCCAGCTAGAGGCACTATCATTTGAAATTCACAGTAGCGCTATTTGTGCAGTGTGGCTGCCGTAAAAAGTCTCCCCGTACATATAGTCAGTACTGTTGTCAGCAAAATAACCCTTTACCGATGTCATGCAGTGTTTGTTACGTATATCAGGGCTATCCGATCAACCTTTTTAGCTCACCTGAGCTGGCTCAGGGTGAGCTATTAGGATCGATGAATGTCCGTCGGACGGCGTCCGTCGTCCGTCGTCTGTCGTCCGTCCACACTTAGTTCGTTAACACTCTAGCGGTCACATTTTTGCTCCGATTGTCATGAAACTTGGTCAGGATGTTTGTCCCAATGATTTCTCGGACGAGTTCAAAAATGGGTCATCTGGGTCCAAAAACTAGGTCACTGTTACTAAAAATAGAATTTTCTTGTTAACACTCTAGGGGTCACATTTTTACTCCGATTGTCATGAAACTTGGTCAGGATGTTTGTCCCAATGATTTCTTGGACGAGTTCGGATATGGGTCATCTGGGTCCAAAAACTAGGTCAGTGTTACTAAAAATAGAATTTTCTTGTTAACACTCTAGCAGTCACATTTTTGCTCCGATTGTCATGAAACGTGGTCAGGATGTTTGTCCCAATGATTTCTCGGACGAGTTCGAATAAGGGTCATCTGGGTCCAAAAACTAGGTCACTGTTACTAAAAATAGAATTTTCTTGTTAACATTCTAGCGGTCACATTTTTGCTCCGATTGTCATGAAACTTGGTCAGGATGTTTGTCCCAATGATTTCTTGGACGAGTTCGAATATGGGTCCAAAAACTAGGTCACTGTTACTAAAAATAGAATTTTCTTGTTAATACTCTAGCGGTCACATTTTTGCCTTGATTGTCATGAAACATGGTCAGGGTGTTTGTCCCAATGATTTCTTGGAAGAGTTCGAATATGGGTCATCTGGGTCCAAAAACTAGGTCACTGTTACTAAAAATAGAATTTTCTTGTTAACACTAGCAGTCACATTTTTGCTCCGATTGTCATGAAACTTGGTCAGGATGTTTGTCCCAATGATTTCTCAGATGAGTTCGAATATGGGTCATCTCAGGGTCTTGGTCACTGTTACTAAAAAGAACTTTGTTGTACTCAGGTGAGCGATAAAGGGCCATCATGGCCCTCTTGTTTGGGGTTGTCCCGGTTAGCTCAATTGGTTATAAATCCTGCATATCACAGACAACGCCAAAGGCAAAATTTAAAAAGCAGGAAGTATATATATATATATATATATATATTCTTGGGGTGATTGAGCAGTATCCGAATCTATATTGGCTGGGATATTGAAACCACCTATCTATAAACTGGCCGAAATATTTAAACAAAAGCAATTTTTAAAGTACTATTTACATAGTACATAAGTATTGTACTCAACGACCTTCAAATGACTAACTGATAACAGCACTGATTGAATGTACGGGGAGACTTTTACAGCCACCACACGGCACAAACAAAAAATTGCAAAATGTTTTTTATTATTTGTGGTATGCAAAAGGTTATCAGCTTTGTGAAAGTAAACACAGCATGTGGAATTTTTTTCTGTATTTTATTTGACATGAATACCATATGCCCCATTTACATATTAAAGGTATGTAAATAACCTTAAGTTAAGAGACAATGTTAACTACCCATTGGCTGAAAGCATCAGGTTTCCCTCAATGTGAAATACACCTGACAAATTAAAAACTTAACAATCAGCACATTACAAACAAAATAACAATCAAATATTCCAATTTTAAACAAAGGTACACATATGATAGGGAGATTTGGAAGATGTTTCCGTGCAACAAGAAGTACAAGATCCATGTTAAAACTCATTGAAATTTATTCTTGTACGTTTATGACAGAAGAACAATACATAAAATATATATATTTAATATATTTAAAGAAGCCAAATGGTATGTTTAGCATAAGATAAGCACTGGTAATATCATTAATCAAATTTAACAATGGTAAATAGAATCCCAAATATCATACTTAAGCATTGGAACTACCCTCTAAATTAATCAGTAATTTATATCATTAACAAAACTTCTCTGTAAATTATCCTACCAAACATTTAATAAAACAAGAGGGCCATGATGGCCCTGAATCGCTCACCTGAGTATGAAACTCAAGTTATTAACCAGAAACTGAATTTTTATTTTTAGCAACAGTGACCTTGACCTTGATCACAGACACGTGGGTAGCAATCCCAATTTGTCTCTTGTTATAAGCTACCCATATACCAAGTTTGGAGTCAATATGCCAAAGCAAACTCAAGTTATTAAGTGGAAACTGAATTTCTATTTTTAGCAACTGTGACCTTAACCTTGATCAGAGACACCTGGGTAGCAATCCCAAGCTGCCGTTTGATATAAGCTACTCATACACCAAGTGTGGAGCCAAAACACCAAAGCAAACTCAAGTTATTAAGTGGAAACTGAATTTCTTTTTTTAGCAACAGTGACCTTGACATTGATCACAGACACGTAGTTAGCTTTCCCAAGTTGCCTCTTAATTTAAGCTATCCAAATACCAAGTTTGGAGTCAATAGGCCTAAGCAAACTCAAGTAATTAAGCAAAGACCGAATTTCTATTTTTAGCAACAGTGACCTTGACCTTGATCACAGACACCTGGGTAGCAACCCCAAGCTGCCTTTTGATATAAGCTACCCATACAACAAGTTTGGAGTCAATAGGCCTAAGCAAACTCAAGTAATTGAGCAAAGACTGAATTTCTATTTTTAGCAATAGTGACCTTGACCTTGATCACAGACACCTGGGTAGCAACCCCAAGCTGCCTTTTGATATAAGCTACCCATACACCAAGTTTGGAGTCAATAGGCCTAAGCAAACTCAAGTAATTGAGCAAAGACTGAATTTCTATTTTTAGCAACAGTGACCTTGACCTTGATCACAGACACCTGGGTAGCAACCCCAAGCTGCCGTTTGATATAAGCTACCCATACACCAAGTTTGGAGTCAATAACCCTAAGCAAACTCAAGTAATTGAGCAAAGACTGAATTTCTATTTTTAGCAGCAGTGACCTTGACCTTGACCCTGTGGTCATGATTTGAACAACTTTTGTAGACATCAGTGCCAGGATGCTTCAAGACAAATTTGGTTAAAATCCATCAAATGGTTTCAGAGGAGATGTTGTTTAAAGGAAATTGTTGACGGACGCCGGACGCCGGACAAAGACGGGTCACAATAGTTCACCATGAGCCTATGGCTCAGGTGAGCTAAAAATGAAAATTGCTCAAAATTAATATAAAATACTATCACATTCAATTTAATACGTCAGAGCATCTGAACATATTTTGATGAAATCCTGTCATTTAATAAATCGGAGCATCCGAACACATTTTGAAGGAGTTCTGATTATATTTACTGCTTGATGGGAAGAGAAATATTCATTTCTTTACAGACATCTTGAATACATTTGAGCAGGTGTTTCATGTCGTTGGGGAACAGGTAACCAATATTGCCTATCCTGAAACAGTCTGCATTCAAAACCTTTCCTGGATATATCACCTGATCTGAAAGGAAAATTATATACCATACAACTATTGTCTTTAGATAAATTCCTAATCTATAATATGTACACAGAGACCACTGGTTGTTTTCTTGCCAACAAGATTTGTGCTTCCCGTGTTTTTACCAGGGCATTTAAAAGTCATGTTACACCCAAATAGGACAAGTCACGTGCTCTTGAAGACTTGATAAACCAACCAAACAAACAATGGTTAACATTGCACACAGTTTCAAAGCTGTCAAAATGACCTTGTTGGAAATGAAGTCAATCATTCTGGGAGACTTCTTTTTGATATCAATCATGTGCTAGATACAGATTAGAATTAAGTGCATAAGAACATTATTACCAATGCATAAAAACTTTATCACAACATTTAAGTGAAAATGGGGCAAACATTTTAAAATATTTGTTGTAGAGGTTATGGGACTTGTTGACAGTGATGTAAATCATGATGGTGAATATTATATGTAATATAATAAGAAACTAAAGCGATAACAGGCTGACAAAGCGATTATACCGGCTGACCCTATCTGCAGGCAGTGTGTGTCCAGTGCAAACTGACACACTGACCTGCTGATATCGCTCTAGTTTCTTATTATATTTCAATATAAGTATGGTATAAGTATATCTTGTTAAGTTAAATAATCTGTTATCTTAAAAAGTTTCAAAGCTATAAACCACATGCATAAACTGTAATGGTCCCCTTTGCCTTTGCCGGTGTGAGTAGGCAGGTTCCCCTATCCTACACAAAGTCCTGTTATTAACAGATTAAATGTAAAGGGAACTCGAATGCACTGTCAAAGAAATTTGAGGTCCAGACAAAGTTATCTATCCAACAATGGAGGTCACATGGTTTATTTACCTCTGTCATTGAGTTTCATGTAGAAGTCAGTGAAGTTGAAGTTTTTATCATTGGGAAAGCAGTATGAGGTGATGATGTAACCATGGTGATGCGGCCCTAGGAACTCTCGGAATCCCATCTCCTTCATTCCAGCCTTCAGTATTGCACAGTTCTCTTGATACCTTCAATACATACTGCTCATGTCAGAACATAATTTGCATAACAATAAGATTGTTTATATCCATTTAACCACTTACTCCATAAATGGGTTTTGTTGAATGTCCGACCAGTGTCGATCCTGATCAGATCAGATGTGCCAGTTGATCTGGATCTACACTGATCCCATCTTGGTCAGAAATAACCTTATGACTCTAAAAGCAAACAGTGCAGATCCAGATCATATATCACTGATGAGCTGGCTGAACTGGATCTACACTAAACATCCATGCAACAATGGCATATACTACTTGTATATGGAGTGAAGGGTTTCATACCAGTGAAATATTTTCTGGTATTATCAGTGCTTTTAATGAAAATCTAGAAGTGTTTTTTTCTCTTGCCCCTCCTGATATATTGCCAAGCATAAAATCAACATTTATTTTCAGAGAGATATCATGAATACCAAACTTGAAACTTGACATTACTCATAGCTATGCAACTCATCAAAATGACCTTTATGGTGTTCACTTAAACTAAGAAAATATTTTATGTCCACAAACAAATAAACCATATCATGCAAAAACATCTCTTCAGTGATTATTTTGGCATTATAATTTTTAGCTAATGATGTGTTTGGAAATAACTAACAATTTCCTTTTGTTTTCCTATTACTATAAGGTGATAATGTTACATCTTTTCAAAATAATTTTAAAATACTGTTTTCTGCTAAATGGATATTATGATAAGCAATGTTATCTGCTCAACTTGGTGATTTCATTTCAAGGCCTTATGACAACTTCTGAAAGCATGTATTCAAATGGTTCAGCTCAAATATCTACACTTTATGCCAAACATATATATTAAAGTTTTCTGTCAATATCTTAAAAACAGTAGAATTTGTATCTGCAATTTGTTTGCAACAGACCAACCAACCAATCAACTGGATGATGACTAATACATGTATACACCACACACTTTGTATAATTATCTGCAGTTCTCCAAAGGCTACACGGTGTCAGAAAGAGCATGCATGTGATATCTGTTTGCCAAGCATACCTCTTAGAACGTCCCTGAACACCTCCCTCAGCTTCAAACTCTTCTAAAGCTTTCCAGAATGCCAGCATAGTGTGAGTGGGTGGGGTAAACCTGAACTGGTTGGTCTTCTGTAAACTGTCATACTGGTCATACAGGTCTAAGCTAAGACTTCTTGAGTTTCCTGGAACAGAACAGAAAATATTCTGCAGGTCTGTTATTACTGTTTGTTTTCCCTTTTTATGGAAAGACATTTCTAAATATTCTAGTGCTAGGTTGGTTAATATCAGATTGACTGTAGCAACGTTTTTTTAACACGGCTAAGGTATAGAGTGTACAGCCAAAAACATTCTGACCAAGTTATATGAATATTGGAGTATTGCTGAAGTTAAAAATTGGACAATGTTTGTGGATGCTGCTTGCACACCATTCCATTATACATTCCATCATTCCATAAACCAAATATAAGAAGTAATACATTGTAAATACCTTTACATTTGTTCAGCTTGGAAAGCCTGGCAATGACATAGGAGAATCCTGGGACTCCTTCCAGACACTTGTTTACAGAGCTGACAAGATAGTCCACATTGGCTGCCTCCAAATCCAGGGGAACTGCACCAAAGCTACTCATAGCATCCACAAAGAAATCACAGTCTGTAAATGTACAATAGCCTGATATAATAACAGTCTAACCACACTGTAAAAAAACTTCAGTAAAGTACTTAAAATAGGCAGTACAGAATAAATAAATGAAAAAGTAACATTGAAAGCTATGGTTTGTTTACAAAATTTAATATATGTATCACGCTTAATGGCCTTCAAAGGGATACTTGATAACAGTACTGATCAATGCAAATCTGAGTGCAATACAAAATAATGGTCAATCAAAGTAAAGCTTTTTTCATTTATTACAAAGTAATTTACTGAACCATACTAGGTATGCACCGCTTGAGGACCTTGCCAACATCTGTCACAGGGTTGATCACACCTGAACTAGTCTCAAGGTGAACCATGGCAACAGTGGTGTACGACTTGTCCTTCAACTTCTGTTCCACTACCTTACAATCTACCATCTCATTCTCTGGGAAACTTAGGACATCCACATCAATGCCGATTACTTCACACACTTTGCCAAGACGCTTTCCATATGCACCATTCTCCAATGCCAACACCTACAATATCACACTGATGGTTGTTATGTGTTAATGAAATTATTGTAATGCCAACAAGATCTCTGAGCAAGAATGCTTAACTTACAGACAAAAGTTGCATGAAAGCCTTTCCTGGATTCATTATATTCAGTCAAGTTGTGAAAATAAATTGAAAATGTTTCTTTAAAATTGATAAATAAAATTAATAATTGGTTGACTACTCTACTTTACCTCAGCAAAAAATAAGCAAATTCAAAAGCAACATGAAATATATTGATACCACAGAAGTAAATGACTAGTTTTACTTAATATCTATAACATACATACAGTTTTGGAGAGCAGAACTCCATCTTTAGTTATATCAAAATATCACACAATTACAAAACAGTACCAGTGAATTTTAAGACTTACCACATAGGTAACTGCCAATACTTTCACATATAAAGAGCTAGATTAATTTTTAGTGTTTATGTTTTTTTAGTTTTTCCCACAGGAAAATTTGCCAAAGAAAATCAACAGGAATACATTTTCTAAAGTCCCTTTATCTTGTTTTAAACGGAGAATTTCTGTATCTTTTTTATTTTCTGCAAGGCAAACAACAGTTTTCTGATAAACCCTTGAGACATAGTTTAAAATTGTTATCTCACAGTTATCTTCAGTTGATATGTAACATAAAAGCATTAGCTGTTTGTTTAAGCATACAGTTTATAATCAACACATTCTTATTAATACCTGGAGATAAAAGAAAAAAACTGAACCTTGATCAATCTAAAGGATGCATAAGGATATTACAGCTCAATCATTCACAAGACAAGGTAAACATCTGTTACACAATTATATCAAGCTGGTCCATTGTTAATTTCTGCAACAGCTAGTTTTCTAGAATAGCCAGATAAAAAATTGAAGAAATTTTAAGGCAACCAAATAAAACAAATATGTAAATTCATGTATTGCAAGCTCAGTTTATTTGAGGGTTTTCATGAGCTGTAATGGAAATGTGGCCTTCCACCAGGTTGAGCATAACTCAATATCCACAAAAAAACAATACAAATTTGATTCATTTGCATATGACAGTGACCATAAAACTATCTCTGCTTTGTTGTCACATTAAAAATAATCCATAATTAGTGGAGTATATCCTGAGATGAAAGAATGGATTTGCCCTGAATGAGAAATCAATGGACAGAAATAAACAGGATTAAAAATTAGCAGGGGATCTGAGAATTTAAAACCTGTGTATCACAGAGAAATAAAAAAGCAGGAGGTATATCCTTGGACTTGGAGTGACTGACCAATACTGACTGGAATAAGGAAACCACCCACACAAAAAAGGAACAAAATATTGAGGCAAAATATTTTTGGTGTGCCATTAAACAACAGAAGAATCTTGCTAAACAACCTTTAAAGGATATAATTGATAACAGCACTGACTGGATGTAAGGGAAGACTTTTAGTAAGACCTGATTAGTGAGACCGGATGATGTTTCAAATCACATCCACCATCAAACAACTACATTCTTCAGAGTGATAGAAAAAAAGTCTCTTAACATTTTGAACCAGTCAAACATGAAGTATGCATCCCATACATTTCTAGTTAGTACTAAACATCCTCTTAAAGAACAAAGTTTATGTACCTTAGCCCCCTTTCTTGGTGTAGTAGACTGAAAGACTGACTCTATTGCAAATGTTCCACTGCCTTGCATAGGTACTGCTGTAAACACTGAATCAGACACACCTACAAACAGAACATGGGTACTGATGTAAACACTGAATCAGCGAACCTACAAACAGAACATAGATACTGCTGTAAACACTGAATCAGACTCACCTACAAACAGAACAGAGGTACTGCTGTAAACACTGAACCAGACACACCAACAAACAGAACATAGGTACTGCTGTAAACACAGAATCAGACACACCTACAAACAGAACATAGGTACTGCTGTAAACACGGAATCAGACACACCTACAAACAGAACATTGGTACTGCTGTAAACACGGAATCAGACACACCTACAAACAGAACATAGGTACTGCTGTAAACACTGAATCAGACACACCAACAAACAGAACATAGGTACTGCTGTAAACACGGAATCAGACACACCTACAAACAGAACATAGGTACTGCTGTAAACACGGAATCAGACACACCTACAAACAGAACATAGGTACTGCTGTAAACACTGAATCAGACACAACTACAAACAGAACATAGGTACTGCTGTAAACACTGAATCAGACACACCTACAAACAGAACATAGGTACTGATGTAAACACTGAATCAGACAAACCTACAAACAGAACATAGGTACTGCTGTAAACACTGAATCAGACGCACCTACAAACAGAACATAGGTACTGCTGTAAACACGGAATCAGACACACCTTCAAACAGAACATAGGTACTGCTGTAAACACAGAATCAGACACACCTACAAACAGAACATAGTTACTGCTGTAAACACGGAATCAGACACACCTACAAACAGTACATAGGTACTGCTGTAAACACTGAATCAGACAAACCTACAAACAGAACAAAGATACTGCTGTAAACACTGAATCAGATGCATCTACAAACAGAACATAGGTACTGATGTAAACACTGAATCAGACACACCTACAAACAGAACATAGGTACTGCTGTAAACACTGAATCAGACACACTACAAACAGAACATAGGTACCGCTGTAAACACTGAATCAGACACACCTACAAACAGAACATAGGTACCACTGTAAACACTGAATCAGACACACCTACAAACAGAACATAGGTACTGCTGTAAACACTGAATCAGACACACCTACAAACAGAACATAGGTACCGCTGTAAACACTGAATCAGACACACCTACAAACAGAACATAGGTACTGCTGTAAACACTGAATCAGACACACCTACAAACAGAACATAGGTACCGCTGTAAACTCTGAATCAGACACACCTACAAACAGAACATAAGTTCTGATGTAAACACTGAATCAGACACACCTACAAACAGAACATAGGTTCTGTTTTAACACTGAATCAGACACACCTACAAACAGAACATAGGTTCTGATGTAAACACTGAATCAGACACACCTACAAACAGAACATAGGTACAGCTGTAAACACTGCATCAGACACACCTACAAACAGAACATAGGTACCGCTGTAAACACTGAATCACACACACCTACAAACAGAACATAGGTACGCTGTAAACACTGAATCAGACACACCTATGAACAGAACATAGGTACCGCTGTAAACACTGAATCAGACACACCTACAAACAGAACATAGGTACCGCTGTAAACACTGAATCAGACACACCTACAAACAGAACATAGGTACTGATGTAAACACGGAATCAGACACACCTACAAACAGAACATAGGACCCGCTGTAAACACAGAATCAGACACACCTACAAACAGAACATAGGTACCGCTGTAAACACTGAATCAGACACACCTACAAACAGAACATAGGTACCGCTGTAAAAACACTGAATCAGACACACCTACAAACAGAACATAGGTACTGCTGTAAACAGTGAATCAGACACACCTACAAACAGAACATAGGTACTGCTGTAAACAGTGAATCAGACACACCTACAAACAGAACATAGGTACTGCTGTAAACACTGCATCAGACACACCTACAAACAGAACAAAGGTACTGATGTAAACACTGAATCAGATGCACCTACAAACAGAACATAGGTACTGATGTAAACACTGAATCAGACACACCTACAAACAGAACATAGGTACTGATGTAAACACTGAATCAGACACACCTACAAACAGAACATAGATACTGCTGTAAACACTGAATCAGACACACCTACAAACAGAAAAAAGGTACTGCTGCAAACACTGAATCAGACACACCTACAAACAGAACATAGGTACTGATGCAAACACTGAATCAGACGCACCTACAAACAGAACATAGGTACTGCTGTAAACACTGAATCAGACGCACCTACAAACAGAACATAGGTACTGCTGTAAACACTGAATCAGACGCACCTACAAACAGAACAAATCAGACACACCTACAAACAGAACATAGGTACTGCTGCAAACACTGAATCAGACACACCTACAAACAGAACAAAGTTACTGATGTAAACACTGAATCAGACGCACCTACAAACAGAACATAGGTACTACTGTAAACATTGAATCAGACGCACCTACAAACAGAACATAGGTACTGATGTAAACACTGAATCAGACGCACCTACAAACAGAACATAAGTACTGCTGCAAACACTGAATCAGACGCACCTACAAACAGAACATAGGTACTGCTGTAAACACTGCATCAGACACACATACAAACAGAACATAGGTACTGCTGTAAGCACTGAATCAGACACACCTACAAACAGAACATAGGTACTGCTGTAAACACTGGATCAGACACACCTACAAACAGAACATAGGTACTGATGTAAACACTGCATCAGACACACCTACAAACATAACATAGGTACTGCTGTAAACACTGAATCAGACACACCTACAAACAGAACATAGGTACTGCTGTAAACATTGAATCAGACGCACCTACAAACAGAACATAGGTACTGATGTAAACACTGAATCAGACGCACCTACAAACAGAACATAAGTACTGCTGCAAACACTGAATCAGACGCACCTACAAACAGAACATAGGTACTGCTGTAAACACTGCATCAGACACACATACAAACAGAACATAGGTACTGCTGTAAACACTGAATCAGACACACCTACAAACAGAACATAGGTACTGCTGTAAACACTGAATCAGACACACCTACAAACAGAACATAGGTACTGATGTAAACACTGCATCAGACACACCTACAAACATAACATAGGTACTGCTGTAAACACTGAATCAGACACACCTACAAACAGAGCATAGGTAACCCACAGAAAGAAAACTTACAAGTTTCAACATACAAAATTAATGAAATAGGTGCCCTTCAATATCATTAATTACACCTAAAAATTAATACACCTTATAAGATCAACTGTTTTCATGAGCCTATTTGATAATTAAACGCTCTTTTATTCTTCTCAGTGCTAGACATTCAGGTTTATATAACACTACTAAATATTACCTTTGGACAATACAACAGTTTTACTGCCATTCTGTTTATGACAAAATTACTAGATACAACAGAACAAAGTGTCACATTCCTTTGTGGGATTCAAATATTATCCATGGGCAAGGTGTAGATCCAGATTGCAATGGTCAGCCAGCACATCTGTACCATGTGATCAGGATCTACACTGTTCACTTTTTTATTCATTTAATAGCATATATCTTACTTTGAAACAGTGTAAAACAGATGTGGAGGCAGATCTGGATCTACACTGTTTGCACATGCATTAAACTCATATATGAAGAGTAAAGAAAGAAACCTTCAGGTTGACTGTCCCTCACCTGCAATATGAACAAGTTTACTTCTGATATTCTTGATGAGCTGAATGAACTCTACGTCACGTGAGCCAAGGTCTCGCAACATGGCTGACTTCACTGTCATAGATGTTCCCAAAGGACCAGGTGTAAACAACTTCTTGTCTGAAGTAAATAAGAAAGTTTAGTAAACACTTAACTTTAATGAACTTTTGCAGCCTATGAAACTTGATTTTATTTTGAAATACATCAACACATTTGAACATCAAAAGATTGGAACATTTATACGTTTTTTTAAACTTGTAAAATCAGAAAACAGAAAAATGTGATCAAAATATCTGAATCCATGTTTTTCTTAGTCCTTGATTTGTAAAAGATCTCTGTCTAGGTTTACTTTACCTGCCATCACACAAGATGTAATGGAAAGGGATCTGACAGCAGATGAGGTGGCTGGTGTTAAACGATGCAGGTTCTCCACTTGTGTTCTCTTGCACAGATTTATCACTCTGTTCAACACTCTTTGTCTCATCACTATAAATACAAAACAAACTTAGCTAGCATTGTTATCCTTGATGTGTTTGTCACAATATTTATGATAATCTTTACACACCATGGGTTGCTGCTAGATTTATACTCTACATTTTAGTTAGGTAGAATTATAATGGAATAAACAAAAAAAAAACGTTGATATGTGTAGAGTTTATAAAACAAGTTAAATATGAAAACTGAAGGGACTGGATATCATGTTAAATCTACATGTTAATTGTAGGTACCTTGTCAGGTTTAACAAGTTCTTTTTTAATATTTATCATACTCTAATCAAATTTTAGCTATCTTTTGTTGATACTAAATAAAACGATCAAAATTTATATTAGAATAATTTATATTTCTTGAAATATTGATCCATTCACAATCTTTAAGTACATTTATATCCCTCCCTATATTGTATATATGTTGCATAAATATTAATAGCTTAAAATTTCTAATAAGTTAATTTATCATAATTTAATCATTTTCAGAGTCATCATCATCAGCAGCACCAGCACCAGCAGCAGCATTATAATCAGTGTATTACTGCTTTGTTTTTATGTTAGGTGAAACATTATATTTTAAATTAGCTAGTAAACAAGTGCAAACTGGTTATTTAGAGAAATTAATGATTCAGCTGAAGTTTTCTTTTGTTTATTTCTAAGTTCGGTGATTCCAGTCACCAAGCACAATAGTCACACTTTAACTGATATGGAGAATATTGGACTTTGACCCAACCTGCTGCTCGCAGCTTTGTTCATACACTATCTGGTGGCCAAACAGACTATACATTACATATTGTAGACTGTAATAATAAAAATTACAATTGCAGAATAAATGGTACAGTGTATAAATCATAGATATTATTAAGATTTTTGTAGGTAGCTTTCTAAGAATAAGGCTATATAAACTATGATGTGTCAGTTGTCACATTAAATATTGATTAATTTTATGCGGATTTATGCTGTCTTTGATCAATTTTCTTACCAGATTTTGCCGATAAATTGTGATTAATGATCATCAAATCGTATGACATGAAGGCTACAGAAGAGTGCAGAACAAATAAACTTAACTATAACTAAAATTAAAAAATTTGTTTACCTGAAACTGTGTATTGAACTTGATAGTTACTTCCCCTTACAGTCATAAAAGGGAGGACACTGTGTAAGTTGTGAAAGGCTAATATCCGGTATACGGCTTCTAGCGTTCATTTTAAAAATCTTTTATTAAACTCTTTTTGAACCTGTGCACTCACTAACCCCAAATTCTAACCAGAAATTCCTGCTCTAACCATAATTATCACCATAATCCCAACACTAACCCAGACGAGAACCCCCAGCACTAACACAAACCCTAAACTTACTCACAAACCATAAACTTGGACATAAAGTATATCAAAAATGTTTAAAATCAATATCACTGAGAAGAGCAATTGTTGGAGAAGACAGATCTTAAAATTTAGCCGTATTTATACTGATAAAGAGATCTGTTGAATCACACGCTACAAAAACTGAAAAAATCTGATTCTGTTACAAAGAGTCTGGTCGACAGACTTATAGTGTAGTCAACATTTTCATGGAAATGATTATAAACCTAAACTGGGAATCGAATTCATATGGCGACAACCCGTATATAATGATTGTCATCTGTTAAAGAATAAATGGTATTGAAAACCCCAATTTTCACCCAGTCTCGAAAAAGTGTTCAGCGAGTGCCACTGACGTCACTGCCGTTTTCTGATAGCTAACTTTGAAGATAATTATCGAGGTAAGGTATTTTGCTTTGCAATGCTTTTACCTTCTTATGTTTTATTTTTTGTGCTCTCTACATTTTGGCTGTGTGGGGAGGCTGTTTCTGCTGGATGTGGCCTTTCCTGATATGCATATTTCACTTTTACATGCATTATTGTCAAGTTGATGGGTGGGTTGGAGAGTTTTCACCAAGACAACTTGTAATTGTCTGTTTATATGAGAACCTGGCAAGTGTGAGGTTGGTGCACTATTGTACTAGTCTCAATCATTCTACTGCATGCACAGACCCATTTATTAGACTCTTTCTCCGTCGTTATCAGAAAATAAACGACTGTTGTAAACCAAAAACTAGAGGCCTCTGATTGGCTGCTGGATTACGTCACGCCTGCTTTCTGTATCTATTTTAAAATTTTCTCTCCAGCTTCTTATCAACTAGGCCTATTGCTCATTACAATAATTCAACATAACACTTGACATGAATAAAGAGTAAAAATAAACCATTTGTGATAAAGAAAAGAAGAGGTACATCTTATACTTTATTAAACCAGCATCCAGAAGGTGTAAACGTCGCCCTGAACGGCAGGATATGGCAAACATTGTGCAGCATTTGTGCAACTCAAAGGGTTAACATTTAAACCCCCAGAGATTAAAAGCGTCGTAACAATACAGATACATATCTCAGCATAATATGCATTCCAAACATATGAGTGGCAATAAATCAGTGACCGACATTGAAGTGGCATCAAATTGCTATCAGCAACCCTGCTGGGATAATGGTAAACATACATCTTGTAATATGACTCTGAGTTCGCTGTATTTTTAAATCTAACACTAACTGTAGTCTCAATTATTCGACTGCAAGCACAGACCCATTATCATACGGACGTTTTCGTTGTCTGTCCTTTACGTCTCAAGCAGTTACGATCAAAACTGTGGTGGAAATCGACCCGATTTAATTTCTTTTTGTTTTCACTCGCACATGAAAATTTCAACACTGGTATGTCAAAAATCGTTATAAAACATAAATAATGATAAAAGTAACAATAAAATGAACGAATAATCCACAAAAATAACTTGTTGAACCTACCACAGCATGTGCCGTTTACACGGTAAAAATTATCGATAAACGTGACGTCAGATAAACTTTATGCGGTGTAATCGACATGGGTGATGATTTAAAACAGTTTTGCATAAAAAACGAAAACGTTACTTATAAAGGATTACATATATTGATTCTACTTGAATGTGGCTTCTCAGGTATGTAATTTTTTTAAAAATAAATATGGTATAAGATGCTTTATGAAGCCGGCAAAAGATTGAAAAGTTGCGATTCATTTCCCGATCGGCGGCATATAGAAATAGAAGGAAAATTTTCCGCATTGATTTGAATGGTAACTGGGTTGTGCGCGAAGAGCGAAAATCGTATATATAGAAAAGCTCTTCTGGCGCACAAATAGTTGGGCTAACACTAACTGGTGATGTTAATCTCCAGCAGCAGAATGTACTTTACTTGTAAGCGTGGAGAATACCGCCTATTTTAAACCTCAAGGAAAGATAACTTAAGTTCGCTAAGGATTCTCTGGCGACTATAATCGCCAGACAAAATTGGTTTACTACTGTCGCTGTCTGCTGAAAGTACAGACATGAGCAGTGAAACAGTCAAACCCATTTATCATACTAACTTTTTATAGATGCGGCCATCAGGGCGGCCATCGTATATATATATAGAAAAGCCCTTGTTGCGCACAAATAGTTGGGCTTACCCTTGAACCTGTTTTAAACCGCAAATTATCTTACCAAAGACTTTCCAAGGCGATAACCAAAATGTTCCCTTTATTGTTAATTATTTGTGGTATTTTATTTGAAATTGATTCTTTTATAAACTGGCTGTCTTTCCTCTTTTATTTTTGGCTGCGTACGTAGGGATCGAGGCTGTTGTTTTTATTGTTTGTGTTCTTTTTTTGTTGTTTTGTGTTTTTTTTATTACAACATGTGCCGTATTGTAAGATTCACTCGCTAAATTACCAAATTATGTCAAAAACAATTTCAAAAATGTTTTAAACATTAAAAAAAGACTTGTTAGCTGTTTAAGTATTTCTGTATTGATATTGCAATATATGCTGATGAATTGGCGTAGGCTGGAAAGTCCTATAAATCTTATAAACTCTTTTTTTAACTTGCTACCCTTTTCTATCATATCATATATAAATCATTTAATGCTTGTCTGTCAGATGTTTTTAACTTTTCTTGCTACGAACCAAAACTTAATCACTAATAATGGTAAATGATGACAGTTGAGATGAAGATGCAATTTTTCATGTTGTAATATACCTCTAAAAAGAGACTGTATGGGCGAACGAAATAATCTTATCCATAAAGTGTTACCAAAATCGTCTTAATATAGACGACCGGTATGCAGTAAAAGTATATTTCTAGGTCGTCACTAGGACATCTTATTCGTAGAAGAACTCTAAATCGTGACAGTTCGCTTGGGGAAAAGTCTATCTTATCCTAATGCGAATCTAGACGGGCGGTGCAGCGTTTATCCAAAAACCGGCAACTTCCGAAATTTCAGCTTTTTGTATTTTTATTCCAAATTTCCAGTAAAGATGAGTTCAATTGGAACTGGAGTGAGTTTAATTTCAATGCAGATATATATTTTTTAAAGTTCTCCGTTGTTATTACTGAAATTGTGATACTTTTCTATTTCAGTTGAATCTTACAGACTTCCATGTTCAATATTTCCCCACCCATCATGATGAAGGCATTTTCAACAAGTTACGTTTTTGGTACACAGTTCATTTCTTGTCTTGCGATTTACGATCACTTAAACCGCTGTAACTAACACACTTTTTGCACAGAATCTTTTCACCTAGATAATGGCCAATTTGTTGTTCTGAAGTCAAGATTAAAGTCATTGTGACATAAGTTGAACTTTTCATGAATTACGGCAGCGCTTTACGCCAAGCGTGAAATACTCTTGTCATGTCACTGTTCTTTTCCAGATCTCCAGATTTACAGTCAAGATTTATATGGAATTGAAAAAAAGGATTAATTATACCTTATTTAAAGTTGTGCAATGTACCTTATAGATATTCTACTGCACATTTCCTGTTTATTACAAGATTAACAGATAACGAGGACATGGTCAAGGACACAATGCTCATGCTGTCAGTTGACATTGTCGCCATTTGCGATAATTTTATTTTTTTGTTGATTATTTCAAAGAATTGGCGGTAAAATTTGGCGCTTAAATAATTGTCAAAAAAAGAGAAGATATTAGCTAATTTGCATTCACTTTGCCCTGAGCGGTCGCCACATTTCTGATAATTGTGGGTCGTTAATTCCCCTAATTGAACTAACGAAGTGTCACTAATGATAATCACCTTGGTTTCCTTGCCTACGGGTCAATGATTGATGTTTGTGATCGGTAAACTTTAGGTATTTCCACTACGTCATGACAAGGGAATTCTAAGGTTATTACTGTTGCTATTTATAGCTATTATGGATTCCCCTATCATATGTTTAACAAGCAGAAAAATATTTTAAGAATTAGAATAAATGATGTGTTCTTCTTTCTAACCTTAGAGTAAATACTGGCCAAATCCTAAATCCATTCTCAAAGCAAAAACCTAGCTGGATACTGTACCTCAAGCAATGAATAGGACGAAAATTCGCGGTACAAATTGCCGATTTTTTGACCATGTTTACGGAGCAAATCCTTCCTATTTTCTCATAAAATGTGTTTAAACATCCGCTTTGGTTATTCTTTCCTTTGGAAATGTTATTTCACATTGCAATTTTCTATAGGTTTATTGGTAATTACGTTTATCATCCATTTTCGCGACGTCCATTTTTGACATACCGTAAATCTAGTCCCGAGTCATCTTTGCAACTACCAATTAGGCATTAACTAATAAACTCATTCTAAGCAGAAAATAGATGTGAATTAAATTATTTTGCCCAAAACTTTAATGCAATATTTTACATGGTTTGATTAAGACCTTTTGGTATACAAATATCAAGTTTACATAGCAGTGAATCCAATTGATTTTGTCTGCAATAGTGAAGTGAAGAATGCCTTACTATTAAAAAATCATCAGTTATTTTACAAAAGCCAATTATTTTCATTCGGGTTAAGTTAATAAAGAAATAACATAGAGGTCATCTTAGATAAAATCTTGTGAATTAAAAAACAAAACAAATAATAATAATGCTATTTCCCACGCATGTGGAAACAACACGTGAAACTTTGGCTATTAATTTATTTTTTCAAAAATTTTGTGGCTATTATTTTAAAACAGCCAGTGTGAGCACTGAGGACATGCTGCCTAAGTACCAATAGCACAACTTTTAAATAACCATGTGTTATAAGCTAAACAAGGGCCTCGATGTTACCTGCCTTCATCTGTTTTCATTTCATGATCATTCTAATAATGTCAAAAACAGTTCTTAACAGGTTTAACAGAAAGTTAAAAAATGAATAGTAAAATAGTTGGATATTAGTGGCAGACATGATTTTATTGATAAACAATCAGACACATGTTTTGATACTTCACCTGTTAATTCTCTATGTGCCAATTTCATCATACTTCGAATATAAAAAACATTCATGTTGCTATTTTTTTTTTAACATCAATTTATTATTATTTATTTCTGGTAAAATAAACTCATTCTTTGAACACTGTCAATCGTTAAGATAGATCATCAATCCCTTATATTCCATGACAAATAACGAACATAGAAAAGCCCTATGACTGAACATTACTGAAAACCAGAACTCAGTGCATTGACAATAAATGTATGGTATGCATTATATATACATTTTACTTTTGGTTTTTTTAATTTGATGTATTTATTTTTTTTGCAAACTGGGTACTGATGATTTTCTCTCCTATCCTCAGATATCTGTGCACTTGTTTAAGCCTTTGAACAATGCTAACTAATACTTTACAGTTCAGGTGACTTACATTTTTAAACATCAGCCACATTAAAATATCACTAGAAATTACTGCCAATTACGCATTTCCAACTGATGTGAAATTTTACCTGGTGTTTCACTGCAATTTTTTTGCAGTCATTCTCACTCATCTTAAACTCATTATCTACAGTTTGGCTTCAGGTTTGATTGTTGTTCACTTTTGATAATACATTTAAAAAATTCCCTTTAATATATCAGTACTTAAGACATTTAAATTATTTATTCCAGCAGAGAAAACCTGGGAACCAGTACCTAAAAAAAAAGAGTTCATACTCGTAGCTTAATAATTTGATTGCAGAAAGAGATATCCTAATTTAACCACTTTTATTTTTAGTTGTAGCAGCCGCATTATACAAATGAAGATGTTTTATTATTTCAGTACGATCTGTCAGCATCACAGTTTTCTCCAGATGGTCGCGTCTTCCAAGTAGAGTATGCACTTAAAGCAGTTGAAAACAGTGGGTAAGTTAGCTAAGTTCAAATGTCTGCTTATCTAGATATAGATAGAGCCTTCAAAATGTGAACTGAATCTTGAATGAAGATGTCACTAACATTACCAAGAACTAGACTGTTTAATGGTTGTTGATTGGTAAGCCAGATAAGTTTCAAGTTTATTCACATTATTTCACAGTTTGTTACATAAATTGAAAGTTTTACCTGAAAGATAGGTTGATGATGTCAGTCTATCTAAAAGAAGTTTTAAACAAACATTTCTTACATAGCTTACAAACTTTTAGAAATAGGCTGTTTCAAAAAATGGCTGGTTTGGATTTTCCTGCTACAAAAATGTAGAACAAACTGTTACTACCATTTTATTATTTTGCAGAGGTGTCTTGTCATGCCTTTTAAAGATTTGTGAAGTTTCTTCAAAATAGCACCATCCGTTAAAAATATTCTAAAATAATGGGCAAAAAAAATGTCAGGAGGATGACAAAAAAGTGTGACATATGAAATATCACATTTGTTCAGACCATCAGTTAACAAAAAGCTGGGAAATAGACGTGTTGTTTTAGTGAAAAGTGCATTTATTGGGCACCAACTAATGATAAAAAATAAAGCATACTGCTTCAAGTAATCAAAATTTATGCCATTGAGTCAAACATGGTAGAAAAGAAAATAATTAGGAAAATCAATACATCTTTGCTATATAAATTTATAGGACTTTTGAGATTAATACTATGAAATAATTTTTTAAGTATCATTATGTTTAATAATTATAGATGCAAATCAATAATTATGATATTATCACCTATATTGAAATTATATTTGTTTGCAGCTCCCATGAGAAAATTTGAGCTAAAATTGTCAGGAGTATGACTTAATACACATATTACATTATTCTGTCAACATATTTCTTACATGAATACTAGAGCGTGTTTTTTCCTAGTAGTATGTGTTATGTTTTATTAAATTGTGACAAACAGGAAATTGAGGAATGACCTTAGTGAAACATTATAAAGTACACTGCACTTACATGTTAGTCAGGAGTGTGACACAATTTCTCAAAAATATGATTTTTTTTTATCTTAATATGATACCACAAGTTCTAAAGCAATTATGTTTGATGCTTCAACATATATTTTAACCAAAATGCACATTTAAATAATAAGAAACGGTAATAATTGTATTTTAAGCACACACATTATTTTTCTTGTAAATTTTTAATATTGGTCAATAAAGCTTCGTAAAATTTTTTATTCTCTCACATATGAGTATTGCTTGATTGATTTTGATCACTGTAAAGACTGTATAAACATAATTACGGAGCAACCAGTTTGGACTTTTCACAAACTTAATTCTTTACATTTTTTCACTTGACTTGCATTTTTTTTAATAGCCCAAATGGCAATATCCAGTTGACTGATTTGAAAAATCTCTAAAGTTCTATACTCAGTTTCAGTATGCAAAAAAAGTATGGAGTAACTAGTTTGGCATTTTAGAAACTTTAATTTTTCACTTTTTTTTCACTTTTCTAGCCATTTTTTTAAAACGGCCCAAATGAAGAAATTCATTAGATTGCATTTACTTATAGTACATATCTATCACTCTAATTAACTTTATTGTATTCATCATTGTAAAATTTGTAAATTTTCTGCAATTTTAGGACTGCGATAGGCATTCGAGGTAAAGATGGCATTGTATTTGGTGTGGAAAAGCTTGTCACCTCTAAATTGTATGAAACAGGAGCAAACAAAAGAATTTTTAATATAGACAGACACATTGGAATGGTAAGGACCAAGATGTTTACAATAACTTCATATGTTTTATTACATATCAGTGTTTTGTGTTTAAGCTTTTTCTCTTGTTTTCTTTAAGTTAATAATCATGTAGCTTATTGAGCTAGTATGCTGCTTCTTTGTACAGCAAGATGTTTTAATGGGGTCCTACCGATATACAGAGTTATCTCAATATTCTGTCCTAAGTAAAGTCCCTTTGCAACGCGCACTTGTTACTGGGTAGTTCCGGTCTGAGATTGACAATTAACACAGACATGCAGTAGTCATCCATGGTCCTTTCAAATACGTTTAAATAGGGTCAGGTCGGTCGGAGATCAGCATTATGCATAAAAAACTTTTGATTATTACATACTGAATGGAATAATATATAGTTTTTATAGAGCAGCGCATAATATTTCACTTATAACGGTTTTAATACGTTGGATAGATTTGTGTTTAACGTCGTTATGTTCGACCCCTTCTGTAACTTATAAAGAGTAAAAAAAACAGGCACTTTTTTCTCAAAAATGTCAGATTTGAGAAAAAAGAAAAGGGAGAAAAACCTTAGAAAAATGTAGTAAAATTTATTATACATGATATAAGTTAAAGTTTGACGCCCGCAAATAAAACGCCCGTTCCCTTTTATGCATGATCTTTCATGCCCATGAAGCATTTTTTGAAGGAATTTTATAGTTTGTTTTTTTTTTAAATAGCTGAGCCCTTTTCTACAAATTGAATACATCCCATTTGGATCCCATACAGATTTTTGCCATGTTCGTATTGACATATTTTTCAATATACTCCTCTTTTTTTCAAAAAAGTTCTTTCTTATACTTATACCATTTAAAACATATTCAAACAAGGTTTTGTAATGTTTTCACGTTTTTCTCTCCATTTTTTAAATTTTGTTTAGTTTATTTAGTTTTACAATACATTTTAACTCATAAAATAAATATATTTTTGTTAAACGTTTCCGAGGGCTATTTTGATTTCGTTCAGTTCGGAACACTTTAAGTTGCCAAAATCAAATAAACAATTCTCAAGTCTCAAACAACAATGTGACAATTAATAAGAATATTTAATCACTAGTCAGCTTCTTAAAACAACACTTTCCTCAAACAAGCAACTTTTTCAACCTCTTACAAATCTACAACTTAACTTCAAAAGACCTTTTTATGACACCTCCAGCTGGTAAGACCCTGTCTTGGTAATTAGATTACGTAACATGGTCATAAAACACCAGGCCCTTTTCTAATTCTTAAATAGCATTGTTTGCATGACCTAATGGTGATTGGCTGAAAACATAAAAGCCAGCAAATAAATAAAATTTAATAGGGTAAAGTTACGTAAATAGGTAAAGTTGCACTAAGTTAATAACTTAAAATCAATTTACAAAGATGATGGTTATTCCTGACATGCCTGTTTCACTTTTTTGCTTAGTCTACAATGAATTTTAATTTCAAAATGCACTTTGAGAATTTTTATCTACACTTCTAGCGCTACGCTTATTACCGCTTCTAAACCTAGTTCCGGAACTACCCAATCAGCAAGGGAAGCCACTCTCAATTGGAGATAACTGTGTATATCGCTAGGCCCCCATTAACCATCTTTTCCCAGATAGAAAGAGCATGTTAAGAACATTATTTTGGAATAAATCATTCAGTTGATAATCATGTAGTTACTTTTTACCTTTAGGCAGTGGCCGGTTTGCTGGCTGATGCGAGACAAATTGTGGAAATAGCCAGAGATGAGGCTGCAAGTCACAGATCTAACTATGGTTGTCCCATACCACTGAAAGTAAGTGTCTACGAACTATCATAGCAGGCTCTCTGAGTCTCTTATGTCCCACCAAGTAGGTTGCTACAACAGTTTGTTCTACTCAAGTAGTTTATCAACTTGTGTAAGCAAACCTAATTGTGAATGAATAATTGAGTGAATTTCCTAGATGCTGTGATTGACAGCATAATTATTGTTCCAGTAAAGAGAGAAATTCTACAGTTTTATAAAGGCAAAGCAGAAGTTATCATGTATTCAGATTTTCTGTTGTAAGCCAAGTTATGGTTCCACATGAAATGTCTGAATGATATTCTTATGTTAAACTAATGGAAACACTTATTATTTGTAGGACCTAACAGACAGGGTAGCAATGCATGTACATGCCTATACCCTGTACAGCTCTGTGCGACCTTTTGGCGTGAGTTGTTTACTGTCCTCATATGATCCCACAGATGGACCAGCTATGTATGTTATTGATCCCTCAGGAGTCTCTTTTGTAAGTACCAGTGAAATACATCGGCATCTGAGGGATGAAATATGACTAACCACCATAACAGCCTATGATCAGATATACCATTTGGACCTCATGTCTGAATTTATAAGCTGATAATAATTTATCACATATGTAGTAGTGTTGGTGGGAAAGAATTGACATGGTCAGAGTAAATAAAAAGCTGGTTCAGTGATGAGAAAATGGTTAATTTTTCTTACGCATTCAAACATAACAAATCACAAAGGGCAACAGTCAAAACTGTTTTCATTCTTGACTTGAGCTTGACAAAACTTTTGAGAATGATTAAACATGACAAATTGTATAATAATCGTAAAAATTGAGCCTGTCTTACAAAACTGTGTCTTTGGGAATTGGATGTCATCCCTTGAAATAGAAAAAAACTTTTCGTCAAAAATCTGTCAACACATTTTCTCATGACGGGGCTCAAAAAAGAAATGTTAAAGAATTAGCTTATTATTCATGGCGTGTCAATATCGACAGAAAGTTGTTGCTCATGTTTTTTTCGTTAACAATATGCACTATATAAAAAGTTATGAAATAATTTACAGGATAAACAAAGAAGTTAATTTAATGCATCGATGCATCAGAGTATGCTATGCTTTGTGTTTTGTGTCTGAATGCAGTGGAGAAAAATTGATCATGTAAAAATTGTTATTTCAGGGTTATTATGGGTGTGCAATAGGAAAAGCTAAACAGGCAGCTAAAACTGAAATCGAGAAAATAAAGGTAATATTGCTTGATGCTTGATACAATGTACACCAATAAGTAAACAGATAATAATTTGAAATTTGAAAGGTTTCCATACATTCAAATCAGAGATTAAACCTCTTTTTAGTAAAGTTGTCTTGATTTCAAAGTTTATTTTAAATCTTGTCTAATATTTACCAACAAAAGGATCAGTGGTAAGGTGTAGAGCCTTTTCTGTTGAGTAGTTATTATTCTGCAACATTACATTTCTGTCAGACTTTATCTCTTTCTACAAAACTGTCCCCTCCATGGCCTGTGTTCATAACTCTGTAAATGTTTTGTTTACTAGTAAACAATATATCAATAAAAAGCAACAATGTTGTAAATGTGCTTTGATTTTCAGATGAAAGATATGTTATGTGTAGACTTGGTGAAGGAAGTAGCCAAAATGTGAGTATTTCTTGATAAATATGTCTTTTATGATTGAACTTAAACTACATGACCTGCCTTATTTCCAACAAAACCGTCAATTTCCACATTGTCCTAAGCATTTATGCTGTGTTTTATTATTCTTTCAAGTTTCATGAAATTGGCCCAAAATTTTAACATTACTCAAGTGATTGATAAGAAATTTAAGTTCAGTAACTCTTCCAAAATATTTTGCAGTTATTCCCTCTTCAAACTTAAAATTGATGGTTATTTAAGTGATTGACTAGTTAATCAATAGAATTATAATTTTGATAGATTTACAGAAGTTCAAAATCATAATTACTTACAATTTCTCCAGCTCTTCCAAAAATATTGTGTAGTTTTTTTTTCTTTCCTGTAAAGAATTTATGGTACATTAAAGTATCAATTTTTTGCTTGAAATCAATTTAATTTTCATCTCTTAATATTATTACTGTTTTTACATGGAGGTTTGAGATGCAAACTATTAAGTGACTGTATCAAAAACATTGGGTGTGTTTTTCAGTATCTACATAGTCCATGATGAAGTGAAAGACAAAAACTTTGAGCTGGAGCTTAGCTGGGTTGGAGAGGGTAAGCTGTACATTGCATTATAGAAGATACATTACAATCAAATTTAAACAATAGTCATTAATAAGTATTAGAATAATTTATTTTGAAATTTGACTAACATAATCTTGAATGTCAAGGTTTTCTTGCAACTGGCAGACAGTTAAGCTTGTCCTGTAACATCATACATAAAATCTGATATTGCTACCATGATTGACATAACCATATATTTCAATCACTGAAGTATTTGTTTGTGGTGGAGGCTGTCTGGAGATACAGAATTTGTTGCAGTGTTTTATAGGTTATGGTTGCATTGTATCAAACAGTATTGTTAAGATATGACAGCATTGATCTACAAAGTTCGGCTTGTTTTACTAATGTAACTCATAAGATTTATATATGTAAAACTTAAAGAAGATAATGGATAACTATCTTTAGCATGTTTCTTGATAAATGTTGAGATAAAAAACAGCATAATTGTCCAGTATCTTCTGTCTTTTATTTTGCAGTGCATTTATAATAGATAAAATTGTGTTCATTCTGTTATTAAACTGATTTTAATTATTTACTATTTATTCACAGTGACAGGAGGTAAACATGAACTAGTACCTAAAAATGTATTCACAGAAGCTGAAAAATATGCGAAGGTAAGAAGAGCAGATTTTAATTTTTAAGTAGAAATTTATTAATAAAATTAATAAAAAGACATAGTTTGTACTTTGAACTTGTTGACAAATATAATCACTTCATTAAAACTGTTCCCGCGAAATTTTGTAACATGGTTACACTGAAACCTGTGAAATTGCTGTGAAAATAATAATTCTAATTAAAGTAAGGTAACTGGTTAACAACACTTTTATTTCCCTCATTTGTTGGGGTCAAATACAGAGGCCCCCATATTAGAACTGAAAAATCCCAGAATTGGATATATGTTGTCTTTTTTATGCCCCCACAAAGTCCCCAAATCTTGTGGCATCAACTCCTCCTAAACTATAAGGCGGATTTCTTTCAAACTTGCACAGATGATCAAGCAGGATGTGTAGATGATCGTAAAGAAAGGATTTTTTCCTCCGACTATTTTTACCAGAGTTATGGCCCTTTGTTAATTTCAGTAGTTAAATCTTGTGGCGTCAACTCCTCCTAAACTATAAGGCGGATTTCTTTCAAACTTGCACAGATGATCAAGCAGGATGTGTAGATGATCGTGAAGAAAGGATTTTTTCCTCCGACTATTTTTACCAGAGTTATGGCCCTTTATTAATTTCAGTAGTTAAATCTTGTGGCGTCAACTCCTCCTAAACTATAAGGCGGATTTCTTTCAAACTTGCACAGATGATCAAGCAGGATGTGTAGATGATCGTGAAGAAAGCATGGGTGCAAGTTTTCCGGTTTTTCGAAGTCCGGAGAGGTCATTTTTCCAGATCACGTAAATTCGTTGAGAAAATTGGGGGGTGGGGGTGGGGGGGGTGGAAGAGTGAAGACGAGTCATACGACGACAACGATATCGACCCGAATCGCACTTATCTTTGCAATTACGCGTGTATCTAATATCAAATTTGATTGGCTGAAACTGGGTTATAATAGGCTAACCCTGGCTGAAATCATCGAATCAAATTCGTCGTAACATAATATCAGCGTAATATCAGGCAAAATGGCGCCCTTCATGGAGAGCATGAGAAAATGAAAATGAAGTTCTTAAAATCGGATTATGATACCAAATCGCTAGAAAAAGATGTCAAATATAAATGGAATTCGGAATGGCTCTCAGAATGTGACAAAAACAGTGACAGGTTGGAAATCTGGCTTAGAAAGCCTGATATTCTGGGCGCTGCATATTGCGAGTGCTGTGTCAAGACAATAAAGTATGCTTATAATTTTGTTTGTTTAAAAAAAAACAAATAAAAAGCATTTATTCGCAAGCATAAGATTTTGTTTTGTAGCCTTGTGATTCTACATGTAATGAAAGAGAGAAAATATCATATAGTCTAATCAGTGGCTTGATTGACATAATTTATAAACAGTCTCAAGAATATATTGTTGAGAAAAAAAATATTTTAGAACAATTGTGTCTCAGGAAAACACAAGAATTAGCCTTGAAATTTGCTGAAATGCAGGAGCTTCCGGGGACCCCTGGCCAGGGCATTGCCCTGCACCCACCGATGGTCCTAGCGGCCCCCAGCAAAATCTTCAGGTTTTCGGAAATTTTCAACTTGCACCCATGAGAAAGGATTTTTTCCTGCGACCATTTTAACCAGAGTTATGTCCCTTTGTTAATTTCAGTAATTAAATCTTGTGGCGTCAACTCCTCCTAAACTACTAGGGGGATTTCTTGCAAACTTGCACAGATGATGAAGCAGGATGTGTAGATGATTGTGAAGAAAGGATTTTTCCCTGCGACCATTTTTACCAGAGTTATGGCCCTTTGTTGATTTCAGTAATTAAATCTTGTGGTGTCATTTTCTCCTAAACTACAAGGGGGATTTCTTGCAAACTTGCACAGATGATGAAGCAAGATGTGTTGATGATCGTGAAGAAAGGATTTTTTCGTGCGACCATTTTTACCAAAGTTATGGCCCATTGTTTTTTTCAGTAATAATATCTTGTGGCATTAACTCCCCATTTACTTTTGGACAGATTTCTTTATAACTTGCACACATTATCAAGCTGGATGGGTAGATGATCATAAAGAAAAGATTTTTTCCTGCTGCCATTTTTACCACAGTTATGGCCCTTTATTTATTTCACTTACAAAATTTTGTGGCATCAACTCCACATTTTCTATTTAGCTGATTTTTTTCAAACTTGCACAGATGATTAGACATGATGTGAAGATTGTTGTAAAGGACATTGTCTTGCAACAATTTTCACCAGAGTTATGGCCCTTTGTTTATGTTAGTTATTAAATTTTGTGGCACTTACTCCTCATTTACTAATCATGATCACCACATGTTGTTAATACCTGGTACAAAATTTTGTAACAAATGTTGTTGCAGCAGTGGGGGCATCAGTGTTTCGAGGACACAGTCTTGTTTTATTTGCACTTAAAAGATGTTAATAATTTGGTCATTCTTAAGTTTACATATCTGATATTAACATCATGCTATAAATTTCAACAAGTTTGTTTTATAACTCTGGCTCCTGAAATTGGTTTACAACTACAACTAATAAATGGTCCTACATCAGAGATGAACATATAGTTGATAACATGTTCTTAATATTGTTTTGACAATTAAACCTTTACACCATATATACACCTTTTATTGCTTGTGCAGTGTAGATCCAGAACAGCCAGCATATTGATGCCATCTGATCAGGATTTAAATTTGTTTCTTGTTCAAAATAATCTAATGAATTAAAATGGGAACAGTGTTGATCCTGATTAGATGGCACAGATGTGCTGGCTGATCTGGACCTGCACTGTTTGCCCATGTCACATTGTGATAAAGGCGTATCTATGAAGTAACAGGTTAAGTAAGGGCTATATGTTAACTTCAGGAATCTCTGGAAGAATCAGATGACAGTGATGATGAAGATTTGTAGTGAGAGCCGGTCCTGTGATATCCATCAGACACATTCAGACATCCTCATTGTTTACTTCATGACTTCAGTGCTGCACTTCTACTCATTATTTATCCTGTGCTCATCATTGATTGGGTGTAGAAACCTTGGCACTTGATTACAGTTTATGTGGATCAAATATTTGTAACCAACTGTCAGTTACAGGGTTTCTAAAAGAATCAGTTTTGTTTATAAAATGCAAACCTTAAAAAAACTTAAATTGGTAAATTATTTTTAACAAATTCATGACAGTTTTTAGAGACATCTTCACAATAAAAATGTTCAGATGTATTTGTTTACTATTAAAGTGCTACTTAAAAATTCTCCAGCATTTGCAGTTTTCTGCTAAGTCAAACTTTCAGGTAATATGGAGGATATCAAGAGAGTCTTTTTAACCTGGCAGTGAAAGTTTGTCAGCAAGTGTGATTGCCTTTACCTTTGTGGTTCCCAGGCGTCCTGAAATCGTTACTCCAAAGATAATCTCTTTTATCCATATATACCAATATTGCATGTGCAAACTGTAGAATCAGATACACCGAGTCCAATCGTTCAGTAACGATCCCAGGACGAGACACATAGATTGATAGGATTTTAAGAAGGAATAGGGGGTACTGTGGTTAGTAAATCATTCATATGCAGATGTCCTGTATGTCAGAGATTCTATTTGACCCTGGAGATGACCCTTTGACTTGAAATTTCCTAAAAGCCCCATTTTGACTCAAATGTTTTAGCTGAATGGTCATTTTTTCCTTAGATTAGGGATATTGGCTTAAATTTGGCAGAATCTCATAAAAACGGGTCAAAATGACCATTTAGATTTGTATCTGTATTTACTTCTAACAATGGTCATCTCAAATCTGCCAACTTCAGAGAACAGTTTCAACAACTGCAAAAGAAAATCACAAAAATGGCAAAATCGATCTTTAAGTCAATATTTTGACAAGTTCTGAGCATTTGTTTCGTCCTAAAGGTTCGTTAAAAAAGTTGTGTGCCGTAGGTCCTCCTACTACACATAATTACTGATTTTAACATGCATTTTTGGACTTTAACTTTTTTGTCATTATTTCTTGAAGGGAATTTCCAAATAACTTCAAATATAAATTGTGTTAAGATCTAAAACTTTGCAGCACACCAGTGGCAGAATATTGAAAAATTTGACCATAAACGACAAGTACACAGTCTGCAAATTGAATGTTCGTGGATGCAACTATTTCAAATGGCAAGCAGGAACATCATTAATTCAAGAGCACATAAATAAACTTTAAATGATGAAATTCTCAGTACAACACTAATGTTTCAATAAAATAATTATACCCCCCGCTTCGAAGAAGAGAGGGGTATACCGTTTTACGCTTGTACGTCCGTCCGTAACAAAATTCCCGTCGCAGTTTTCTAAGTTATTATAGCATGCAGCAGCCTGATATTTGCATATTGCTTTATCCTGTATTCCCATATGATGTAAAGCGATTGTTTACCGAATAATTTAGATTTTGTTACGGTGCAGGTGCATTACATACCAGTAAACCTAAGAGTATTTTTATCACTACATAGGTGCATTACATAAAGCAAATGGCATCTTTATTGAAATATCAAATTACATTTTGAAACCCATATTTCTCAAAGCGAGGGTATCACTAGTGAGCATTAGCTCGCAGACTTGTTTAAGTTAACAATCGGTGTGATTTGAAGTTTTCTGAACATTTCTGCTAGAATTTATTTCCTGTATGAAAATTATTAATAAAAAATAACTTGTCAACTCATAATGGCATTTAGATGACAACGGAATGGATACTGACTACAATATTTTCATTAGTAACCAGAGAACTAAATAATTTGCCTTTCAAAAACCAGTTTAACACTGTCTGTATGGAAGTCTGTTCTGAAATGCGTCTTTGAAAATACTGCAGCAGGGTGATTCTCAAACAGTTTTTAAGGAAATGTAATTCCCCAATTTAAGAAAACGTAAGATCGTCTAAAAAGTGAAATATGCATATCAGGAATGGCCACATCCAGCAGACAAAGCCACCCCACACAGCCAAAAGGTAGAGAGGAGAAGAGAGCATGGTATTACAATAATCAGTTTCAATATCATGGATTCCACAAACAACGTGTAAAGTGTAAAATACTTCAATTTATTCATAATAATTCTAATTTATGAAGACCGCAAAGATCTTCTAAAATTCTAGACTTTATTCCTAAAACCATTTGTAAAGGCAATCTTTCCATTAGTGCAAGTATTTAAGGTTCTGGGGAAATATTGAAAATACAAAACAACATTGTAGCTGGGTCGGTTTCTTTTATTCCTGGTACCTTGATCTTACTGATTGAACTCCTGGTCTCTGGCATGTCACCCACTGCTTGACAGTTGCATTAGATACTTGTGTTATGTGTTTGCAAACGACAGTTGCATGCAACTTTGTCATTGTCGAGCAGGCGGGTGAGATGGTTGAAAAGGACCATTAAGAATCTCATGTTCGATAAATCCGTGTCAGAAACTATGCATTTTATAGACAAACTATTACAATATGTTAAGTTTATGAAGATATTTTAAAACTTCGTCTTTAATAAAAAAGTAAAGTATTGCGTTTTCAATGGAATTCATTATAATTAAAAATTCAACCAGTTTCATAGCCCATGGTCGTCCACGTGTCGTTCTGAACTACGATGCAGTGGATTGGAGTACAGCACAATCATATTACGAGATGAAAAATCATTTGAAAAAAATCCTAAACGGTAAGACATTGCATAATTTGTACAAAGTCCGTCTCGCCAAAACGATGAAAATTGTATTCATACGACATAGTAACCAATCTGATTGGAAGACCAAGACATAACGATATAAATGTTTTGTCGCTTTAAAGGGAGATGTGCAGGGTCGAGCAGGTGTACTCGTAAACAGATCGATCTATGTAACACTTACGAGTACTTTTCACTAAACTCTACATTTCAAACCCTCCAGGAGGAAGTTTTCGGTTAATTTTACCATTTTACCGGACCTGAAAACAATCCGCTGAAGAAATCCCTATACAAAAATACATTCTATATTTAGCGATCATGCTAAATACTATTCGTGGTTGCCCAGGCATTTTGAAACAAATGGCGACGTCGATAGTCGGCAAGGTACTCCGAATGCGTATTTTAGTTGAAGTGATCACGTGACAATCCCAAAAACCACCGCGGCTTTACGCGGGAAATACAAAAATAGCTAACCTATGCGCGTCGCATAGGATAGAAAACGCCATATATATACTCAACAAAAATAGAAACCTGACACTTTATATTTGGTGTATTTTCCTGGAATCAGATTTAAAGCTAATTGAATTGTGGTATGTAATAAAAATTGTGCATGTTTTGAACTTAATTATGCATTTTGATATTTTTGGTGCATGAAACAAGTGATTCAGTGGTTATTTTCTTTTGGATGGTGCAAAAATATATCGATTTTGAATATGCACCTCATACTTATTCAAAGTTACAGTGTCAGGTTTCTTTTTTTGTTGAGTATATATATATATATATATATATATATATATATATATATATATATATATATATATATATATATATATATATATAAAATATTGGTTTGAAATATTTCGGGTGTAAATCAATATTTGAGCTTCAAATAATGATATTCAACTGATTAATAACCCTTTTCGCAAATCTGTTCCATTCATTAATCCTGCACATCTCCCTTTAATTATTCTGTAGTGATGTTTAAATACGTTGTAGCTCGACAACCTGATCATAGTTACAACAACACTTGATCACCATCATATCTCGAGTGTGAATTTATTATAATTATGTATCAACTAACGGCTATATTTCAAACTTGGAATGTAATGATAAAGTCGCGTGAATAGCTTCGGAATATACGTTGTTACAGATGCTCTTTTATTTCTAAATTCCAACCATAAACATTTTCTTCGGACGTTTAGGAGCTGTTGATGAGGCTGACCATTGCCCATATAACCCACTTACACCCATAATAGTTCGTTGTTTTCAGCTTTACTCAACTAAAAATCTTTTACTTTTCCACCGTGATGATGGTTTCTTGTTAACAAAGACATTCAAGATCATAGTGACTCCCAATACTCACGCCCCTCCCCGTTTAAATGTTTGTTGTCGTTGCTTTTATTTCTGTGTCGATTCATTTTTCGACAACCAAATTATATACATTAAAAACTGTAATAATACCGCTCTTCCCTAGGCTCAACTAAAAAAAAAACATTTAACTGAAAAGTGTAACAATAAAAGAATGGCAGACTGCACACATTGCAGTGCCGTACGGGAGCGTCATAAACCAATGAGTACCCCAAACTTCCCAATTTAGAACGTAAGTTACTAGAGAAGCTAGCAGGAACTAGTGTAAACCCTACGGCTCTCACAGTCACCCAATGAGAGTGACTGAGGGCCAATTTAGATTGGTGCTCGATCGTGCGACTGGGCAGCGAGAGCTCCGGTACGTGAAACGTGTAAGGGACAGCTACTCTAAACAGATCAGCCGAAAGCCAGCGATCAATGTTCAGACGTGTCAACCGCGACACACGCTCCGAAAGCGACGTCTTGTAAAATGACTATATAAAGCATGTTGTGAAGTGTCACGCAATATAACGATTTATATATTAGCATATGCCTATAGAAATAATCATTCGTGCTTTATAAATGAAAAGAAAATTGCTTCAACCCAAAGAATACAAATTATTTCCTATTGTGTATTTTGCACAATTCAAACGTCATTTTTATTACAATAAAGTTGCTCTCGTTACGCAAAATTGCAAATGGAAATTAATTCTTATGTACATGTATATTTAGAAAATAAATAGGGGAAATAAATAATGTAATGACATGTACTGTTAGTTAATCAACAATTGTCTACTCTGGCTGTACAAGCCTTCATAAAGAACCAATTGTTTTGAAAGACAGAAACTATTTTTTTTCTTTATCTCAGCAATAGAACCTTAATGTGTGCGGTTATAACAATTTATTTTAAAACTTTAATCCCGTTGGAACATTAGAAAGTACAAAAGAAAGTTAATCTACTTGATCATTTTAACTTTTTTTCCATTTTGTTCATTTGTTCATTTAAAAAGTTTTACGATGTGGAAACAGTGGATACTGTATTCACGCTCAAAACACAGTTTTCAGTTCTTCCTTGTGGCTTTCGTGTGCGCTAAAAAGTTGCAGTTTTGTAGATATTGGCCTGAAAGAAAAAGTGACGATATGGTTATTCTTATCTTAACCCTTATCGTTCAAAATTCAGGAGTTCAACAAACGCGTTCTTTAGGGTATTTATATATATCTCTGTAAATAATTAATTTAATATTTAAAATTGGTTTGATGACATTTTTAGACGTTTTAACTGATTATGCATTATAGATCTGAATTTTCTAACGTTTGGGTGGGGCAGACTTGCAGCAACTCCAAATAAAGTTAATTGCAAGGCCTGTGTAACACGGCTTAGTCGTCTTTCTATGTCTATAAAGAACTTTCTGTTCAATGAAACCAAAAACCCGGCTTGGCAGAGCAAGCATATAAATATTATAAACCTTTTTGTTTCGTTTCTCAGTGGCGGGCGAGTCCGGTAACGAGCATGAACTGGTTGCTACGGATCGCCTATAACGACGTGCGCATGCTCTTTTAACATCGTCGTTACACACAACGTGGAACAGAAATATAAAGAGACCCTGGAATAGAAAAACACCAAATGTCTAATGCTATATATAAATCCATTGCTAAGTCAAAAAAATCACAACAGAACAAATATTTTCGTTGATTTGTGATGACATGGTCTCCGAGCGTTTCCCAGATTTGAACGAGGTATATTAATCAAGTTTATTAATTGTATAGTGCTTTACCGTCCACAACTCGTTCAGAACTACAATACGTCTTGCAAAGAAGCGACTACAGATCCCAAGATTTGTCAGTGACACAAATAGATTCTGCATTGTGCCTGTTCACTAACGGAACGATTCACTTAGTAGTTTTATTCATTCAGACATTGTTAACTATTGTCAAAATGTCCGAAACAATGATGATAAAATTGTTAGCAATGTATATTTAATGAATCTACAGTGGTGCACAAATACTTTCCCTTCTTTCAGTATACTTACCTGTAAGGAATTGAGAACGGCAAAGATATACTGGAAGACGACAGTTGACTTGTTCACGGCAAATACCCCAAACATCCACGTTACACCAAGAAGCGGTAACAGTATCACTGCTGCCCTTAGGCTCAGCCTGAAAGATATGTGGAGAAACTGATGCACACAAGTTTAAAAGTCATAAATAACACTTACACAATTATATACATTTTAATACTTTTTTGAGTTCACGGCCCAACAGCTGTTAGTTGCAGCCTTTTATATTTTTCTTGTTAATTTATTATAATATTTAAACATACGTTTAAGCACAGAAAAACAACGGTTCTTACTTGAACTTGTCCAAATCGCCTTTCTTGGCGACAATGGTTATTCCGATGAAAGTCCTTATTATCAATGTAAGAATGCCAACGTTGATCTGAGAATTAAACAAAATAATTATAAATAATGTCAGCTGTTAAACACACAGACTATCCAATAACGGTGCATGGAGACTACTACTTTGTATGCATACTATTAGAAGTTTTTATTTTAATAAAACTTGAAAACTTTAGTAATAAATTTATTCGCCAACAAAACAGTATCACGAATATGTCAGTGTTGACATTTTTGATAAAAGGAAGACGAACTGTACAGATTGCAATGCGATACACGAGCGTCGTAACTCATTAACTCATAAAAAGAGATTTAAACTTCCTAGTTTAGAACGTAAGTTACTAGAGAAGCTGTAAACCCTTCGGCTCACAAAATTAAGATCGGTACTCGATCGTAAGAGAAAGCCAGCGATCGAGGTTGCGACGTGACAGCCTGTGCTGTATTGTCACCCCTCCCCCACCCCAACAAAAAACAACATTTCAATATATACATAATTAATAAAAGTATTTTAGAGTTTATTGAAATATATTTTTATAACAAAAGGCTCGAGTAATAAATTATGCAATAAATAAATCACTTACCACAGCTATTGTTAAAGCTGGTCCCACAAAGGCCCATATAGCGCCATCTGTTGACAGCCAGCAACTTAAGTAATTCAACGTGAATAAAATATAAATATACCACTAATTTGAATCGCATGCTAAACAAAGGATCGTTTTGAAAACAAAGAACGCAACGAAATTGACAAAGACTCGTAATCACTGGGAGTATACCGGATACTTTGATGGTGCAGATTGATAATAATACTGTTAATATTTTGATTGTTTAACTATTTATGCAAACAAACTGGAACCGAGGCAACAGGCCTCTTGACCTTTTTTACTTGCGCGGTACTGCGAGGGTCTATTTAGGTCAAGGCAGTATTTTTATTCTGATATGAATATCATGACGCGTTGGCAGCATAGAAAATTTAATATACATGTATCAATAAAAACCAAAATATGCATATCAGGAATCGCCAAACTCTCAAAACACAGCCAGCCTCCCTACGCAGCGAAAAAGAAGAGAGGAAGAGAGAGAGCATGTTTGATTTAACTATGTCAATTCAAATAGGACGCCACAAACAATTTAAAATCATTTTAGGCTGTGCTCTTGTTATTTCGTTTTGAAAGCATCTAAGATCGGATAATAATGCTATTATGAATGTCTATAGTTTTTTGGATTGATGTCAAAATTACTAGTTTGAGGTGCACCTATCTTTTTCATTGTTTATAGTATTCCTTGTACATGAATTCATTTATAATTTTATCCCTTTCATCGTGTTCTTGTTGATTGACTCCTTGTGCTGAGGTCTCGGTAAGATCATTGAGTTTCGCCTTTTCGCCTTGCGATGCTACTAGCTTCTTATGTTTTATATGTGTGTGTGCTTTTGCATGCAACATTGTCGAGCTGATGAGTGGGTTGGAGTTATTTCACCAAGACAACTTGTGCTTGTTTGTTCATACGAGAATCTGTTTGGGCAAGTGTGCGTTGGTGCACCCACCTTGTGGCAAAGTGTTTTGCCACTGACCGTTCCAAGGTTTATCGTTAATTGTGTGTGGTGTCTTATTTGAATTTGACATACTTATAAACACATGTTCTCTTTTCCTCTCTTCCTTTTCGCTGCGTGGAGAGGCTGTGATTTTTGAGTGTGGCGATTCCTGATACGCATATTTCCCTTTTTCATAGTTATAAAGTACATTATAATGATATGACGGAATATTGTGATAGCCGTTGTTTGGGATGGATCGTACGAGGTTAACTCAACTTTTTATTTTTGCGTCCGAAGTCGGGGGACTTGCAAAGTTTTTTTATCAAATCTAAAGCGATTGGCATATTGTTCAATAAAAGAAACACAGAAAGGACAAACTGTTTTGGTGTGCTGTAACCATCTCCAGTCGTTAAAACTGTCATTGACACCACTACAAACGGAGAACCTGAAATAAATCAAAGAACGCAACAAAGAGTCTGAGGCCACAATTAAATACACAATCACCCCGCACAGCAGTGAGGTCACTGCCCCTGGGATTTTATGTCGCTATTTATGACAAGCATTCACAAACAACTGCAGAAAAAAACTAGCACCCTACATCATTGTCTTACTTACAAAAGAGACTTAGACGATATTATTAATTTCAAATTTAAGGCAAAGACACAATGAAACAAATGATATTGCCTCTACGAAAAAGATAACCCATGGGGTTAGATATTTGTCACCAAATAAATACTGTTTGCTGGTAGAATTGTATAAATATTGAATGTACTTATACACATACATGATGATAATTGTAGTCAAATATAAGGCTATATGAGAAACATTGGTCTGCCTCACAAGAAGAAAATTTAAAAAAAAAAAGAAATCTAATTGAAGCATGACTGAATTGTTTGAGTTTACACGGTTCGAAAATAAAATAAATGGGAAAATTGGCATTTCCGTTTTAAATTCGTAAAACAATTTTCCATAAAACTTTAGGATAAATAGTGTGATGCGTTTTTAAATGTAAGTTGTATCATTTCATAAATATTACTAGAGCCAAATGAATAGTACTCATGGGAATGTCTTATAAAGGTTATGATGATCAAAATTATAAGTGATCAAAGAGGATGCCCTAGAATGTCTGTTGTTAAATTAGTTTACAAAGTGACGATGAAAATAGATTTTGCCTGTGTTTTCGAAATCATTTTGAATAATATTGGCTTATCTGGGAATCGAACCCGTACCGTACGGCGACTGCGCCAAGCCATGTAAATCCAATAAAGCTAGCGATTGGGCTAGCCGGGACAACTCCAACAAAAGAGTGTGCGAATAGTCCTGATAAGGGTAAACATCATTACATGAGATCGGTAACCGATTATATACTCGGCGATTACAGTCTGTGTGAATTCCAAATGATATCCCCCCGTACGGCGACAACGCTTAGCCCTGTAAATTCGTCTACGAAATATTAAATCCTTTTTTCTTGATGGTTTTAAGGCCTGATAAAAACGGATAATATAGCATTACTAAATAGACTAGCGTTTCTAGATTCATGTCCATTTGGTAACCATTACATGGGTTAGTTTTGAAACTACTACATAGGTTTACGGTCAACATTTATGGTATATTTTGATGTTGGAAATGTCTTTGCAGTACTTATATTTCTTAGAGAAGCATGTACACTACAACGTTTATTTATTACAATATCAAAACAATGGATCTACAGTTTTAGAAGCCTTATTAGGAGCCATTTATATGTATTTTTTTAATAAAATATCTGAATACCTCATGACAATTGACAGAAATTCGGTTAAGATGGTATTTTAATAGAAAATGAACTCACCCCATCCTAGTATTAGGTACATATTGGTGTCCTCATTCGCATGGAAAGCTAGATGGAGCTTGTGAAATAGATGAATTCCCTCGGCCAGCATCAGAGTGAAAACACTCAGGTAAAGATAATGCAATAGTATAGCCACCATACGACATATTATCTGCGAACGAAACATAAAGCTTGCTGAACTTATCATGAGTGAGTTTCAACATTGTCGGAGCATGAACATAAATAAGTCAACTCTAGTATATTTCTTTATTAGCTCTTTAGTAAAAGGAGTAAAACACTACAAAGATTTCTCAGAATATCTTCTATGGTCCGACTTCAGATTAGATTAGTTGAACTTTAGTCGGTTTTCGATATACCAATGTTTACTTTATTTTATATTAGTTTGATTATTTTGCGATCGTGCTTCGGCCAAATTTATATTGTTGTTGATCAAACTCTTAGTTTGTCCTTGATTTTTTCGTTCTTAAGTTTATCAAGTTCGTGCTAAAGTTGATCAAAATAGATGAAAAGGGAACTTTGAAAGCCACCGAACACAACAAAAATAAATATAATACTGCGATCGGTTTGATTGAGCCTGTTCATGGGCAAATACAAATACATTTGTATAGCGCAAAAATTATTTAACAATATTATATTACGTTTCACAGAGTTCATTAGCTATTAACAAACTTTTATCACACACAAAGTAAAAATAAACACCTCTATCTAAACACCAATTTAAATCCATTATGAATTTAGATCGATATTGAGGACGAAACTGCGTTTTGCAATTTCCTGACCTGACTAGCGAACAGTGTACAAATGATGCGTAATGTTGGGTCCCACTTTTATAATAAATCTTGTATAATCGATTCTAGCACCTTTTGGACTAGACAACGTTCGTTGATGCAACATGATCGATATTTTATTTGAATCTCGATCGCGAATTATTATTGTTACTTATTTAAGGAAAATGTGTTTACCTTGTTTTGAACGGCGTCAATTCCAGCTAAAAAGACAACCTGTGCCAAAGCAACAGCTACAGATAAATGAAGCAAGAGGACGTATCTCTCAGATTTCAATCTAAAAGCAGATTTAGAAATGATACGGTGACTTGTAGCATGGCACAACATCACGTTAAGTCAAGAAGAAAAGAGATATAGCAGAAGTTTGTATGCTAACGATTTCCACTTATAATAAAAGAGAAATAAAGAGAACCCGCGGGGTTACTTTAACCCGCGGACACTTTAAATATGTAAGAAAACAACAGATAAAGAACACAAGGTGGGTTTAGGGTGGACACAAATGCTTGGTTTGAAAAATTTAGGTAGAGACCCACCCATAGATTTTATTAAGCATTAAATCACATTGTAGTTTCTCAGAATTCTTATGATGACCACCCAAAGTTCTTTAATGTGAAAGATCACTGTAGCTATTGGGGAGATTTTTTTTTATTTTAAATTAATGATTGTTTCATTTATTAACCCAGAAACCCCTGGGGCGGGACCAGGGACCACAGAGACACACAAACATATAAATTTAACGCTTCAGACAGAGCACCTCCTAAGGGTTTTACATTTGAAATACCAAGCCTCGATAGACTTCTCGACGTTATGTGGCAAGGCGCTGTCGCCCTACAGGTTTCGATTTCCAGTATGGGCTTATAACTATTTACATCGGAGAAGAAGCGTTCTAAAGATTCTTTAAAAATCTATTAAAACCCAAGGGCGGGGTTCCCCGAGGGTCAATTGGCATGGTTTGGACAGTAAGAGGATAGAGGATCACCAAAGGATAGAATGTTTTAAAGTCTGTTCAAAACTGAACACGTATGTTCAGCAAAAATGTTGTGTAAATGACAAGTTATCGAAGGATGATGGCCGACGGACGACGACCTTCACACCATGACATAAACCCTTATGGTCTATTGGGCAAGAAAAGCCAAATGAGAACCTGCATTAACGTTTTAATGTATCGATTAAAATCAGAACTTCATACTTTCTGGCAAATAACGCGTCATTTTAAGCAATTAAGGTATATATATTAGCAACTTAAGGATAAACAGTCATTTCAGATTCTTTTAATGCCTTTGGATTGTATTTTGTCGGATAAGTCGAAGCAATAACTAACATTATGTGCTGTTTCTTTTTAAGGAACATTGTAATGAGAGTAAGAGATATAGGACTCATAAGTCTAATATAGTGATTAATCTTCTGGTTCCCTACTATCCTTCTATTTTTTATTTACGCTTTTTCATGGCGAACTTTAAATAACCAATCACACTTTTATTTAAGCAAACCTGGATTACGATTTATAAACAATACCTGAACCAAAGTAAGACTGCAACTGTAGTCGACAAAGCAGCAATAGAAATACAAAGTCCAATCACTGTCAGAGTGTCCAGCGAAGCCGCGTGAACGTCGGACAGCTGAAGAGATTAAGGTTATATCAAGGAGCCGAAATGTGTTGGGTGTGTGAAATTATAAGTTCATTAATGTTCATTTCTTATATGACTTGTAAAGTTCTGGTCGCTTGGCTTATCATTTTTTGAGCATACGAATGTTTAATGTCATGTAAAAACAAAATAAAAGTGAAATTGGTAGTAATTTCTTACCTTGAAAACAGACTTTCTGTGGGAGTCCAAACTTCCTATACTTCCACTTTTGTCAACAATTACTGATATACAAAGGCAGTTCATAATAAGGACAACAATGTCTTAGAATCTTATCCACTAAGCCATGGCAAAAATGTACAAAAACAACATTCCCAAAGTGACTTCACACTAAAATTTGGCATCCATGTTTGTTTACTAATTTCTCAAAATGCAAGGTATGGTGTATAATATAGGACATAACTTTCAATGTTATTATTGAATTATCAGCCTTTGAAGTGAAGGTTGGAATACTACTCATCTGTTAACAAATGAAGTAGTCATGACTAAATAATAATAATAATTATAAGTGTTTTGACATAAGCAAAAAGATAAATAATAACATAATTAGTATAAATAAACAAGTATAATATTATTATATATCCATAATGTTTATACGTATAAAGGTATGCAAGAATTATTTTCATATGAATATTTATAGACACACGAAATTGTCTTATGTCGCAGAGAAGTGCTGCCTTTTCTTTATTTAGTATCTCACCTTTATTAAAATTGCAGTTACAATAGTTTTAAGTATTCCACAAAAGTGTCACAAACTGAACTGTTTCTAAAATATTATGAATTTTTAAACGGCACTGTCTGTTGTTCAGCCCAACGTCAGTAAAAACTGTGTTTATAATTTCACAAATTGTGCAACAGCACACTGGACATAGCTTTCGCGCTAACGACGCGTCTATCGCGCCAACGACGAATTTCTTTCGCTTAAACAACGCAATTTGATGGCTGATTTCGTGGCAAAAGAGCGTCACCGCAGTAAATTTACACTTGGTACTTCTTTAGATGATGATACCATGGGAAGGGACTGATCGCAAAGTACACCCTCACCAGACTAGTTTTTGTTTGTATCACTAGAAAATGCATAAACCTTGCTGATTTTTTGGAGAATCGCCCACAGTTTTGCGAGGTAGGTGCAAAATGTTGTGATTTCAAAGAAAAAATTATTTTGTACAGTACAACCAGGCATATGCCAATTCCTACCAGAATAAAAATATCGGGGGAAGTTATTATTGTAACAAGTTTAACAGGTACCCAGAAGGTGGGTTTAAAACATTGGTGAGAAGTATTTTTTACAATGCATAAGACTGTGTACATAATTTACTTATTAATAAGTTATTATTAGCCTTCCAACATTTCAAAAACACTTCTTATACAAGTAGAAAATACATTTCATTTAGTAATTATTATTTGGAATGTTAAAAGAAATCTCCTAACTGGGTTAGAATATTCCAACCCAGTTCATATGTAATGTCCTATATTGTACACCATACCTTAAATTTTGGGAAGTCCTACTTTATAAACTTGTAAACAAATATGGATGTAAAATTATATGTACAGTCACTTGGAGACTGCTGTTTTTGTGCATCTCTACTGTTCTTTAATGAATTATCTTCTAAGACATTGGTGGCCTTGTTATGGACTGTCTTCCTGTGCCAGTAATTGTTTACAACAGTGGAAGAATAGGAAGTTTGGACTCCCATAGAAAGTCAGTTTTCAAGGTAAGAAATTGCTACATATTTCTCTTATATTTTGACTTTTGCATGACATTTTACATTCATGTGCTTTATAAATAATACTTCAAGCCAAAAGAAGCTTTGAAGTCAGAAAACAAATTAAATTTCATAAAATTAGGATCTCACACACCCAACCCACTTCAGATGTTCCATGACAAAATGATACCAACTTAATAAAGGTTAACCAAAGTAAATCTGAAATATAGTCGAATTATATTTTATTATTTTTGTAATCAAAGTAGAAGCAGTAAGTAAGCCATATATGAGAATAAAAAAACTTTGCATAGACCAGTTTATGGATTACAAAAATGTAAATATTATATTTTTTCCTCCCAAACTACAAACCTGAAAGGGTGTAACCTGCATGAGGACTGCAAAATTGGTGAGATGTGAACACAAACATCTAGTGTGACTGCGATTGTAGCTGATCATCTGACAGCCATGTGTACTCCAAGCTTGATCTCTGAAAGAAAATGGTTTCGACCAGCTTCTCCAATATCTTACAGGTGTAAGACAAGGACGTAACAATTATCTAGACTTTCAGGCGTTTTTGTGAATAACTTTGTCTCCGGAACAAATATATTTATGAAACTACCCGATATAAAAAAGTTTTTTATGCTTTCCAGTGAAATATAGAATTTTCCCGGTGAAATAAAATGGTATTTCACTGTTTTCAAACAGTGAAAACATGTAACATGAGCTCGTTGAAGACGTCACTACTTGTTTACAAGCCTTATTTTCTTGGACACTAGTGCACTTATACTGAAATTCCTCTTCGTTTCCTTACTGGATATGACGGAACTTGTGTTTTCTGATTATTACTTATTATACGTTAATTTCTTTCGAATATATTAGGCTTTATTAGCCATTTTATATTATAAAGACTGTATACAATAGTAAACATTCGGCTACGGGACATACCTCATATACGGTTGCTCCAAATAAAATGCACATAGTCTAGATGCATCACTGTCTCCATTCTGAAAAATAGTGAATTTCATATATTGTTTTAAACACAACAAAGCTTATCTTGGCTAACAACGGTTTCAATTAATTTTTAATGATTGTTTCGTTAAAACCGTTCTAAGAGGCGTAGATTGCAAACAGTAAATACGAGATGATAGCAATGTAGCCGAGCATGCAAGGATTCATTATCTGCTGTCAGAAAGTATGATCGTTTGTAAATGTTATACCTCTACAGAGTATATATCAAGCTGAACTCTGTGTACTATGTTTGCGTCTGGCTTCACAGATATAGCAAGGATAGGGCCACTGAAACTGAGAAGTCAAACTGATATATCAACTTTTCTAAGTTAAACTGCAATTGTCAATCAATTATTGTTACTTACACTATAAACATTTTTTATTCACAAGAAACAAGTTGCAAGATTAACAAAACCAAGCGAAGACATAACTTCATTTATATCGAACTTAAATTGCTTACTTTGCGTTTCAGAGATCAAAATCAAACTACCCACCTAAATACATTTCCAGAACTCTCCACAACATTTGCTAATGTTATGCTGTGTAGCCCAAATATAGTTCCCACAACAGCGATAGTAGAATTCAATGCATTTTCTGAAATTGAAATAAGATGGTAGAGAAATAATTATGCGCATTAATTATCGGTATGTGATTATTTAGGAGAGAAAAGAAAACCTTAACTTACCAGTCAAGTTCACTGAAGGCATTTCAAGCTGTAGTCCGCTCCTTGCTACCGATGTGCCGATTGTTGAACTTATTCTAATGTCGTACACAGGTTTTATCGTGAAGGCTGTCATACTGGTCCTTATGCTGAAACTATCCCATTCTGCTACTGCGGCCTCACCGAACAACTCCATCAGGAAGTTGAAGACCTTCAATACGCGATGAAGCACTACCTAATAAGTTTTACAAATGTGTATGTTGACTTTTAATTTGAATAATAATGTTGTTTTTTTATCAGTTGACAGTATTATTACTAAATATAATTTAACCGAATACGATTAACGATTTACATAAAATCATCTTCGGATCCCTTAACATTTGAATGAATATAAATATATAAAAAAAATCGAACACATTCTTTAAATAAATCTTACAATTTGATCATTTTTACGCGTGGAAATTCCCCTGCAAAAGCTTGAAATCCTTTCTCAGGTACACGAAATAACTGATATATTACCAGAACTATGTACGAATAAACTACTTCTAGCTTCGAAGACTAAATATATTTTCCCGTTCAAAAAGATTAAAATAAAAAATTGTTTTCTGCTCTATTTTATTGTATTTATTCTGTTGTCTTTTTTATTTCTTTCTGTCTCATCTCCTCGATGCAAGGAGAGCTGTGTTTATTTTCCTGATATACACGCATTGCTTACACAATATTATAATCATTTAACAAGAGAAAATTCCTGACAAAAACTACCGATTCTCGTGATGCCAAGGCTCTATTTTGTGTAATTAGTTTGTCCAGCAAATGACCACACATCTGAAATAATCATGACGTAATGTGAGTTAAGAAAAGCATCTAATACAAAATGCTAACTGTCTAATTGTTCATTCCGGGGGCGATAACCAAAATAACCGTCTTTTAGTTCTTCCTTAGTAAAATTGCAAATCATTTTATAAATAAATAATAGGTATTCCTTTAGATTTAAAATGTGAACCATTGGTCTGGTTTTGAACTGCTTCGAACGAGACTCCTTCGCTTCTTCTTGACTACGTGGGGAGGCTGTTTTTTCTGAATGTGGCGATTCCTGATATGCATATTTCACCTTTTTTAAAAACTAATTTTTCAATTTTTATGATAACATAATCACAGCCACAAGATTTACTTCCATGGGCACTTACCATATAATTTAATTTATTTATTCCCTCAATGAAATTCGATTAAGTAACGAAACACATCATACAGAGCAAATTGTTTTCTTAAAATAAATATTTCAATTTAAAATACACGTAATTTACTAAAATGTATGCTATGAGATCGCTTTGATTTTAGCATAGTAAATATTTCATGCCGAATCCTGTTAAATTTGACTCTGCAGATATATCTGTTGCTTGTTTTTGTATTTCAAGAGATCCCATCATCAGTTTAATCGTTGAAGCCATCTACCTCAATGTAGTCTTTCATTTCTTTCTGCGTAACTTCCAGTCTTTCTGTTTTCTGTACAACTCTTTGTAAAATATCCAGGATGATTGTTGTATCTCTGACACCTAGGTTACCGGACCCATTTGTTAATAGAACAATACTCTCCAATACAAAATAGCCAGATTGTATGCTCAGTTTCGATATATTATGAACCTAAATATTAAGAATTCTGTCTGTTAGGCATATACAACAATATACTAATTGCTATGTAACAGTATGAATAAGATAGTTTTCAGAAGAGCGGTTAACAAGGAAAAAAATTAAACAACGAAATTTTATCCAATCCCGAAGAAAATAAGCAATGATTCAAAACTTACCTTCCAAATTTTATTCATCCATTCACTAACAGTCTGAATTACGGTAGGTTTCGCAGTGCAACTTGCTTAAAACGCAAGAAGACCTTCACCAAGATACTTACCATTTGCATCGCGTTCCGCAAGGCAAGTTTGGGAAGAATCTCTAAAAGTTACAGAAATAATATATTCATTAAACTGGTTGAATTGATTTGAAATATCAAAAAGAGCACATTCAACGTGCTTCTAAAATTATTAATTTTTGGATTCAACCTGGTAATAAATGAACAAAGACAGTGATACTCGTTATCAGAAAAGGCAAAACAAGTCGATACAGCAAACAGGAAATGTTTATTTTCACTTGATGATATCATATTATCAATAAGTGCCATTATTTTGGTGCAGACCTGTAATGCAGTGCTTCCTGTACAGGAACATGCCGTGTCTACTTTTTGTGGCGTTTTGTAAGGAGTATTTCGTCTCGTTCACCAGCAAACACTCTTTTTTCAGAACATTGTAGTTGAATCCCTGGCAAATATAGCTAGTATTGGTCGTACAGAACACCATACATTCTTCTGGTGTAGATTTGGTTATCGTTACGATAGGAGCGACATCAAGGTATACGTTTTTGTCTATCTCACTGGTCCAGTTTGAGGGGCAGTCTGAATAAAAAGAGGGAGGTTTCATTTACAATATACAATATATATTATTTCTTATTGAATAACTATTATTGATGACGTTACCCTTAACGTTTCCTTTACCACTTACTAATTTACTTCAAATACGGTCTCTGAAATAATAAAAACGCACCCTCTGTGTATTTTCTAGAACCGCTATCTTACTTTGGTCAAAACTAAATGTTCTGGAGTCATTATGTTTTACAACGTTAAAGCGTGTTCAATAATTGGTATACCGAGTAATCTGTTATTCATTCTCGTGTTAAAATGTCAACATATCAAACCATATGAAATGTTTACTCATCTTTGTTTGAGATCATCATTAAACACATAGCACGTTCTGATACACGTGCTACATTTACATCCTAGCTGTAGCGTCAAATACTTTTAAATATGAGGATATTATTCCTTGTTTTCTTAACAAATTCTCATACTCTAGGCCGAGAGTTTTTTTGGCTCCCTAGCCTTGACGTCAAAAGTCCGCAAATGTCAATACATTAACGCCGTTTTAAAACGAATTATCCGACCTGCGTTTTCTACTCTGATCTTAACAGTGACTTTGATTTCAGTACGGTTACAGTTGGTAAGAGCATCCCGGTCGCCCTCCAGATAGACCAGGGTGACGTTGATGATGTGGATGTCCTGGATACGATGTCTGTAGGTCAGAGGTTTCGCCACTATTATCATTCCTTCTTCTGTGACATTGAACGGCACATTCACACTGGATATTCCTTGTAACAAGAAAAATGAAATATCAACGATTTCCAAAGAACCCATGCTCTTCTCGTTGTACTTGTTACCGGTAAATGGAATGAACCAGTTATCAAAAGACGCAATAAACGAGGAGACATGTCATTTGTGTCAGTATTTCATCAGTGCGTGCTTTTCAACTATTTCACATATTGGTAATACGATATATTCGTGGAATTGTATTGTAAAAATGTTAAAAATTAACTCATTCAAAAGATTTTTTCAAAAGATATGAAAGATCACCTTTGCATCAGATTTTGCAATTTTCAATAAAATACATCAATATATAAACTGTTTACATACATTTAACTAACACCATGAAACATACATTGCCGGGCTCGTACATAAACATTCGGGTTAGATAGAAATAAATTCACTCATAAAGGGGACTTTTGTGGATGATTTTGTTTAGTTTGGAATATATTGTACTCATAGACAAAAACAGAACATGTATGTAGATTTACCTTTTCTCTCTCTCTCTCTCTCTCTCTCTCTCTCTCTCTCTCTCTCTCTCTCTCTTATTTACTGGCTTTATGGGTGCTTGTGGCTTTTCCTTTTGTGTAGAAGTGATTTCAGTTTTAATTTTGAAACAACGAGAACATTATAAAAAATAATTTCGTTTTCGTATAATGTACCTTTTGAGTATATTGCAAATGGCACTCTCTTGGCCGGGAAAGTAGGATACAGGCTGCTTGCATTACACTGTACAGGACTCACCTCTTCCCCAACAGGAGCTATCTCGCGTACTATAAACTCTTCACTTTAATGGAAAGCATCAAATGATAATTGAGCTATTATTAACACAATTCAAAACAGTGTGCTTGTGTTTGCAGAAATTTCACAAATATTGAATGGCTGAATGCTTCTAATTATTATGAACAATATGTACGGACAAACACTAATATTCTACAAATCGACAAATTGTAATAGGTGTCGAATTCCCCACCGAATCATTTTACTAGTTTATTAACAGGGATTGATTAAAAGTTAGTTGTTGAAGCTGTTGTCAGTTAGCCTGGCGATACTGTAGAGTAAAAAAGTTCGTATTGCTGTATACATCAAATTAAGCAACACCTAGGATTAATATGTAATTTCATATGTAAGCATGAAAGAAGCAAGACGACCGTGATCCTACATTTTTGGACATGTAAATGTTGTAACTGATGTTGTGTTGAAGGTTATGTTTATCTGTTTCTCCGTCCGGTCTCCATGACTGTCCGTGACTCGTACGTATGCCGTCACATCAGTTACATTGTGTGATTCTACAGCATCGGTGAAAATTAAGGAACCTGAGTTTTCATCGATGCGCAGCAGTAATGTTGAATTGGCTGCAGATGAAAAGTATTTGCAGAAAATGAAAATTATCTAAGTCTCTAAGTATGCAAGTTTGAAATTGCAAGAACAGTGCACATGATATCTAAAAACGTTAACAGAATTTTAATTGAACAGTAGGAAAAGAGTGGTTCACATTTCTAAAATACATCGTTTTTGTTTGTCAATATGCTATTCTATGAAGAAATTTATTTGATTTTGTGGCGGTTGTAAAACGTCTCCCCGTACATTCATCAACTGTTATCAATTACCATTTTGAAGGACGTTAAACACGGAACATATTTTATGTAAATATTGAATAGCACTCAACCCGGGGCTAGCGGCGCGGACAGTAGTATGTACTATTATTAAACATTGGCCAATCTGATCAACTAAAGGATTTGCTTAATTCAAAGACAAGTTCCATAATATGCATGTATATTCATTTGTTCGGTGAAAAATTGGTTTCTCACCAGTGAGTGTGTAGTGAAATGGCGGGGCACCCCCTACAGCAACATTGTCTTCCAGTGTTGTTCCTGGTCGGACATCGGAGCAGACATGTCTGCTTAATGTATCCTGGGAGAAATGAGGCTCTCCTAAATACACCATAATTATTTAGTTTTTTACTCTTAGAAACATCAAAAACAGATAAAAATGCGAACTTTCAAGTCATTACTTGTAAGTTTGATATAACATTACTTTTATGCAATTTCATAATACCGTGAGTGCATTTTTGATACCGTATAATAACCAGTGTAAAAAAGCAAATGCCGGAGAGGTTGTGGTGATTGATATGAGATATTAACTGATCGTCACCAATTAAAAGCAGAAGTAGGATTATTTCATTAACGATCGTTTGTGAGAGGGCTAATAAATTTGTGCTGCAATATATTTATACGTGTCAAATTATATACAAAGGTGAAATGTGCATATCAGGAATCTCCAGATCCAGAAGACTCATCTTCCAACACGGCCAGATAGTAGAGAGGAAAAAAGAGCATTTGTGAGGAAAACTATTTGACGATTTAGCTTGGGCCGAGTCTAACTGCTAAATCTTTTTGGTTATTTTAATACTTTGTGTTAAATAAGTGTTGTTGAACGGTAAAGTCCGAGGAGTTCCTTCAAATGGTATAAAAGCAAGTGCCGTTCATGGACACTGGGCAGTCTGTCGCCGAGTGTCGAGGTATTCACATCGTTGAGATTCAACATTTTGGTCTGCATTATAGGTCCAATATAGTACATCTCTGTACTAGGGCATATTGACCGGGTTGTTTCGTTCAACATGTATGCTGTGAATAGTATTGGTTGAAGCTAGGGTTGATAGGGTTTTGAGATAGTGTCTTCAGACAATTGCTGGAAACACATGCGTCTGAAACACTTGTGTCCCTAAGGTAGCTTCAGAGTAGATGTTGAGGATAGGGTTTCTAGATAGTGCCTTCAGACAATTGCTGGAAACACATGCGTCTGAGACACTTCTGTCCCTTAGGTAGCTTCAGAATAGGTGCTGAGGATAGGTTTCAGGTTAGACAGTGTTCCCAGACTATTGCAGACGAAGAGGTTCTCGTATCCTCGAGATATCGCATAAGTCTGAGACACTATTGTTCAGCAGCGTTTTAGTGTTGAGGGTATGTTTGAAGGCGTTTTGCTTGAGGTTTTGTCTAGATGTGATTTGTTGACTTTGTTGAGCAGAATTTGAAAGTTTTAGTTGCTCAGGTTTGCTTGATGCAAGTGTGTTATTGTTTGAGGATCTGTTGAAAGTAGTTCGAAACATCATTGTGTTCCATATAGTTTTATTGCTCAGCATATGCACTGAGATCGTGCTTGAAGTTCGTGTGTGATTGTTTTGTTTCGGACTGTGATTTTTGTTTGGGTGAGTGGTTGAAACTTTAGCATCAGTTATTTTTGTCCAGGAGGTTCATTGCCCTGGGAATATTGTTATATGTTCAGCTGATTCTAACCTTGATTATTGTGTTTCGTCCCAATCATTTCTGAAATCATTATAATCATTTTGGAGCAAAGTAGCTCGGAAAAAAAATTATTATATTGTTCAAAACAATATAATTGCTCAGATATATCTTGAAATCATTTTAGGCGAAAAATTATATATATATCTAAGCTGAGACAAATAGTCTGAGTGCCTTCCGCTCGAGGCACGTTACAAAAATTGGTGGCAGCGGTGGGATCAAACGAGCGACAATCAAACAATTGTCAAACCACGCCCAGCGGTGGGATACCACAGAACTACAATACCAGTAGTTGATCCACGCCAAGACACAAGATTTTTTAAGTGCGTTAGGATCAAGCGATCGACAATCAAACAATTGTCGAACCACGCTAGCTTGATCCATAAATATATTTAATCGGAATGGCTAAACCGTGATCTCGGAATATGTTGGAAGTACGTGATAATGTTGTGGCGAACAAGGTTGAGAGTAATTTTGAAAATGGAAGTCAGATGAATATGAGCCCCGAAAATTCATTCCGGGTGCTGAAGTATGATGTTATTCTCAGACATAAAGTGGCGTTTTATGATAGAGATTTATTGTCTGAGCAGAAGAAGGTGGCTATTAAGTTGTTTAATATTAGAAAAGGATATAAGGTGAGAAGCTGATGTATATGTGTCAGGAAAACTTTGCATGATTACGGTAGTGTGGCCGATAAGTTTAGGAAGTCTGATAATTACATAGGTTGAGAAATGTATTTTTGTTCAGCCAGAAAGATGAGTATGTCTGATGGTGAATTTTCAAGTTATATTTTTGTGTTTTTTTAATTTAAATTGTGTTCATGCGGGACGCATGTAGTCGGAGGCGTGGGTAATGTGAGGAAAACTATTTGACGATTTAGCTTGGGCCGAGTCTAACTGCTAAATCTTTTTGGTTATTTTAATACTTTGTGTTAAATAAGTGTTGTTGAACGGTAAAGTCCGAGGAGTTCCTTCAAATGGTATAAAAGCAAGTGCCGTTCATGGACACTGGGCAGTCTGTCGCCGAGTGTCGAGGTATTCACATCGTTGAGATTCAACATTTTGGTCTGCATTATAGGTCCAATATAGTACATCTCTGTACTAGGGCATATTGACCGGGTTGTTTCGTTCAACATGTATGATGTGAATAGTATTGGTTGAAGCTAGGGTTGATAGGGTTTTGAGATAGTGTCTTCAGACAATTGCTGGAAACACATGCGTCTGAAACACTTGTGTCCCTAAGGTAGCTTCAGAGTAGATGTTGAGCATAGGGTATTTAGATAGTGTCCTCAGACAATTGCTGGAAACACATGCGTCTGAAACACTTGTGTCCCTAAGGTAGCTTCAGAGTAGGTGATGAGGATAGGGTTTCTAGATAGTGCCTTCAGACAATTTCTGGAAACACATGCGTCTGAGACACTTCTGTCCCTTAGGTAGCTTCAGAATAGGTGCTGAGGATAGGTTTCAGGTTAGACAGTGTTCCCAGACTATTGCTGACGAAGAGGTTCTCGTATCCTCGAGATATCACATAAGTCTGAGACACTATTGTTCAGCAGCGTTTTAGTGTTGAGGGTATGTTTGAAGGCGTTTTGCTTGAGATTTTGTCTAGATGTGATTTGTTGACTTTGTTGAGCAGAATTTGAAAGTTTTAGTTGCTCAGGTTTGCTTGATGCAAGTGTGTTATTGTTTGAGGATCTGTTGAAAGTAGTTCGAAACATCATTGTGTTCCATATAGTTTTATTGCTCAGCATATGCACTGAGATCGTGCTTGAAGTTCGTGTGTGATTGTTTTGTTTCGGACTGTGATTTTTGTTTGGGTGAGTGGTTGAAACTTTAGCATCAGTTATTTTTGTCCAGGAGGTTCATTGCCCTGGGAATATTGTTATATGTTCAGCTGATTCTAACCTTGATTATTGTGTTTCGTCCCAATCATTTCTGAAATCATTATAATCATTTTGGAGCAAAGTAGCTCGGAAAAAAAATTATTATATTGTTCAAAACAATATAATTGCTCAGATATATCTTGAAATCAAGTCTGAGTGCCTTCCGCTCGAGGCACGTTACACATTGTTTATTACATCACGAATTTAAAAACAAACACCATAAACAATGAAAGAAAAAGAGAACACGCGACTGTCGCCTTGGAACGGTCAGTGACAAAACTATTTGTTGCTGGTGAATTTAATTAAACCAGGTCATACACACTTGCCTGCCCCAACAGGTTCTTATACGAACAAAACAAATACAGGTTGTCTTGGTGAATATACTTCAACACACCCATCATCTTAACAATGTTGTACGCACAAGCGCACAAACATATTAAACATAAGAAGCTATTAAAATTGTCATGAGCAAATAGTTTAATACTGAAATGACCTGACTGATACTAGAACCCCTGGGATCAAATCATCGAAAGCACGGTGACAGGGATAAAAGAAACCGATAACAGCTATATGCTACATTGCAGGATTTGAAACAAAACTTCGATGAAGACTTTCATTAATTTAATTCCTAAGAAACATTTTTTAAAAAGCATAAACATACTTATTACGTAATTTAAGTCTGTTCTAACTTAATTGATCGGAGATAATCTTTTTTCGGTATAAAATGTAGCGAGCAAATCAAAAGTTGAACATCAATCGTAAACTGAGTCTACATAATTATAATTATTATTCAATTTAGAAAAGACACAAACCTTCGATCCCTTGCGCAATCTGAAAAGAAAGAAAGAGACATTAAAATAAACTATCAATTTGAAAGTCATTTGTGGGTTTAAATTTGTCAGTATTGCATGTAAACAATGTTGTGATACTCTACAAGCTGTAATCGAGTGAATCGTATATAAAAACACTTACAAAAAGTAAACCCACAATAGCCGTTATTCTAGTCATATCGTACGATTTAACATTACTCACTGCTGAAGTCCAAGGAAAAATGCAACAAAACGATGATGTTTCATTTGTCATTATTTATTCGACTTTTTCAGAGGATCGACAGCTATTCTCGTGCATCTTGGTTACAATCTTCCTGCAGATGTTGGATTTCGAACTTTGTCAATCGCGTCTGGCATGAAATCGGCTATGTAAACAAATATATAATACATTCTTGACAACCGGTATTTTTGTTAAATAACATTACCGAGAAAAACATGCATTTATAAAAAAAATGATACTTGGACAAATGTTCGCAATGGCAGTAATACAGTTGAATGCAAATTATTCGCTGACTTTCTTTATAAAGGCCGCTTCGTAATGTCCTGTACAGGAATCAACAAGGACCCATGTTTTGCCGCCTATGAGCCTATTTATGTTATAAACTTTTAAAAGCTCAAATCTTAGAGACTTGTTTGCAAGATAACAAAGGTTAGTCTCAACCATTCAGATGCTCTGATCAATGACTGGCGGTATAGATGATCGAAAAGCGAAAAAAAACGATTTTTAAAAGGTGAAATATGCTTATCAGGAATGGCCACATCCAGAAGACACCATTCACACACTTTAAACAACCCAGATGTTTTCAATACCCAAATCATTACAAAAAGGTGACCAACATAATATATTACAGCGCTCTGCAAGCCTGGTGATTAACCCATCTACAGTTGACCATTATGCTTACCTCTTTGGTTGCACGACGGTGGCAGGGGTTTAAGAGTTTATGAAGGTTTAAGGGGAAATCTTTTCTTAAAAGAACCTAGAAGCTCGATTTGTTTCTTTTATCCCTGTCATCGTGTTCATGCTGATTTTACTCCAGGAGCTCTGGTCTCGGTAAGATCATTGACTACCCGCCCTTTGGCTTTGCAATGCTATTAGCTTCTTATGTTTTATATGTTTGTGTGCTTTTGCATGCAGAATTGTTGAGCCGATGGGTGGGTTTGAGTTATTTCACCAAGACAACTTGTACTTGTTTTGTGATACGAGAACCTGTTGGGGCAAGTGTGAGGTTGGTACACCCTAGAACCTGGTTTAAACCCCCCAGTGGCAATTTATTTTGCCACTGACCGTTCCAAGGCGGTATCCCCAAAGGTTCTCTTTTCGTTAATGGTTTGTGGCGTCCTTTTTGAACTGACAAACTTATAACAAACATGCTCTCTCTCTCTCTTCTCTTCTTTTTCGCTGCGTGGGGAGGCTGTGTTTTGTGAGTGTGGCGATTCCTGATATGCATATATTACTTTATTACAATCAAATATCGATACAATCCTTGAACAAAAATAAATATGAACTGCTTTTTATACACGAAACATATGGAAACATTATTAAATGAACATAAAACGATTGAAGTTTATTGTTTATATTTAGATATGTCATTTTTTATTGCTAAGTTTGTTTTGTTCGCTTCCAATGTCATGTAAAATGTGTTGACAAGATTGAAAAAGCAAATTAACAGTAGATACGCTTGCGATTTATCAAACAATTGGCGCTTGTGTCATTTTAAAAACAATCTTAGTATGAGACATATCGACTATCAACTTATAAAAGCAAAAAGAATTAATTTCAGGAAATGCCACACACACAACACGATAAACATTAAAGGCGAGAGTACAAAAAGGAGTCAAGTGTGTTACACATTTATCGTTAGAAACCAATCAACACCTAAACTGACGTTGAACAAATATGCACCAAGCGGTTGGTATGAAACCACGGCAATATAGACATAACCAATAGTCATTAATCATGCTTTAGTATATTTTGAACCAGTCTCTGACATTAAAATTTTTATCACTTTGCAAAAACAAATGGTGGGCGCTAAGCTCCCCCCCCCCCCCCCCCTCCTCTCCCACCCCCACCACTATTATTTTCATAAATAGCATATTAATAATACCAAAAATATTTAGTGAAGACTTTACGAATTCTATTCTTAACAATTAAACCAAAGAAATAGGCAGTGAAGGAGGTGTGAAACAATGATGTTTATTTAATGTTTGGCCTATAGACCATTTTGTCTGGTACTCGTTTGTTATGTTTTCGTCTTTAGACGATGTTTTTAATGAAACGTTGCAGGGTGTTAAATACATATTGATTTATGAGGTCTTCTGTGGGGAGACTTTTGCACACATTAAAATATCTTAAATAATCGGAAAATTATGTAATAAATCACAATTACTCAGCAGCTTACAAATAAAGCATAAAAATACACTACTTTTCATTAATCAACAGGTTTGTATATGAAGAAAATATTTTCTTCCGCACATAAATGAGTTTAAGAGTAATGACAGGACTTCCTGGAAGTATATATATATTGGATAACCAATTATTTAATAGTGAACTTTCCGCAAGTAAGATTGTTTGTGGTTACTGTTGTCTATGATTCAGGGTAAGTGAAATTGTAGAGTTATAACTTTTGAGATGCAATTTCCCTAAAACATGCATATCAAGAATGACCACATCCAGAAGACACAGCATCCACACACAGGCTAAAAGGTCGAGAAGGTCGAGAAGAAAATATAACATGGGTAATACAATGATCATTTTTAAAATAGCCACCACAAACAATTAACAAACATGGGAACCCGGGATCCTTAGAACGATCTATGGCAAAACAATTTTCCACTGAGGGTTTAAACAAGGTTCTAGGGTGCACAAACCTCACACTTGTCCGAACATGTTCTCAAATGAATAAGCAAGCACAAGTTGTCTTACTTAAATAACTCCAACCAAACCATCAACTCGACAATGTTGCATGCAACAGCACAAAAAACATATCAAACATAGGAATCTGAAAGCATTGTAAAGCAAAAGCGCTGGTACTCAATGACCTTACAAAGACCAGTGTTCCAGGAGTCAAATCAACAAGAACACGGTGATTTATTGGGATAAAAGAAACAAATCCGAGTTTCTAGGTTCTTTTCGAGATTTCCCCATAAACCTTAATTACTCCTAAACCCCTGCCGCCATTGTGCAACGAAAGAGGTAAAAGCATAACGATCAACTGTAAATGGGTTAAATACCTGGCATGCAGAGCGCTACAGGGCAATATGTTGGTAACATTTCTTTTTGAATTTACAGATGGTTTTTACGAATAACGTGGAAGAATTTGTATTGCCTTCTAGTTTTAAGTTCATTAATTGAATCTCCATAAAAACTGGCCTAAAATACCTTGTTGCATAGAGATTTTAAACGAGACCTGTGAATTTAATCCGGGTATGGGCGAGAAAACTTGCAAAAGGTTTTCATTCATTTATGATACCGATAACCTTGTTTTAAAAGTTTTTCTGTTATGCTAAGACTACATTTATTTAATTGAAATCTTTTACATAAGTACAAGTTCTAGAAAAGCGAACAAACTTTGAGATATGCTCGTATTAAACCCCTTAAGATGTTGCACGAGGAACATCGCCGTCTAAAACGGAAAAACACTATTTCATTAAAATTGAAATCATCTCTTTTATCATATATTTTAGTAGTGACTTAACCATTTTCTATGGAAAGATTTAGATCAAGAAAATTCGCTTGCGTTTCAAAAGTTTTCGCGTTGTAAAAACTGTATTTCATTAGAATAAACTTTATCTACCAGAGATGGTAAATGGTTGTTATCTAAGTGTAACAAATCATCAAGGTTGGGTCAAATGTCCGATAACCTTGAATATAGCATGGATACCTTCGTATTATGCAGTTCTTTTGTTGTGAATTGTTAAGATTATCATATTTTTTTACAAATATTTATTGGAAACAAACTGCTTTATTTTAATTTTTGTTTGTATTATTTGTTAAACATTCCTTAGTGTCTATATATAGAAATTGATCATTTTATAAACTAGGCTTGCTTTCTCTCTCTTCTTTTTAGATATGTGGAGAGGCTGTTGTAATTCCTGATATGCATATTTCACATTTATTATGATTGTAATTTAAAATAGCTCTATTTAAATTTGTATAAATACTAGTTTATTCGCCACATTACATTCGAACAACGAAAATATAAAAGATATATTGAATTTTATGTGAAAAATGTTAAGCATGTTTAAATTTTAATGAATAGATAATTACAAGCAGTTTCACTGTTATGACTGTCAAGAAAAATGCTTAAACAAACGATTAAACCTACAATACCAATAACGGTAAAAATAACATAAACACATATCTGGTATTGATTCCACAAAATAAAATATATATTGCATACATACAGAACAGTTTGTATGTTCCGGCTATCAAGTGTCGTTATTGGCTTACATATCAGTTTAGTATTTAATGTTATTTGAGAAGTCTGCAGTATCAAGTTACTCATAACTGCTCAACTAACTAGCGATCCGCACTTCGTGTTATTTCAGGTTTAAAATGCTTAAAGGTATTACGTCCTATGTCTTCTATAGCCAATTTAATGCCTAATATAGGTTGAATCAACGAGCAGACACAGTTGAATCGAAGCATCGTGGCTATGTTAACAAATCCCAAGACGGGGATCAAACCCTGCCCTTTGTACCGTGCCCACCTCATCCCATGTCGGTGGTTCAAGTAATTTGTCAAAAGCAATATCTCCGACTAGCAGGACTTCAATGACCACTCCTTTGCTTGAATCGCCACTACGGTAAGTCCAAATACGTCCGTTAAGAAACTGTAGGAAAGGGTTGTCGTGAATGTTTAATTCTTTACAGGTTTCCCGGCACCATTCAGCCTTGGGGTCTGTGCATCGAACTAGCAGAAGACGCACGTATTGTGTCGAGCCGTAGAAATGGGCGCATTCAAAAAACAATAGTGGAATCGTAAGTTTCGGTTTATCTGGAATTCTTTGCTTTAAATAGCCTTCTTTATGTTGCTTATTAGCCTTCCTTTGTTTTTTCTTGTCGCGTTTCTTTGCTTTGCCTTTAGCTAATTTTGCAGACCCCATTTTTTCCTCATCACTTTCTTCTGCGTCCCATCTATCCTCACTGTCGCTGTGTTCTGTCAGGTCTTTACCCATATATGTAAAGATATCCTTAACACGAAAGACCATGCGTTGTGTGCCGTAAGGCGAACGATTCGGCAGATCTTTAGACGAAATCGCAAGCCAGACGCCTTTCATCCCATCATAACTTGCCAGAGGTGCTTTGGCCGGTAGATCTGTTTTGCCACCATTTAATTGTTTGCAGTGCATAATAGACCTCTTCCCTGTTAACGACGTGCAGTGATAAAAGAACTTGATTTCTTCTTTTTCGAAATGGTCCGCCTTTTCCAACAGCTTATTCCAGTATTCTTCTAACGTGTCCCGGCTTGTGCTAGAGACACCCCATTCACTACGATCAACATCATCTGCCATTGCAATAACTAAATTTTAAAAATTTCGTATCCTTGATAGTTCATCAATCACACAAACTGTCGAACACAGTGTATTACCGATTGTACATATCTGTCTGATAACTTTTTAAAGTGTTTGCTCTCAACCCGGTAGTTAATTAAAAGAAAGTGCAATCTTATTTCGTTGTTTAAAGTTCTTTAATTCAGCGCAAATGATCGTAATCTTTATAATTTCCTTTGTGGTCGTTTAACTGCCACAACTGTTGGATTTTAAAATATTGTTGTTATTGAAATATTATGTTTTTGATTGCTTGTATTCGAAAAAGATAAGTTTGCAATGTTTACATTTGCGTTACATTAAACAAGGAACTAATATGTTAATCAGTGTTTAATATAAAGCGTAACCCTCCCAATACAAGTCCGATTAGCAGAGTGGGCTAAAGCGCATTCAATAATAAAAGTTAAAGATTTTAATGAACGCTATCTTTGCATAACACAAAAACGTTTGAAGCAAAAGTATCGATGCTGCACATTAAAATATCATGCTGTGCAAGTATTCTCGCCGTTATCTAAATTACATCTAGTTTTTAAAATACTGCAGTTTAAGCTTACTTTGCAACAAGATATTCTCAACCAGTGTGCTGTGAAGATTTGACTTACAGATTAAAGCAAATAAAAATGCACATTTCCTCACGTTATTAGTAAAAGCCATTTATAAATTAAAAAAGATATTCTAAGGCGCTCTGCATGCTTGAACATTTTACCATCATCAATTGATCGTTATGCCTACCTTTTTGATTGCACGAGTTTTAGAACCTTTAAGCTCGATCTATTTTTTTTTGCTTCCCGTCATTGTGTTTATGTCGATTTGACTCCAGGGGCTCTGGTCTCGGTAAGTTCATGGAGTTTTGTGCTTGATAATCCTGCTAGCTTATTTCATGGTTATATGCGTTTGCATGCAACATTGTCGAATTGATGGATGAGTTGAAGGTAAATCACCAAGACAACTTGTATTTGTTAATTGATATGAGAACCTGTTGGAGCAAGTGTGTGGCTGGTGCACCCAAGAACCTGGTATTAACCAACAGTGGCAAATTGTTGCAAGTTGCCACTGACCAATCCAAGGCGATAACCCTTAGGTTCTCTTTGTCATTTATTATTTGTGGCGTCCATTTTGAATTCGTTTATTTTATGAACCAATGTTCTCTTTTCATATCTACATTTTGGCTGCATGGGGAGGCTGTGATTTCTGGGTGTGGCAAGTCCTGTTATGCATATGTATCTTTTAGTTCGGTACAGGAAGTGGCCAAACAATTTGCCGCATGATTAAACAAATACAAGTTGGCTTGGTTCAACAAAAAAAACCCTCTCTAGGTCATACACCACCAATTCCTTTTGTACAGCAGTAAGTGCATAAAGCCAAGAAAGATTTTTTTACCAATAGCATTGAGCAAAATAAAACTGACTCTAAAGCTTTATGGAAAACTCTCAAAAGCCTTGGTTTACCTTCTAAAAAAGCATCTACAGACTCAAGTTCAAACATTTGTTTAAAGATAAATGACAATATTTGTTTTGAAAAGAAACTTATTGCTGAGACTTTTAACAGTTTTTATACTACTGTAGCCTGTAAATTAGTTGAAAAGCTTCCTAAATGTGTACAAAAGTTTGGTTGTAATTTTGTGAGCAGTTTTTACTCAAGTAAAGGTGTTATTCCTAATAGTTTTTCATTTAATTTGGTAAGTGAAACCAAAGTATTAAAATATTTACAGTCTCTAGGTTTAAACAAAGCGACTGGACTAGATGGCATTTCCTCTCGTTTCCTAAAGGATGGGTCATCTATTATTGTTGGTCCTATAACACACATTATAAATCTTTCACTTATTCAAGGTATTGTTCCAGATGAACTCAAATCTGCTAGAGTTGTCCCCCTTTTTAAAAAGAGTGATAAATTATCAGTTGGTAACTATAGACCAGTCTCAATTTTAAACATAGTGTCTAAAGTTCTTGAAAAGGTGGTCTATGATCAGGTTGAATCTTATTTCACTGATAAAGATCTGTTGTATAAATTTCAATCTGGTTTTAGAGGTGGATTTTCCACTGACACTTGTCTTATTTACCTGACAGACTTCATTAGAAAAGAAACTGACCAAGGTAACTATGTAGGCATGCTACTACTGGATTTACAGAAGGCCTTTGATACAGTGGACCACTCAATCCTAATTATGAAGCTGTCAGCTTCTGGCCTGGGTAAGGACATTGTTAGGTGGTTCAGCTCATATCTTTCAGATAGACAACAACTTGTTGATATCTCTGGTACTTTTTCATCTACAGCCACTGTAACCTGTGGTGTGCCACAAGGCTCTATTCTTGGGCCACTGCTTTTCCTGATATACGTTAATGATATGTCAGCAGTGATAAAAAACAAATTATTACTTTACGCTGATGATTCAGCTATTTTGGTGTCTCACAAATGTTTGTCTAGAGTGGAACAAGCTCTTACTGAAGATTTACATTTAGTTAGTCAGTGGCTTATTGACAATAAATTATCATTACATCTCGGTAAAACCGAGTCCATTGTTTTCGGGTCAAAGCACAAACTTAAGTCTAAGTCCGTTCTTGACATTAATTGTAACGGCACCTCCATTCAACCTACAAAGTCAGTTAAATATCTTGGGGTCACTCTAGATCAGCATTTATCATTTGCCTCTATGGCCAATGCTGTTCTTAAGAAAGCAAATTCACGTCTTAAATTCCTTTACCGCAAAAAAGAGTTTCTTTCAGAATTTACGAAAAAGCTGCTTATTATGTCTTTGGTACAATGTCACTTGGATTATGCCTGCTCAGTTTGGTATAATGGTTTATCACAAAGTTTCAAAAACAAGCTACAAACCACTCAGAATAAAATGATAAGATTTGTACTTAATCTGGATGCCCGAGCCAGCATTCGTAAAGAACATTTTAATCATCTTTCTTGGTTACCTGTTGAGAAAAGGGTTCATCATTTAATGTTATGTCATGTTTTTAAGGTTAGGAACAATCTGGCTCCTGGTTACATGGATGAATTTTTTGTATCTCAAGACTCTGTCCATAGCTACAATACCAGGTTCAGCAATAAAGGTGGATATGGTCTCCCCAAGGTAAAAGGCTCCGGCTCAAAATCATTTTGCTTTTTAGCGTCCAAACTTTGGAACAGTTTACCCTCATTTTTAACAACAATAAAGCATCTTAACAATTTTAAAGTCTCCATTAAAGATTTCTTAATGAAAAACTTACAATAAATATTTTAACTTTTTAGCACGGATATTCATGATCTTATTTTTGTTTTACCTTACTTATTTCGGCGTAGGTAAATTCTGCTGAGACAGAAAGTTTTTTAATTTACAAAGTAGTTTAATGTTTTCCTTTATATTTATTCCATACCCACTGTGATAGTTTGATAATAACAAAGTGATACTTATTTATTATTATTTTACTTTTTACTAGTTTGCCTCTCTGGGTCATGCAACCAATACAAAGGACCGCAATGGAAATAAGTGCTTGCACTTTATTGCGTTATCCTTGGTATTTGAAGCATTCCATGGTTATCTCTGCTTCTAAACATTTTATATGATTGTTATTTGTTGGTAATATTTATTTTTATTGTTCATATGTATAAAAATTATGTAAACCATTGTATGTTTCCTATGCCGAAATAAATCTATCTAAATCTATCTATCTATCTTGGTGAAATAGCTCTAATCCACTCATCAACTCGACAATTTTGCATGCAAAAGCACACAAACATATAAAACCTTAGAAAGTAATGGCATTGTCAAGAAAAATACGAGAGTACTCAATTGCTTCGAGACCACACCAACAGACTGTACAAAAACAGATATGCAACAAGGGGTGTAAATAGTGATAATTTGGATATCTCCTCTTGTTCATGTTTCTTCCAATAAAGTCTTGTTGCACTTAAACTGTTGAGAAATATCCCAGATACAAATGGTCCTATATCATATTATACAATAATTTGAAGAGCAATATGTAAAAACATTCAGCTAAAAATTGCTGAAAATATGATATCTGGCAATAAACATGGCAGTTTTATCCTCTGTAAGTATAGAAAGTAATAATCATTTTTATCAGTTATTGCATCCAACATCAATAATCCAGTCAAAACAAAGGTTTAAATTGATCTCATAATCATTGCTCTCATGAACACATGAACATCAGAAAGTACACTATTAAATGGCAGATAACAGTAGTTTTGTACTTTTAAAATAAGATTAAAATTATTCTGCATCTACTCGAACTTCACAATTATATTCAATGAAGACATTTGTAGTCAGACATAAAAATTTGCGATGAAGCTCCAGAGGAGTCCGGCACACTACCAAGAAGAAGAAAAATGAAAAGTATGTTTACTGCTTTGTTTTTATTTACCAACAATATCAAATGAAATAAATAACAGCAAGTGATCAGCTCAAATTTTGTCCATCAAACCAAGATTAAGCAAAATGTTTCCATCTTGTTACTTTTCCTTCTTGCTGCATACACAGTCTCTTCTTTTCTGCTACCTACACATCTGAATGTTTCCAGCACAGATGAATATTCTCTCATCTACTTAACAAGCCAGAATATCAGAGATCCCATGTCAACTTGCATCACAGAAAGCAATATTGTAACAGCACAGTAAGCCTCTACTTAACACAGACTTTCTATCAGCCGGACCTGTCAGGTATTATGATAATCCTAGAAATCTTAGCTACAAACCAATGAGGCATATGTTATTTTCCTTATGAAACAGAATGATATGAGAAAGTGATTAAATTGGATGCAAGATACTATTTTTTGATGCTGAGATCAGTGAGACTAGTTTAAAATGGAGGATTCTTTGCAGATCCAGTCTGTTTCAGCATTTGTTTCCAGAAGTGCTCTCATTTCTTTCGTATCACAGATTTCAGACAAGATAATATTGCTTTAAGCAGTAAGACTGTATATATCAGTCCATGGTGAAGATTCTAGATGCTATATCATCTATAATCCAGTCTATACCCTGTAGCAGATTCTCCCCCGTGACAGCGCTACACCCCTGTATCAACCAGTGATGGGTTGTTATCTCATCTAAATTTAAACCCTGAAAAATATCAGAAAACATGTACATTTAAATTATTTTAGGACTAACTGGGTAAAAATGATAAACACATAGTTTAACCATTTACTCCAGAGATAGGACTTTCATTCTTCATTCAATCTGATCAGGACCTTGCTGTTTTTATTAGGTTATTTCTGACTAAGAAAGGAACAGTGTAGATGTGCCAGATGATCATGATCTAAATTGGTTGCAAATGTGATCAAAGAATATCTATGGAGTAAAGTGTTAAAATGGCATAGAAGTAACAAGCATGTGAATATTAACAAAGTTCTATTCAAGCAAATGGGTCAGGCTACATTTTGTACCAAGATCAGCACCTTTCCTGTCTTGTTACAGTTTAAGTAAGCAATACCAGGCCCCAGTATCACGAAAAATATTGAGTTGGTTTTTCAACTCAACTCAAAATGATAATTTTTAAATTCTGACCATACACATATTAATTGATTGATTTAGGTTTTAAGAGTAAGTATATGTATTATTTCTTGAATTACATGAAGTTGAGAAAATTTGTAATCTGTATATTCTGATTAAATATTGTCAAAACACCGTTTGAGTAGAAACTCAGATATTTAAGTTTGAAATCAAACATTAATTCTAGATTATATCAGCAGTGTTATTTGAAATATTTCCATGGACACAGGAAGATTTTACATGATTTGTATAAAATATGCAAAGAAAATAACCAACATTTACTTAAAAATTAAATGAATATGTTGAGTTGAAAATTAAGTTTGAGCATAAGATTTTTTGTGACATAGTTGAAGTGAATGAGGAGTTGATGCCACAAGATTTGGGGGCAGATGGACATAAGGACGAGTGGAATTCTATATGCTTCCCACTTCGTGTGCACATAAAAATTAAGAAATGTAATAGTGCTAATTGAAAAAAAAATCAAAATGTTTAACACATCATTCCAAAAGTTGCAGACAAACCTTGCAGCGGATACTACTGGCCTTATTCTTTCCTTAACTCTTTCCTCCATATATACATGTTTTTACGCGTGGGCAACCAGTGTAGATCCAGATCAGCTGGCAAATCCATGCTGTCTGATCAGGATCTGCACTGGTCACATTTTGGTCAGAAATAACATAAGGAATAAAAAAGTGAACAGTTTAGATCCTGATCAGACAGCATGGATGTGCCAGCTGATCTGGATCTAAACTGTTAGCCCATGCAATAAAGGTGTGTCTATGGAGGAAAGGGTTAAGTATAAATAGTGTCATACTGCATAAAGTGTTCTGCAATTTATTGGTTGAAATCGGAGAACACAAACACATCTTGTAATCAGCAGACTGTTTATTTAAAATATTTATGAAGCTGCAGAATTCCTAACACACCCTAGCACTGACTCAGGAAGTTTTATAACACTTTCCTCCATATATTACATATGTCTTTATGGAATCGGCAAACAAAATTAGTTCCAGATCAGTCAGCACATCTGTGCCATCTGATCAGGATCTTCACTTTATTACATTATTTTTTATCAAGTAGCAAACAGTGTAGATCCTGATCAGACAGCATGGTTGTGCAAGCTGATCTGGATGTACACTTTTTGCACATCCAATGAAAGGTGTATATATTTAGGAAAGGGTTGAAGATCTTAAAGAGTACAAGGAGCCAATAATAATTACAACACTGCATGGAAAAAAGGGGCAACGTTATACTAGCTTAAATATTCCCTGCTTAAAATGAACTGATTGAACTCCAAATTCAGTGGATATTAAAAGTAAAAAGTACAAACTTTTCTAATGTCCACCGCTGGCAAAGCCCCTGGCAGATCTTGCTTGTTTGCAAATACTAGTAAAGTAGCACCAGCTAATCTCTGCAATAACACAAAACAATATAAATTACAAGTTTGTAACTGAACTCAACATTCTTAACTGTGACTGTTCATTTCTGACTTGAACATTGTTTGCGGGCATCACTATAAAATAATGCAGCTCAAGAACAGTTGGACAAACACTGAGATTAATGAAGTTCATGCAATGGTTTGTAAAACATTCCACAATTCTAACAATTCAATGTCAATAATTCTGGTGTTCGTGCTCTGATTCGAGTGGTTGCCTGTTTGACTGAGACTAAATGTTTCATAAAATAAACATTTGAGTTACAAATGGAACTGGAAATATCTGTGCCACAGATTTAAGTAGTTTGAGCATTCTATTATTAGCTAGTCTGTTTGCGGGACTGACCTCCTCCACCAGCAGATTGTGTAGCTCCTGTTTGCAGTCCTGAAGTCTCATTCTGTCTGCGCTATCCACCACCCAGATCAAACCGTCTGTACTCTCAAAGTAGTTTCTCCAGTAGGACCTCAATGACTTCTGACCTCCTACATCCCACACATTGAGCTTGAACCTGGTGGCAACATACCATTATATTAACACTTTACTCTGAAGATGTGGCTTCTATTATGTGGGCAAACTGTAAGATTAAACTCAGATCTGGATCTAAACTGTTTGCCTTCAGATTCATTAGATTATTGCCAAGAATTGACCAGTGTTGATCCAGATCAGATGGCATGGTCCCACATGTGATAAACCCTGTACATATGAATTAAAGGTTACAAAACACAAAAATTATTAACATGTTTGAACGGCTACAAACACACATACCAATAAATAAATGTTTCAATTTTTTATTAATTTATGCAAAAGTAAAGAGCATAAAGCTCAGCTAATAGTTTTATTTTAAGTTCATTAGTTGATTGTTGTCATTTCTTAAATATCTTGAACAAATATAGCTTGTATTATTTTAGTTCTTATCAGTAAAATATGTGTGTTTATATCACAACAGTGTGGTCAATCCCTAATTAGATGGGATTCACATTTGAAATAAAATCATGTGTGTTAACATTTCTCAGTTTACCAACTGAGAAAAATGTTTAATTATAAAAAATCTAATAAATCATTATTTCAAATTATAATAAAACTAGAAATGTGTCCATAGGACACGGATGCCCCCGCTATGCATGTTTGTCATGGTGAACATTTATACCAAGTTCTTTGAAAATCCAATAAGTAATAACAAACTCACAGCCCAGACAAGAAAATTCTGGTTTTAGTAATAGTGACCTTGACATTGGACCTACAGGCATGGGAATTGTACACAACACAACGCCTTGTCATAGTGAACATTTGTGCCAAATTATTTTGAAATCACTCTGTTAATAACGAAGTTATAGCCAGTACAAGAAATTTCTATTTTTTGTAACAGTGACCTTGACCTTGGACCTACAGGCATGGGTATTGTACACAACACATCGTCTTGATATAATGAACATTAATACCAAGTTGTTTTAAAATCCTTTTATAACAAATAACAAAGTAACAGAGCAGACAAGATTTTTATATCAAAATTCTATTTTAAGTAACAGTGACCTTGACCTTTGACCTTTAGGCATGGGTGTTGCACACGACACACCGCCTTATCATGGTGAACATTTGTGCCAAGTTATTTTGAAATCCCTCTATTCATAAGGAAGTTACAGCCTGGACAAGAAAATTCTATTTTAGTAACAGCGACCTTGACCTTGGACCTACAGGCATGGGTATTGTACACGACACACCGTCTTGATATGATGAACATTTATACCAAGTTATTTTAAAATCCAATACGAAATAACAAAGTAACAGAGCGGACAAGATTTTTCCAACAAAATTCTATTTTTAGTAACAGTGACCTTGACCTTGGACCTACAGGCATGGGTGTTGTACGCGACACACCGCCTTATCATGGTGAACATTTGTGCCAAGTTATTTTGAAATCCCTCCATTCATAAGGAAGTTACAGCCCAGACAAGAAAATTCTATTTTTAGTAACAGTGACCTTGACCTTGGACCTACAGGCATGGGTATTGTACGTGACACACCGTCTTGATATGGTTATCATTTATACCAAGTTATTTTAAAATCCAATAAGAAATAACAAAGTTACAGAGCGGACAAGATTTTTCCAACAAAATTCTATTTTAAGTAACAGTGACCTTGACCTTGGACCTACAGGCATGGGTGTTGTATGCGACATACCGCCTTGTCATGGTGAACATTTGTGCCAAGTTATTTTGAAATCCCTCCATTCATAAGGAAGTTACAGCCCGGACAAGAAAATTCTATTTTTAGTAACAGTGACCTTGACCTTGGACCTACAGGCATGGGTATTGTAAGCGACACACCGTCTTGATATGGTGAACATTCATACCAAGTTATTTTAAAATCCAATAAGAAATAACAAAGTAACAATGACACGATTTTCGAACATACACACACACTGACACACACACAAACACAGCCAGGGTGAACACTATATGCCCTTCCGCCATTACATGGCGGGGGCATAAAAAAACTAGAAATGTGTCCTTAGGACACGGATGCCCCCGCTATGCACGTTTGTCATGGTGAACATTTATACCAAGTTATTTTAAAATCCAATAAGTAATAACAAACTCACAGCCCATACAAGAAAATTTTGGTTTTAGTAATAGTGACCTTGACCTTGGACCTACAGGCATGGGAATTGTACACAACACAACGCCTTGTCATAGTGAACATTTGTGCCAAATTATTTTGAAATCACTCTGTTAATAATGAAGTTATAGCCAGTACAAGAAATTTCATTTTTTTGTAACAGTGACTTTGACCTTGGACCTACAGGCATGGGTATAGTACACAACACATCGTCTTGATATAATGAACATTTATACTAAGTTATTTTAAAATCCAATTAGAAATAACAAAGTAACAGAGCAGACAAGATTTTTATATCAAAATTCTATTTTAAGTAACAGTGACCTTGACCTTTGACCTTTAGGCATGGGTGTTGTACATGACACACCGCCTTATCATGGTGAACATTTGGGCCAAGTTATTTTGAAATCCCTCCATTCATAAGGAAGTTTCAGCCCGGACAAGAAAATTCTATTTTTAGTAACAGTGACCTTGACCTTGGACCTACAGGCATGGGTATTGTACGCGACACACCGTCTTGATATGGTGAACATTTATACCAAGTTATTTTAAAATCCAATAAGAAATAACAAAGTTACAGAGCGGACAAGATTTTTCCAACAAAATTCTATTTTTAGTAACAGTGACCTTGACCTTGGACCTACAGGCATGGGTGTTGTACGCGACACACCGCCTTATCATGGTGAACATTTGTGCCAAGTTATTTTGAAATCCCTCCATTCATAAGGAAGTGTCAGCCCGGACAAGAAAATTCTATTTTTAGTAACAGTGACCTTGACCTTGGACCTACAGGCATGGGTGTTGTACGCGACATACCGCCTTGTCATGGTGAACATTTGTGCCAAGTTATTTTGAAATCCCTCCATTCATAAGGAAGTTACAGTCCGGACAAGAAAAATCTATTTTTAATTACAGTGACCTTGACCTTGGAGGTACAGGCATGGGTTTTATACGCGACACATCATCTTGATATGGTGAACATTCAAACCAAGTAATTTTAAAATCCAATAAAAAATAACAAAGTTACAGAGCGGACAAGATTTTCCCAACAAAATTCTATTAATAGTAACAGTGACCTTGACCTTGGACCTACAGGCATGGGTGTTGTACGCGACACACCGCCTTTTCATGGTGAACATTTGTGCCAAGTTTTTTTGAAATCCCTCCATTCATAAGGAAGTTACAGCCCGGACAAGAAAAATCTATTTTTAGTAACAGTGACCTTGACCTTGGAGGTACAGGCATGGGTATTATATGCGACCATCGTCTTGATATGGTGAACATTCAAACCAAGTAATTTTAAAATCCAATAAGAAATAACAAAGTTACAGAGCGGACAAGATTTTCCCAACAAAATTCTATTAATAGTAACAGTGACCTTGACCTTGGACCTACAGGCATGGGTGTTGTACGCGACACACCGCCTTGTCATGGTGAACATTTGTGCCAAGTTTTTTTGAAATCCCTCCATTCATAAGGAAGTTACAGCCCAGACAAGAAAATTCTATTTTTAGTAACAGCGACCTTGACCTTGGAGGTACAGGCATGGGTATTATACGCGACACATCGTCTTGATATGGTGAACATTCAAACCAAGTAATTTTAAAATCCAATAAGAAATAACAAAGTTACAGAGCGGACAAGATTTTCGAACATACACACACACTGACACACACACAAACAAACAAACACACCCACAGCCAGGGTGAACACTATATGCCCTTCCGCCATTACATGGCGGGGGCATAAAAATTATTTATTTTATCCAGCAAGGAGGACTGAATCTAACTTGGGCTACACACTTGTTTGACCTGCCAATACACGAGTCGAATCCTGACTGCTGCATTGGATGCCTGTATTTATTACAAAATTGAAATACAGATCTGTTCACCAAAAACATTTCAAAATTTCACTTTAATTAAACAATGATAGAGCAACAACTAGCATATCAAACATAAACTATGTGGATTATTAGTACTGGGATGGGATCATCTTTAAAATTGTCACATCTTGCTACCAATAATGCTTCTTATCAATATGCAACAGAATCACTAATACAATTAAAGAAATGTAATCATGTATACCACATTAACATCTTTCAAAATTTCACTTCAGAAAAATGTAACTATACTTTTTTTAAATCCTTTACTCCACGGGATATGGTTGTTATCCATGGGCAAATAGTGTAGATCCAGATCAGCTGTGCCATCTGATGAGGATCTACACTGTTCCAACAAGCAATAAAACATGTATAAAAGAATAATTTGGAAGTGCTACACTACCCTCTGTGTTCTAGTGTCTTGATATTGAATCCTAATGTTGGTGATATGGTATCAATGTCTTCACCATTAAACTTCTTCAGTATGGTTGTCTTACCGGCATTGTCAAGACCTCTGATTTACAGTTAAGGCATATCTGACAGTAACTGATTATGAATATATGAAGAGAGGGTTACAATAGTGCACTCCAGAATACCTGTATACAGTGCCACCATAGGTGGGCGTCGCTTCTTTATACTGATTTGTATTATTACCTGACGTGCATCATTAGAAAAACTTACAATTTTTTGTCTATAAATAAAGATTGTACCAAAGGTAAAGAAAACACCGTACATACCCTTTCATTCTTTCTAGGGATATCCAGCTATAACTCTAAATACTTTTAACTGATTTTGAAAGACAATTTACAAAACAACATCAGGGTACCACATGAATAAGTGCAAATGGCACCATAAATAGTTAGAAAACTAAACATACTACAAATTTTGATTTCAGTTAGGTTTTGGCGTGCAACCAAAACATCAAAAAATTCATTTCTTCTTGGATTGTAGAATTTCTTGTCAAAGTAATTCTATTCTAGATAACCAAAGTAATTCATTTAAATTATTCACCATCTTCAGGGGTTTTCCTAGCCATTTTGGGAAAAGGACCCTGGCCAGAATTGGGAAAATTTTAGCACGTGAAACGTCTCATTTTGGAAATTTTTATTGACAAAATACAAGTTTGGGGAATTTTGAAATCATTGTTTTATGCATTTTTCCCCTTTTTTTAAAAACTTTTACAAGGAAGGATCAGTTTATTTTTTATTCACTCAGGGTGGTTTAGTGTTTAAAACCTACTTACAGGCTTTTTTTTGTCAGAAAAAAACTCAAGGTATGAAAAAATTTTAATTTGTTAAAGTCAACAAATGACTATAACAGAATTTTTCTACTGCTTTCAGACAAGCAAAAACTTACACCCTCGTGTTGCTCTGTTTGTCCAGATTCTGGTTGACATTGTGACTTTTCTTGTTCAGTGTTTATTTGTTGCCATTTCTTGCAAAGGTCAACAATTGACGAACAGCCCTTTGAATCCCGTTTAGGAATTTTTTTGCATAGTATTTGCTATTATGAGAGGCCATACTCGGTAGCGTATTAGTGTTAGTATCGCAAAAACGAATGATTTGTTTTACTCTAAATTGCCTATTACTCCAATCAATTTTATTTGGTTAAAACTTCTTTGAACAGAACGGAATGTCCATTTTCTCTGAACGGACCGGTATCTCGACGAACTTTTCTCCATTCAGACACATAACTATACCATATGAACCAAATTTTACACCTGTTTGTTATGTTTTGAAAATAATCTGTGGATTCAATTGGGGGAAAAGGAAGAAATTTCGGATTGGGAAAGGGTCTGTTTGCTTTGGGAAAGGGTCCGTTTTCCGGACCCTCAGAAAGGCTAGGAAAATCCTTGATCTTGAATCAGTTATCACGCCCATCTTTGTTATCTGTTTGATTTTTAACTAGGTTTTTGATAAGAAAACCCTGGTTATTAGATTGAGGTATGTTGTTGTAACAATGTAATAACAAGCGAGCAAAATATTTTCGATAATCAAAAGCATTAAAAAGAAGCACACATTAATGAACAATTATACACATGAATGGAATTACTGAAAGAATGATTAATGAACATTAACAACAATGTAAAAACAACTCTAACATTAGCGAAAGCCCACATGATTTAAAACAAGAAAAATGTTAAATTTTCAATTTTCTCGTTTAGACGGTATAGTACTAGCAAAGCGTTTTTCAATGAAATGCCAACGATCAAGTTTGAGTAAAGAAATGTTTGTCGGATTTTTACTACCCCTACAGATTAAAAAAGCACATTAATATCATGGCCTTCTACTCATGTACAGTAGATTTCAATTTCATATATGTCTACTTCAATGCCCATTAATTTAGAAAAGTAATTAATTTGAACAACATTCCGGTATGGACAGTCAGATGTTAAGAATTTAATTACTTTTTATCAACACCATAATCAATATCATTACAATCCTACTGTGGCGAATCGTTATTGACCTCCGGCGAATCGTTTTTGTGTATACCACAGCACCAATGCGGCAGCACGAAATACCCAAATCTACCAACTTTATAGTTGCTGTTGGTAAATATTACTCAAATCTACATATTTCATGATTGAATAGGTCAAATTGAACAAAAAGTAAGTACACAATTAACTTCATATAAGTTTTAATCATAAAAATACTTATTTTCATCTACCCAAATCTGTCTAAACATTATTAGCAACTGTATGTTTCACCAAACATAAAAAACAAAGTAGTTGTGTAGCCAAGTGTAATTTTAGTATATTTTGACGGGCTGTTTAGGTTGATTAAATGTAGCACACATCCTTAAGTTGAGTCTGGTTTTTAGCGCAACCATTAAGTACACATGCGCAGTTAACATTTCTGCAAGTGCAGAAAAGAGAGGGTTTTGTCAGTGGTCAGATGTTTTGGTTGATTGTTCTGAATTTCTGGGCACAGTTATGACCTTTTCATGAAAGGTGTTGAGTGTAACTTTCTGTCTAGCAAGGTAATTTGTATTGCTGGAATGATGTTTTGATTTAGTCTTTACGTTTGATTCAAACTCATTGTTTTCCAAATTTGGCGCGGATTTTTTAGAACAAAGAAAAGATTCTGTAAATTATAAAGCGGTATTCTCAAACAATAACTATCTCTATCATAACGACTAATGTTTGCATAAACATAACATGCATGTTTTGATCACCTTGTTATTATTCACAGTTTCATCAAGACCACAGTCAGTGTGGGAGAGTTTGCGAGTTTGCTGACCATTTGATCAACTTGTGTTTGGGCTCGGTTCCACAAATTGGTGAGTTACATGTAGACTTTTGTAATCTGACTTGTTTAATTATTGTCTAGTAAATATTTACTTGTTTTTAATCAGTTTTAGTCGACCACTATGCTATGCCACTTTAATGATGAATTTTAATCATTTGTTAATATATAATTATTGATGATTATTATTTTCGTATTGATACTGATGTAACTATGCGAATTCTGATCGTAATAATTGTTATTCTAAAAATCTGTTATTATTTTGTAATTTCAGAGCCTGTTTTCTGGAAGTACTTGTAACTTATTCGTCCAATAAACTTACATCGAACTTGAACCCTGGACCTTGTTATTCGTTCTATTAATGAAAGCAGGGTTGGTCACAGTTGTACACTGATGATAATGCTGCTGCTGATGATGATGATGATGACAACAATAAATATTAAATGTTGAAAAATTTACTTTTAAGATTTTTGAAGCTATTAATAAGCAACATATAAGCAATATGGGGAGGGATATAACTATACTTAAAGATTGTAAATGGATCAATATTTCAATAAATATAAATTCTTCTAATATAAAGTTTGATTGTTTTATTCCGTATCAACAAAAGATAGCTAAAAAATATATAGAATTTGTCAAGATTTATCTAAAACTACTAAGATTTGGGTAGATTTGGGTGGATTTGGGTAGATTTGGGTATTTCGCCACCCGCACCAATGTACGAATTGACACATATGATTGTGTGCCACTTTAAATAACCAAGCTTGAACTTTTTCCTGTAGTCAATAATTAAAAAGATACAACATGAGTAGCCTAACTTCTTTTTCTTTCTGCTTCATCTTCTTTAAAATAGTAAGCAAACCCATTTTTGCTCAATATAAAAATATCAATGACCGGCTGTTGTTGTTGTTGTTATGGCGATTCGCTCGATCAAAATTGCGAATACCTATCACAAATTTAAAATTTTGACCGGCTATTAATTCCTGAAATTAACTGTTTCACTGCGCATGTCGTATTTCATCTATCTATCTATCTTTCAGTAATGTCGAACCCCTGATGGGGACCTAGACATATCATCAGACAAGCAGACAGTAGTAGATTTCTACCTGATGTGTTGCATCCAAGCAAGGCCAATATTTTGTTTCTTCATTGATAGAAGTTGTGTTTAATGTTGGCACAAAATATATTAAATATTATGACACGAGTACACATGCTATGAGAGCTAAAGCCAGTTAACCCAATTAAAAGTCATTGAACTTGGTTCAATGGTTTAATATTAAAATACGGCATTGAAGGTTCCATGTTCACCGCTATATATGCAAACCATCGTTTGGAATGTATCAAATTGTACTGTTTATTGGTGTAAATATTAAGTTGCGCTGAACCCGGGGGTTAGGCGGCTTGGGCAGTAATTAGTCTCAATAATTTGACTGCAAGCACAGACCCATTATCATACTGACTTTTTACAGATGTCTAAGGGCGATCATCGCTTATATAGAAAAGCCATTGTTGCGCACAAATAGTTGTGCTAGGGCAGTAATATGCATATCAATTGCTGCCCATGATCAGGCTCAATCAAACCGAGCCTTTAATATTTTAAATTTGTCGTGTTCGCGTGCTTTCAAAGTTCCGTTTTTGGTAGAAGGATCAACCAATCAAACATGTGCAAAGCTCTGTACCCATGGCGTACTACAAACCAACTGGCTGGATAACTGACAAGTGAAAAAGAAAACACCCACCAATTTTGTAATGATAGATGATAAATTTAAACTTAATCATTTGTTTTACATCGACTGCGCTGAAAGCTAAGGTTGTTGCCATAGTGACCTTGACCTTTGACATACTGACCTCATAATCATTAGGAGTTGCCCATCAGTTATGGCCAACCTCCATACAAAGCATGAGAGCTAGTACGTCAAACCATTTTCTAGTTATTGATCAGACAAACTTTTGTGGTCAAAGCAACTGTGACATTGACCTATTGACCTTAAACTCAATTGGGGTTATGTTCTTGTTATGACTAACCTTCATACAAAGTATTTCGGCTGCATGACTAAGGCTTCTACAGTTTATGAATGGTCATGTAGTTTTGTGTTAAAGGCTAACGTGACCTTTGACATGCTTACCTCATATTAAACAGGAGTTGTCTATCGGTCATGACCAACTTCCACACCAAATTTGAGGACCGTATGTCAAAGTGTTGTCCAGTTATTGATCGGACAGACTTTTTGTGGTCGAAGACACCTGTGGTAAACATTTGACCTACTACCTGAACATCGATAGGGGTCTTCTACTGGTCAAGACCAACCTCCATACCATATATGATGACTGTATGTCAAAACGTTGTCTATAGTTATTGGTTGGACAAACTTTTTGTATTCAAGGCCACGGTGACCGTGAACTTTGACCTACTGACCTCCAAATCAAAATGGGTCATCTAGATCATGACATACCTCCACACCAGATATGTAAGTCAAAGCAATGTCTAGTTATTGATCGGACAAGATGTGGTCTACGGACCGAACGACCGATCGACTGACATGGGCAAAGCAATATACCCTCGTTTCTTCGACGAAATCGACTGACACTAGTCTCAATAATTCGACTGCAAACACAGACCAATTATCATACTGACTTTTTACAGATGTCTATCTTTAAAGTCTCAAGAAGTTACGATCAAAACTGTGGTGGAAATCGACCCGATTTAAATTCTGTTATTGGTCGATAAACGTGAGTCAGGTAAACTTTAAGCGCCGAAATCGAAATTTGTTGACATGGGTGGAGGTTTAAAAGAGTTTTGCATAAAAAACGAAACCATTATTTATAAAGGATTACATATATTGATTCTACTTGAATGTGGCTTTTCAGGTATGTAAATTTTTTAAAGACACATATGGTTTAAAGTTGCGATTCAAATTCCGATCGGCGGCGTATAGAAATAGAAGAAAAATGTTCCGCATTGATTTGAATAGTAACTGGGTTGTGCGCGAAGGACGATCATCACATATATAGAAAAGTCATTGTCGCGCACAAATAGTTGTGCTAGGACTGACACTAGTTTTCCAGTTTCGAATTCCGGGCTCCTTCATACCTTTGATATGCACTGATTACTCTGAAAACACAAAACCTGTTTAAATAATTACTTCATACATCAACAGTGCCAAAATATTTCCATAATACCACTTATTTAATAGTTTTGCCAGCTTGCATATATTTCGCCTATACAACTGGCGGGTGCTATCACTGACTGTTTCACTGCGCATGTCAGTACTTTCAGCAGACAGCTTATTTTCTGACTACCACTGACTGTTTCACTGCGCATGTCAGTACTTTCAGCAGACAGCTTATTTTCTGATAACGACGGAGAAAGAGTCTAGTGCTACCAAAGTCCGATTCGTTCGATTAAAAATTATATCGAAATGTCATAAATGATAAATCAACAAAAGTACAATGGCAGCCTCCTCTTCCCAAGACAAAATTTGGTATTTTGAAGTGACAGATCCATCCAGTCACCCAAAAGGCTTCACGGTGTACAAAGTCACAGCCAAAGTAATTCCTGAATAGTCTTGAGTTCCGGTTTTCATTGTCGCTCTCCGTTTGTTTCGGTTTTTGGTAGATACCCCATAAATAAAATGACGTCTTTCAGGGGTTCCATTTGACCCGGAAGCGCGGGTTTTGACCCGGGAGATTTATAAAATACGCCAAATCGACTCGTCGTAAATCTGTAGCATGCGTCTCGTGACCCGGGGATAATTCGACCTGTGCGTCAATCAAATCAAAAGTTACATCGAAATCCCGCCTAACGCAATCACAACTGGCCAATCGTAAACGCCGATTTACCAATAATCAGTCTCGCTTACTGAAACGTTGCAACACACCTGTGGTTAGAAAGTTAATTGATGTGTAAACAAATTATCGATAAATCACGCGTGCCTGTATATTATGATCACAGATGATGGGACAATTATAGAAACATGAAATGTTAATTGGTTAAATCAAAGGAGTAGGTTCACGAAGGTCTAATATTGGCCTAAAAATATGTCAAATTTTAAATTTCGTTTCATATCTTAAATTTTTATGCCTTTGAATACATAAATGGTTATACTTTCCATATCTTAAAACTTTATATCGATAACTGCTAAAGGAGTTTGACAAGGGGCCACCAAAATTGCTAAAATTGAGGAAAATGTGCAGAAATTCATATTTTTGTCCATTGTCATAGCAGATTTTAGAGGATTTCGATAAGGGCACACTTCTCGACCAAAATCAAATTTTGACCATGAATTCAGCACATATTTATACAAAGAAAATTCTTTAAATTAATGTGGTCGAAGCCTGTGCCCAATATGAAAATCACCAAAATATGATGAAAATTTAACAAAATATTGCATTTTGGCAAACATTTTCAAATTTCAGACACATTTGACATACTTAATTTTTTATTTTGGTTTATGGGTTCATCTTCACTTTTTATCTTTTCAAGAAAACAACCATTATAGATTATAAAAAGCACTCTTTCAGTGATGTAAGTGCAATTTGAAAATTTGAGATAATTTTAGGCCAATTTTGAGCCTTCGTGAATCTACCCCTTTGTCGAGTAATGAAAGGATTATCGGCGAGTCAAATCATTAAACGTTTTCAGATAACTGCGTGAACGGTAAATAGATCTTTTGTCTTTGAGATCGTAATTGTACAAATTTATAGAAGCTGTGTCACGTTGCAACTGTATTTCGAAGTATGAGGTTTCAAAATTCCTCGGTTATCTCAATTAAGGTATCGCAAAAAAAAGGTTCAGACCAGCTTATTTCAATTCATGTCTGGCGGTCGAAAGCGATCCATTAAGGATTCGAATGTTGACGCAAAATTCGATTTCTAGAGTTTGCCCGGTACTCCCGTAAAAAGAAATAAAACAGATGATTCGACTGAATTTTTCTCGAGTGCTTCTAAAAAAGTTGTGAGAAAGTTTAACTCAAATTGGCTAACAGAATTTGACTGGCTCGCGCATGAACCAAACAGTGATGGAATCATGGCAATGTCCTGTACTTTGTGTAGAAATGGTAAAAAGAAAAACTATATGAAGGTGGTAAACATTCTATGAATAAAGATTGTGTAAAATTGATTTTAACAGTATTGTTTTTGAGTATGAGATTTAAGCACATATGAATAGGGAAAGCTTTGCAGCAGTCGGTTTCACACAGCATTGTTTAACGCATACATGACCCCTGAAAATTTGAAAATGACCCTTGAAAATTTTGGCCCAAGGGTCATTGACCCTTGACTTTCAGAGCCAAGTGGAACCCCTGGTCTTTGATTTGCCAAATGTATCAAATTATCTCTCACGTGTATACAGTCCATTGTTTTGCATTTTATCTCTGTTAGTTTTGAGTAATAAAAAAGAGAGTCTATCCCAGAAATAGGCTGTGTGAAAGTCCATATTCGGGAATCCATAGATGTCGGGTGTCTAAAAAAAAATTAAGTGAGACTAATGACATTTTTAAGTGAGATTTGAATAAAAATAAGTGAGATTTTCTATATTATGTCGAAACGTGGTATATTTTACATGTCTTTATATAAAAAGTAACAATAATCAGTTATATTACTTTAATGAAGTAAAAACACAAACATTTTTCAAAATGAAATATTATGAATAAAATCTCTTTTGTATGCCACATTTTTTTTTACAAAGTCCAATGCAAATTAATACTATTTAAACGAATAACCATTAAATTTTACTAAATGCAATTAATGACTTTGCATTTCAGGGTTCGACCTTAACTTTTTCAATAACTGGACTAGTGGTCCAGTTTCTTTGAAAATCTACTAGACCTGACCTAACATGAACTAGACCAACATTTAAACGGTACTACAGCACTGAAAATGTACACAGGCTTGTTGTAAGGGCACAGCACTGATATATGTACATAAGTTAAACATGCATATATACCATGAACAAACAATATAACTAATCAAAATTAGAAACTGTGAGTATCATAAAAAATAGCTTCAACTCTGAACTGTCAATCATGACTTATTGTTGACAACACTGAACTTCAAAAAATGTTAGGGATGAGTTACACATAGTTACTAGGTTATAGTCACACTTCAGTCAGGACGTTTGGCCCTATGTCCCACATGCCACCTAAGTTCAAGGGCTAAGTGGGCATTGTATGAATAAATAGGTGGACCTTCAATGCCAATGTCCAAAATTAAGAAGATCGTTCGTATTTGACATTTTACTGTCGTCTGTCAGAACTAATAACAAAACAAAACCGGAAACAGTCCGATGTCGTATTACTTGGGATTCCATCAATTCATTTATTTATCAAATAGGAACTGTCGCGAGTAAGTTTGCAGCATTTGTTTTTAGTTGGTTTTATTTTACAATAATAATGTTTAATCATTGTATAACGGATCATCAGAGCACATAAATAAACATAAATACGCCGATAAAATGAATGATTATCATTACGACATCGTAAAATCCAGGAAACAAAGCCTCGATTTGACTTAGAAAATGCCCGTATGGATACGTCATTGTCTATTAGTTTCGTTGTTGCTCGTTGAAATAAATAGACTATGACGTATACATACGGGCATTTTATGTTTTATTTTAGATAAAACAGCCTCGATCTGGATACATAAGCCATTCTGTTGAACGCATGTAAAGATTGTTTTAAAATAGTAACGGCGAAGTTCCAAGTTACTAAAGGGAAATTGAATCGGCAAACATTGTCAGAGATTTATCGTAATTTTGCTTTTGAAACTTTATTATACCGGATATTTTGGCGGATAATGACAATTTTGCAACACGACCACTCGGTCCAGCTAGCCTAGGACGTGACAAGACCGAATCGTCCATTAACTAGTAAATGTCGTTCGGTCGGGCCTTAATGTCGAACCCTGCATTTATGAAAAATGTTGTGTTGCATTTGCATAAAATAAATATTCTTGTAGCTGCACAGTAAGGAGAGAAAATGGCCCAAAAGTCTGACAGATCTTTTTTTATTCATCTTTGATTAACACTTCAACATGCCAATTAAAACCGAAAACTCTGACAATTAACACCTTCAAAGTAATGCTGCTAGACATTCACCCATCTGTATCCGAAAACTGTTACACTTGCATTGAAATTGTACCCCAAATGAGACATGAGGATGTTTGAGTAAACATATCAATTAATCAGAGAAGATAATTGCATAACACCTTATCAAACATGGGACATTAATCCGTTGCCCCAGGGTAATTGAAGCAGATGAAATATACAAAATGTCACAATTTCCAATAATCACTGTCAATCAAGCGCTTTCATTTGGGATTCGGCGATCCTCGGACTTTTTGGAGCTATTGAAAATTGCCTTGCAGATGACAATTTTATTTTTTAAAGAAAGAATAAAAAATACGCGAGTTTTTTGTTTTTATCCATTAGACCATGAGGATGGGTGAAATTCCGTGAGTTTTTCCCTCACGGCGTGAGACTTGGCATGTATGGGAATCCGGTATTGGGCTGTTGAAAAAATGGCTTGTTTGGGTTTTCCTGTTATAAAAATGTACAACAAACAGTTACAACAATTTTCCTACTTTGCAGATTTGTCTCATCATGCCCTTTAAAGAATTGTGAAGTTTCATCAAAATAGCACCATCCGTTAAAAAATATTCTAAAATAATGGGCAAAAAATGTCAGGACAGGAGTGTGACAAAAAAGTGTGACACTTTTAAAAATCACATTTGTTCAGACCATCATTTTACCAAAAGCTTAAATAAGTACAAGTTTTAGTTTTATTTTAGTAAAAAGTGCATTTATTAGGCATCAACTAATGATAAAATTAGGCATATTATACTTAAAGTAATCAAAATTTATGCTATTAGGTCAAGGGTGGTAGATCAGCAAATACCTCAAGAAAATCAAAACAGCTTTCAGGGGTTTTCCTAGCCTTTCTGAGGGTCCGGAAAACGGACCCTTTCCCAAAGCAAACGGACCCTTTCCCAATCCGAAATTTCTTCCATTTTTCCCAATTGAATCCACAGATAATCTTCAAAACATAAGAAACAGTGTTAACTTTAGCTTTACGTTGTAAACAACAACTGACTGCTTTATCTCTCTCTCTATGCATGTGACGTCACAACCAGGTGTAAAATTTGCTAATCCTGGATAAATTTACACTACTCTAGACCACGCCTATATTTCACAACAATCGGTACAATCTTTATCGCGAGATATTTTGATTCTCGGGAGATTATGCGACAGCGTGATTACACAAACTGTCAAAACTGTCAAAATTGTGTCTTTGACAATTAAAAAGGTGTATATTTAGCCGTTTGTCGGCGCTTCATTAATTTTTGACGATAAGTGATTAGGTAAGTTGATTGCCAATGCAATGATTGAATCAATTAGTTCACAGTTGTTATTTTAATCGCGTTATTCCAAATAATATATCTTACAGTACTGACTAATCCGATCATTCTACGGAAAATTCCTCAGTTGAATTTTAAAATAATGCTTTAATTTATTGATGTATCTTCTTAGCTGTGTTCAGTAATTATGAATAGATTTAAGAATGGATCATTTTGTGATACGAAGGTAAATATTACAGTGTTTTGTGTGATATTTTGTCTAAAGCAAAAAGGGAGATAATAAGTTTGATTATTAAAATGACTAAAATACAAAATCTCCGCAAATTATTTCGTATGCGCTAAAAGGTTACTAAATAAATATTATATGAACAAAAGAGATGAAAAACAGCAAACATTTTTACAGATATGTAGCCCACTATTGTAAAATTAAAAATTATATCTATACTATCTAATCATAATATCATGTCAATGTAAATCATATATCACAAGAACTGAAACATGATAGTTTGTGTGTTCTGGGCATATGGTTCTAGTAGCAAAAAACAAAAAAAAACTTATTTTTTCAAACTATTTGCATTTTAGACGGATACTGCCATTTATATACACAACAAAAGTAAAACAAATGGGAGATTCAAGTGCAAGTTTTGTTTGTGCTATGTATAATATAATGATTTCAAAATTCCCAAAACTTGTATTTTTGTCGAAAAAATTCCCAAAATGAAACATTTCACGCGCTAAAATTTCCCAATTCTGGCCAGGGTCCTTTTCCCAAAATGTCTAGGAAAACCCCTGGCTTTGCTTTATAAATTTATAGGACTTTAAAGATTAATAGTACAAAAGAAATGTTATGTGTATCATTAAGTTTAATGTTTCTTGAAGCAATAATTATAATATTATCACCTCTATTGAAATTATTTTTGTCTGCAACTCCCTTCGGAAAATATCAGCTAAATTTGTCAGGAGTGTGACATTTTGCACATAATATTATTGCAATATTCTGTCAACATATCTTTTACATGAAAACAAGATCATGTTTTTTTCACTTTTCCAGCAATTTTTAGCTTTTTAGCTGAAACCTGACCTCTCGGATGCAGACACTGGGACAGTGTAAAAGTTTTGTAGTCAGGGGTTTTTTTCCTTAACAAACTCACGCCGATAGTCGGCGTCTTCCCCCGGGAAAAAAATTCCCCAACATAAATTTTTTCCCCAACCAAAATCACTTTCCCCTTGTAAAGTGATAATTTTTTTAGCAAAACGTAAACAGAAGCTTAATTTACAGTTATGTTCAATCTATTGTAACTAAAATCTGCAAAATTTTCACGAATATTTGTTAGAAATTAGGTACGTACACAACCTAGTATTATTTGTCGAATGTTACTAAATTTAGATTCGCTACGTCACAGACACTGTATCCTGGTCGTCAACTTGAACATTACTGATACTGGATTATCGTCGTGTTGGGAATTCTGCCTGCCAGTTTTATGTGGATTTTACAACGATAGTGAGCGTACCGCCGTAAATTACAGCAAAAATACAACTCGTCCGCCGAATTTCTCGATAACATACGTCCTGCGGACTTCAGAAAAAGAAAATCACAACCATCAATGTAGACAGTCGTAGTAAATTTAAACCCCGCCTATCTTTCATGTCACACCGTTTACGATTAGATAGTAAAACATATTTTGCTAAAACAATAAGCTCCGCCCATTTTAAAAATACCAACCAGTCGATTAAATGCATGCGCACGCCGGTCTAATTATCGCCAAGGAATGTATTCTGACACCGGGCAAAAAAAAAAGAATCTGTTGTTTTGATAATTGGCAATTAATTGAAGATTAACTAAGTAAATTGCTAGTTGTCGTATATTGTCTTCGTCATGCTTTTAAACGGATGCGGCTTGTTTGCACTGTCAGGTAAAATGAACGACGAAAAATGCAAAATACGAACAACAGAATACGGCGCCATGTTCTGTCACAAAAATACGAACCGTCAGGTGAAACACACATTCAAAACTGTGCCGGGCAATAATTTTTATCCCAAGAATTTTATATATATTTTCCGGAGTATTAATTGAAGTCCAAATTTACGATGTGACTCAACAACTACAATAAAATTAATTATCGTGACATTTAAAAGTCAAAGTACCCGGTGTAATTCAGGCCTGCCAAATCTCCGGATTTTATCTGGAATCTCAGGATTTTAATTTACTTCTCCGGAACTCCGGATTTATATTCTAAATCTCAGGATTTTTATAAAATTGCAAAAAATATATATTAATTAAAACTAATCTAAAAGTTATGCTTGAACTTAATAGTTATTCAACTGCAATCAATTACAAGACAACGAGATAACGAGGACGTGGTCAGTGACATGCAGTCTCATTGCCTCTGGCACAAATATGCAATAACCGCGTGTCATAAACTAAACAAGGGCCTCGATGTTACACCTGCCATTATCTATTTTTGTTGCATATTCATTCTAATATTGTCAAAAACAGGTCTTTACAGTTAAAAAACGAATGAAAAAGAAACAAGTTCTTTAACCATTTCTAACAAAATCGGCAAAATTCATAACTAATTATTTTGAAGAATGTACTTATAAAGAAGAATATGAGAAAAATATCATCATCATCATCGTCATCATTGTCGTTGTCGTCGTCGACCTCATTTTTGTTCAGTCACTGTCATATTGAACAGCAGAAAACAAGACATTTAAACAACAACAACAACAACGTCATCATCATCGTCATCATCATTGCTACATTTAGAGAAAATCTCCGGATTTTTAATGAAGAAGTTTTGGCAGGCCTGGTAATTTTATGATCATTTATCATCGTTCGTCGCATGTTGTAGTAGCATGTGCGTATCAGGGGGGTGGGGGGGGGGGATTGCTTGAACCCTCCTTTTGATTCTTGGGGAATTCAACAATTAAGTTGGAAATTATCAATAACTACCCAAGTACTGGCCGAAACAAAAGATTTCTGAAAATATTGCATCCGAAATGATTTTGATTCAAACAAAGACCTATATTATACATATTCAAACAAAGACCTATATTATATATATAAAGGTCTCTGATTCAAAGTACACAATAAATGGATACATTTTAAGCAGGCTCCGAAAGTGAACAAGTATAACTTATTCTTGTACTGTTTAAAAACAGATAACAAAGATACAATGTACATGCATCTGACTGCTAAATAGACAGCTTGGTAATGAAAGCTTAAGTAAAAAAAGAAAGACAGAAGCATAAACTTATTCACTGTAGCTAATACCAGTAAGAGTGTATAATAAACTAAAATTTCCCCAAATTTGTATTTTTCACGCATTTTCCCCCTTTTGACCAGCGTCCAGCATCTTCCCCTCTTCCTTAAAACAAACCCTGGTACATGTAGTTTGAGCTTTCGTTTTGGAATGGAAAAACTGTGAACTTTAATTTGACTCACAACATGCTTATTTAAGATAAAAAACGATAAGCTTCTCACAAGAGGGCAATTCAGGCAACATCAAAATGAAAAATTACCACAAAAATTCTACATATTCAAAAACAAGACCAGCCTTAAAGATTTTGAAGCAGCTGGCATAAAACTTAATTTCTTATGTATGTTACCTAACTGAAGTAATGCTTGTCATCTTTCTTCCAATCATTGCATTATCTCTAAATAAGGAAGAACTGCATATTTCTGATGTTTATTTGTCACATTTACCCCAGTCCAGTTAATGCAATGTCAGAGCAATTTAGACACCTGTCTTATTTAAAACTCTCTTATAATTAACTTGATGCATTCTTGGATATGGTTCTACAGATTCAATAAGTACTATGTCGACTGAGTTAATTTAAGTGAACAACTTAGGACCCTCTGCCTCATCTTACATTAAAATAATGTTTTGTATTTGCAGGTTTTTCCAGTTCATTCACCTGAAAGTCTAACAGAGGTAAGTTACCCCACATCTCAGTGATGGCTACTGGCCTGCCACACCCCACATCTCAGTGATGGCTACTGGTCTGTCACACCCCACATCTCAGTGATGGCTACTGGTCTGCCACACCCTACATCTCAGTGATGGCTGCTGGTCTGCCACACCCCACATCTCAGTGATGGCTACTGGTCTGCCACACCCCACATCTCAGTGATGGCTACTGGCCTTCTGCCACACCCCACATCTCAGTGATGGCTACTGGTCTGCCACACCCTACATCTCAGTGATGGCTACTCTACACCCCACATCTCAGTGATGGCTTCCGGCCTTATGCCACACCCCACATCTCAGTGATGGCTACTGGTCTGCCACACCCCACATCTCAGTGATGGCTATTGGTCTTCCACACCCCACATCTCAGTGATGGCTACTGGTCTGTCACACCCCACATCTCAGTGATGCCTACTGGTCTGCAACACCCCACATCTTGGTTATGGCTACTGGTCTGCCACACCCCACATCTCAGTGATGGCTACTGGTCTGCCACACCCCACATCTCAGTGATGGCTACTGGTCTGCCACACCCTACATCTAATTGATGACTACTGGCCTGCCACACCCCACATCTGAGCGATGGCTACTGGTCTGCCACACCCTACATCTCAGTGATGGCTACTGGTCTGCCACACCCTACATCTCAGTGATGGCTATTGGCCTTCTGCGACACCCCACATCTCAGTGATGCCTACTGGTCTGCCACACCCCACATCTAAGTGATGGCTGCTGGCCTGCCACACCCTACATCTCAGTGATGGCTACTGGTCTGCCACACCCCACATCTCAGTGATGGCTACTGGTCTGCCACACCCCACATCTCACTGATGGCTACTGGTCTGCCATACCCCACATCTAAGTGATGGCTATTGGCCTGCCACACCCCACGTCTCAGTGATGGCTACTGGCCTGCCACACCCTTCATCTCAGTGATGGCTCCTGGTCTGCCACACCCTACATCTCAGTGATGGCTATTGGCCTGCCACACCCCACATCTCAGTGATGCCTACTGGCCTTCTGCCACACCCCACATCACAGTGATGGCTACTGGCCTGCCATACCCCACATCTAAGTGATGGCTATTGGCCTGCCACACCCCACATCTAAGTGATGGCTACTGGTCTGCCACACCCTACATCTCAGTGATGGCTACTGGTCTGCCACACCCTACATCTCAGTGATGGCTTTTGGTCTGCCACACCCCACATCTAAGTGATGGCTACTGGTCTGCCACACCCACATCTCAGAGATGGCTACTGGCCTGCAACACCCCACATCTAAGTGATACCTACTGGTCTGCCACACCCTACATCTCAGTGATGGCTACTGGTCTGCCACACCCCACATCTAGGTGATGGCTATTGGCCTGCCACACCCCACATGTCAGTGATGGTTATTGGTCTGCCACACCCCACATCTTAGTGATGGCTACTGGTCTGCCACACCCCACATCTCAGTGATGGCTACTGGCCTGCCACACCCCACATCTAAGTGATGGCTACTGGTCTGCCAAACCCTACATCTCAGTGATGGCTACTGGTCTGCCACACCCCACATCTCAGTGATGGCTACTGGTCTGCCACACCCCACATCTAAGTGATGGCTATTGGCCTGCCACACCCCACATCTAAGTGATGGCTACTGGTCTGCCACATTCTACATCTCAGTGATGGCTACTGGCCTGTCACACCCAACATCTCAGTGATGGCTACTGGTCTGTCACACATCACATCTCAGTTATGGCTATTGGCCTGCCACACCCAACATCTAAGTGATGGCTACTGGTCTGCCACACCCCACATCTCAGTGATGGCTACTGGCCTTCTGCCACACCCCACATCTCAGTGATGGCTACTAGCCTTCTGCCACACCCCACATCTCAGTGATGGCTACTGGTCTGCAACACCCTACATCTCAGTGATGGCTACTGGTCTACCACACCCCACATCTCAGTGATGGCTACTGGTCTGCCACACCCAACATTTCAGTGATGGCGACTGGCCTTCTGCCACACCCCACATCTCAGTGATGGCTACTGGTCTGCCACACCACACATCTCAGTGTGGCTACTGGCCTTCTGCCACACCCCACATCTCAGTGATGGCTACTTCCCTTCTGCCACACCCCACATCACAGTGATGGCTACTGGTCTGCCACACCCTACATCTCAGTGATGGCTATTGGCCTTCTGCCACACCCCACATCTCAGTGATTCCTACTGGTCTGCCACACCCCACATCTCAGTGATGGCTGCTGGCCTGCCACACCCTACATCTCAGTGATGGCTACTGGTCTGCCACACCCCACATCTCAGTGATGCCTACTGCTCTGCCACACCTCATATCTCAGTCATGGCTACTGGTCTGCCACACCCCACATATCAGTGATGGCTACTGGCCTTCTGCCACACCCCACATCTCAGTGATGGCTACTGGTCTGCCTCACCCCACATCTCAGTGATGGCTGCTGGCCTGCCACACCCTACATCTCAGTGATGGCTACTGGTGTGCCACACCCCACATCTCAGTGATGGCTACTGGTCTGCAACACCCCACATCTCAGTCATGGTTACTGGTCTGCCACACCCCACATCTCAGTGATGGCTGCTGGCCTGCCACACCCTACATCTCAGTGATGGCTACTGGTCTGCCACACCCCACATCTCAGTGATGGCTACTGGTCTGCCACACCCCACATCTCACTGATGGCTACTGGTCTGCCATACCCCACATCTAAGTGATGGCTATTGGCCTGCTACACCCCACATCTCAGTGATGGCTACCTGCCTGCCACACCCTACATCTCAGTGATGGCTACTGGCCTGCCACACCCCACATCTCAGTGATGGCTACTGGTCTGCCATCCCCCCACATCTCAGTGATGGCTACTGGTCTGCCACACCCCACATCTCAGTGATGGCTACTGGTCTGTCACACCCCACATCTCAGTGATGGCTACTGGTCTGCCACACCCTACATCTCAGTCATGGCTACTGGTCTGCCACACCCCACATACCAGTGATGGCTACTGGCCTTCTGCCACACCCCACACCTCAGTGATGGCTACTGGTCTCTCACACCCCACACCTCAGTAATTTCTACTGGTCTCTCACACCCCACATTTCAGTGATGGCTACTGGTCTGCCACACCCTACATCTAAGTGATGGCTACCTGCCTGCCACACCCTACATCTCAGTGATGGCTACTGGCCTGCCACACCCCACATCTCAGTGATGGCTACTGGTCTGCCACCCCCCCCCACATCTCAGTGATGGCTACTGGTCTGCCACACCCCACATCTCAGTGATGGCTACTGGTCTGCCACACCCCACATCTCAGTGATGGCTACTGGTCTGCCACACCCTACATCTCAGTCATGGCTACTGGTCTGCCACACCCCACATACCAGTGATGGCTACTGGCCTTCTGCCACACCCCACACCTCAGTGATGGCTACTGGTCTCTCACACCCCACACCTCAGTAATTTCTACTGGTCTCTCACACCCCACATTTCAGTGATGGCTACTGGTCTGCCACACCCTACATCTAAGTGATGGCTACTTGTCTGCCACACCCCACACCTCAGTGATGGCTACTTGTCTGCCACACCCCACACCTCAGTGATGGCTACTGGTCTGCCACACCCCACATCTCAGTGATGGCTACTGGTCTGCCACACCCTACATCTCAGTGATGGCCACTGGCCTTCTGCCACACCCCACTTCTCAGAGATGGCTTCCGGCTTTCTGCCACATCCCACAACTCAGTGATGGCTACTGGCCTTCTGCCACACCCCACATTTCAGTGATGGCTACTGGTGTGCCACACCCCACATCTCAGTGATGGCTACTGGTCTGCCACACCCCACATCTCAGTCATGGCTACTGGTCTGCCACACCCCACATCTCAGTGATGGCTATTGGTCTTCCACACCCCACATCTCAGTGATGGCTTCTGGTCTTATGCCACACCCCACATCTCAGTGATGGCTACTGGTCTGCCACACCTCACATCTCAGTGATGGCTTCCGGCATTATGCCACACCCCACATCTCAGTGATGGCTTCTGGTCTGACACACCCCACATCTCAGTGATGGCTATTCGTCTGCCACACCTGTTATGCATACATGCTATTATGTTTGATCTCTTGCTAGAACTTTCTAGTATGTAGCTAGGAAAGGGTTAAGTCATTGTGGAAGTTTTTTCAATATGCATATAAACATATATGCTGTTTGCTATTATTGATTTTTCAAGATTGTTCTAGAATATACATGTACCGTAAGCTGTTCTATATTTAGACATGGAAAAACACTATGCTTTATGTAATCATTTAGCATGATAAATATAGACTTGTTGGTATATTCTGGAAGTATATTTGATGGAGAAATTGTCTGAAGGTTCTAGAAGCTTCTCTGGTAATATATATAATCGGATATCTGAAGCTGTTTTTGTTGGCATTCACGGATATAATAAATAAGTTTATAACTTTTAAAAGAAGATTATTCAACAAACGTGTTGTGATTATTTTGGCTTACTATATTGGAACTTCTGGACTTTCGGACAGTGATTTCAAAGTGATAATTCAGGATCAGAGGATTATAACATTTAAATATTGAACAAACTGTGGACAATTTAGGATTTTACTTTGAAATTGTGTGGAGATATAGCTATATAAGGTATTGTAAATTTCACTTGTTTGTTATTGTTTGTTTAATAAAATATATTTTTGTAATACTTGCTGTTGGTGATCATTCTGTTCGAATACCTGGTCGTAACACACCCTACATCTCAGTGATGCCTACTGGTCTGCCACACCCTACATCTCAGTGATGGCTACTGGTCTGCCACACCCTACATCTCAGTGATGGCTACTGGTCTGCCACACCCCACACCTCAGTGATGGCTATTGGTCTGCCACACCCTACATCTCAGTGATGGCTACTGGTCTGCCACACCCCACATCTCAGTGATGCCTACCGGGTCTGCCACACCCCACATCTCAGTGATGGCTACTGGTCTGCCACACCCCACATCTCAGTGATGGCTACTGGTCTGCCACCCCACATTTCAGTGATGGCTTCTGGTCTGCCACACCCCACATCAGTGATGGCTACCGGTCTGCCACACCCTACATCTCAGTGATGCCTACTGGTCTGCCACATCCCACATCTCAGTGATGCCTACTGCTCTGCCACACCCTACATCTCAGTGATGCCTACTGGTCTGCCACACCCTACATCTCAGTGATGGCTACTGGTCTGCCAACCCCCACATCTCAGTGATGGCTACTTGTCTGCCACACCCCACATCTCAGTGATCGCTACTGGTCTGCCACACCCTACATCTCAGTGCTGGCTACTGGTCTGCCACACCCCACATCTCAGAGATGGCTACTGGTCTGCCACACCCCACATCTCAGTGATGGCTACTGGTCTGCCACACCCTACATCTCAGTGATGGCTACTGGCCTTCTGCCACACCCCACTTCTCAGTGATGGCTTCCGGCCTTCTGCCACACCCCACTACTCAGTGATGGCTACTGGCCTTCTGCCACACCCCACATTTCAGTGATGGCTACTGGTCTGCCACACCCCACATCTCAGTGATGGCTACTGGTCTGCCACACCCCATATCTCAGTGATGGCTACTGGTCTGCCACACCCCACATCTCAGTCATGGCTACTGGTCTGCCACACCCCACATATCAGTGATGGCTACTGGCCCTCTGCGGCACCCCACACCTCAGTGATGGCTACTGGTCTCTCACACCCCACATCTCAGTGATGGCTACTGGTCTGCCACACCCTACATCTAAGTGATTGCTACTTGTCTGCCACACCCCACATCTCAGTGATGGCCACTTGTCTGCCACACCCCACATCTCAGTGATGGCTACTGGTCTGCCACACCCCACATCTCAGTGATGGCTACTGGTGTGCCACACCCCACATCTCAGTGATGGCTACTGGTGTGCCACACCCCACATCTCAGTGATGGCTACTGGTCTGCCACACCCAACATCTCAGTGATGGCTACTGGTCTGCCACACCCCACATCTCAGTGATGGCTATTGGTCTTCCACACCCCACATCTCAGTGATGGCTTCCGGTCTTATTCCACACCCCACATCTCAGTGATGGCTACTGGTCTGCCACACCACACATCTCAGTGATGGCTACTGGTCTGCCACACCCCACATCTCAGTGATGGCTTCCGGCCTTATGCCACACCCCACATCTCAGTGATGGCTACTGGTCTGACACACCCAACATCTCAGTGATGGCTATTGGTCTGCCACACCCCACATCTCAGTGATGCCTACTGGTCTGCCACACCCTACATCTCAGTGATGGCTTCTGGTCTGCCACACCCTACATCTTAGTGATGCCTACTGGTCTGCCACACCCTACATCTCAGTGATGGCTACTGGTCTGCAACACCCCACACCTCAGTGATGGCTATTGGTCTGCCACACCCTACATCTCAGTGATGGCTACTGGTCTGCCACACCCCACATCTCAGTGATGGCTATTGGTCTTCCACACCCCACATCTCAGTGATGGCTTCCGGTCTTATTCCACACCCCACATCTCAGTGATGGCTTCCGGCCTTATGCCACACCCCACATCTCAGTGATGGCTACTGGTCTGACACACCCAACATCTCAGTGATGGCTATTGGTCTGCCACACCTTACATCTCAGTGATGGCTACTGGTCTGCCACACCCCACATATCAGTCATGGCTACTGGTCTGCCACACCCCACATCTCAGTGATGCCTACTGGTCTGCCACACCCCACATCTCAGTGATGTCTTCCGGTCTTATGCCACACCCCACATCTCAGTGATGGCTACTGGTCTGCCGCACCACACATCTTAGTGATGGCTACTGGTCTGCCACACCCCACATCTCAGTGATGGCTTCCGGCCTTATGCCACACCCTACATCTCAGTGATGGCTACTGGTCTGCCACACCCCACATTTCAGTGATGGCTACTGGTCTGCCACACCCCACATCTCAGTAATGGCTACTGGTCTGCCACACCCCACATCTCAGTGATGGCTACTGGTCTGCCACACCCCACATCTCAGTGATGGCTACTGGTCTGCCACACCCCACATCTCAGTGATTGCTACTGGTCTGCCACACCCCAAATCTCAGTGATGGCTATTGGTCTGCCACACCCCACATCTCAGTAAGGGCTTCTCGTCTTATGCCACACCCCACATCTCAGTGATGGCTACTGGTCTGCCACAACACACATCTCAATTAATGGCTACTGGTCTGCCACACCCTACATCTCAGTGATGTCTTCCGGCCTTATGCCACACCCCACATCTCAGTGATGGCTACTGGTCTGACACACCCCACATCTCAGTGATGGCTATTGGTCTGCCACACCCTACATCTCAGTGATGCCTACTGGTCTGCCACACCCTACATCTCAGTTATGGCTACTGGTCTGCCACACCCTACATCTCAGTGATGCCTACTGGTCTGCCACACCCTACATTACAGTGATGGCTACTGGTCTGCTACATCCCACATCTCAGTGATGGCTACTGGTCTGCCACACCCCACTTCTCAGTGATGGTTTCTGGTCTGCCACACCCCACATCTCAGTGATGGCTATTGTTTGCCACACCCTACATCTCAGTGATGCCTACTGGTCTGCCACACCCTAGATCTCAGTGATGGCTACTGGTCTGCCACACCCCACATCTCAGTGATGGCTACTGGTGTGCCACACCCCACATCTCAGTGATGGCTACTGGTCTGCCACACCCCACATCTCAGTGATGGCTACTGGTCTGCCACACCCCACATCTCAGTGATGGCTACTGGACTGCCACACCCCACATCTCAGTGATGGCTATTGGTCTGCCACACCCCACATCTCAGTGATGGTGTATGGTCTTATGCCACACCCCACATCTCAGTGATGGCTACTGGCCTTCTGCCACACCCCACATCTCAGTGATGGCTACTGGTCTGCCACACCCCACATCTCAGTGATGGCTACTGGTCTGCCACACCCCACATCTCAGTGATGGCAATTGGTCTGCCACACCCCACATCTCAGTGATGGCTTCTGGTCTTATGCCACACCCCACATCTCAGTGATGGCTACTGGTCTGCCACACCACACATCTCAGTGATGGCTACTGGTCTGCCACACCCTACATCTCAGTGATGCCTACTTGTCTGCCACACCCTACATCTCAGTGATGGCTACTGGTCTGCAACACCCCACAACTCAGTGATGGCTATTGGTCTGCAACACCCTACATCTCAGTGATGCCTACTGGTCTGCCACACCCCACATTTCAGTGATGGCTACTGGTCTCTCACACCCCACATCTCAGTGATGGCTACTGGTCTGCCACACCCCACATCTCAGTGATGGCTACTGGTCTGCCACACCCCACATCTCAGTGATGGCTACTGGTCTGCCACACCCCACATCTCAGTGATTGCTACTGGTCTGCCACACCCCACATCTCAGTGATGGCTATTGGTCTGCCACACCCCACATCTCAGTAATGGCTTCTCGTCTTATTCCACACCCCACATCTCAGTGGTGGCTCCTGGTCTGCCACACCCCACATCTCAGTGAGGGCTATTGGCCTTCTGCCACACCCCACATCTGAGTGATGCCTACTGGTCTGCCACACCCTACATCTCAGTGATGCCTACTGGTCTGCCACACCCTACATTACAGTGATGGCTACTGGTCTGCTACATCCCACATCTCAGTGATGGCTACTGGTCTGCCACACCCCACTTCTCAGTGATGGCTTCTGGTCTGCCACACCCCACATCTCAGTGATGGCTATTGTTTGCCACATCCTACATCTCAGTGATGCCTACTGGTCTGCCACACCCTAGATCTCAGTGATGGCTACTGGTCTGCCACACCCCACATCTCAGTGATGCCTACTGGTCTGCCACACCCTACATCTCAGTGATGGCTACTGGTGTGCCACACCCCACATCTCAGTGATGGCTACTGGTCTGCCACACCCCACATCTCAGTGATGGCTACTGGACTGCCACACCCCACATCCCAGTGATGGCTATTGGTCTGCCACACCCCACATCTCAGTGATGGCGTACGGTCTTATGCCACACCCCACATCTCAGTGATGGCTACTGGCCTTCTGCCACACCCCACATCTCAGTGATGGCTACTGGTCTGCCACACCCCACATCTCAGTGATGGCTACTGGTCTGCCACACCCTACATCGCAGTGATGGCTATTGGTCTGCCACACCCCACATCTCAGTGATGGCTTCTGGTCTTATGCCACACCCCACATCTCAGTGATGGCTACTGGTCTGCCACACCACACATCTCAGTGATGGCTACTGGTTTGCCACACCCTACATCTCTGATGCCTACTTGTCTGCCACACCCTACATCTCAGTGATGGCTACTGGTCTGCAACACCCCACAACTCAGTGATGGCTATTGGTCTGCAACACCCTACATCTCAGTGATGCCTACTGGTCTGCCACACCCCACATTTCAGTGATGGCAACTGGTCTCTCACACCCCACATCTCAGTGATGGCTACTGGTCTGCCACACCCCACATCTCAGTGATGGCTACTGGTCTGCCACACCCCACATCTCAGTGATTGCTACTGGTCTGCCACACCCCACATCTCAGTGATGGCTATTGGTCTGCCACACCTCACATCTCAGTAATGGCTTCTCGTCTTATTCCACACCCCACATCTCAGTGGTGGCTACTGGTCTGCCACACCACACATCTCAATGATGGCTACTGGTCTGCCACATCCTACATCTCAGTGATGTCTTCCGGCCTTATGCCACACCCCACATCTCAGTGATGGCTACTGGTCTGACACACCCCACATCTCAGTGATGGATATTGGTCTGCCACACCCTACATCTCAGTGATGCCTACTGGTCTGCCACACCCTACATCTCAGTTATGGCTACTGGTCTGCCACACCCTACATCTCAGTGATGCCTACTGGTCTGCCACACCCTACATCTCAGTGATGGCTATTGGTCTGCCACACCCAACACCTCAGTGATGGCTATTTGTCTGCCACACCCTACATCTCAGTGATGGCTACTGGTCTGCCACACCCCACATCTTGGTAATGGCTCCTGGTCTGCCACACCCCACATCTCAGTGATGGCTATTGGCCTTCTGCCACACCCCACATCTCAGTGATTGCTACTGGTCTGCCACACCCCACACCTCAGTGATGGCTATTGGTCTGCCACACCCCACATCTCAGTAATGGCTTCTCGTCTTATGCCACACCCCACATCTCAGTGATGGCTACTGGTCTGCCACAACACACATCTCAATGATGGCTACTGGTCTGCCACACCCTACATCTCAGTGATGTCTTCCGGCCTTCTGCCACACCCAACATCTCAGTGATGCCTACTGGTCTGCCACACCCTACATCTCAGTGATGCCTACTGGTCTGCCACACCCTACATCGCAGTGATGGCTACTGGTCTGCTACATCCCACATCTCAGTGATGGCTACTGGTCCGCCACACCCCACTTCTCAGTGATGGCTTCTGGTCTGCCACACCCCACATCTCAGTGATGGCTATTGTTTGCCACACCCTACATCTCAGTGATGCCTACTGGTCTGCCACACCCTAGATCTCAGTGATGGCTACTGGTCTGCCACACCCCACATCTCAGTGATGCCTACTGGTCTGCCACACCCTACATATCAGTGATGGCTACTGGAGTGCCACACCCTACATCTCAGTGATGGCTACTGGTCTGCCACACCCCACATCTCAGTGATGGCTACTGTTCTGCCACACCCCACATCTCAGTGATGGCTTCCGGCCTTATGCCACACCCCACATCTCAGTGATGGCTACTGGTCTGACACACCCAACATCTCAGTGATGGCTATTGGTCTGCCACACCCCACATCTCAGTGATGCCTACTGGTCTGCCACACCCTACATCTCAGTGATGGCTTCTGGTCTGCCACACCCTACATCTTAGTGATGCCTACTGGTCTGCCACACCCTACATCTCAGTGATGGCTACTGGTCTACAACACCCCACACCTCAGTGATGGCTATTGGTCTGCCACACCCTACATCTCAGTGAAGGCTACTGGTCTGCCACACCCCACATCTCAGTGATGGCTATTGGTCTTCCACACCCCACATCTCAGTGATGGCTTCCGGTCTTATTCCACACCCCACATCTCAGTGATGGCTTCCGGCCTTATGCCACACCCCACATCTCAGTGATGGCTACTGGTCTGACACACCCAACATCTCAGTGATGGCTATTGGTCTGCCACACCTTACATCTCAGTGATGGCTACTGGTCTGCCACACCCCACATATCAGTCATGGCTACTGGTCTGCCACACCCCACATCTCAGTGATGCCTACTGGTCTGCCACACCCCACATCTCAGTGATGGCTTCCGGTCTTATGCCACACCCCACATCTCAGTGATGGCTACTGGTCTGCCGCACCACACATCTTAGTGATGGCTACTGGTCTGCCACACCCTACATCTCAGTGATGGCTTCCGGCCTTATGCCACACCCTACATCTCAGTGATGGCTACTGGTCTGCCACACCCCACATTTCAGTGATGGCTACTGGTCTGCCACACCCCACATCTCAGTAATGGCTACTGGTCTGCCACACCCCACATCTCAGTGATGGCTACTGGTCTGCCACACCCCACATCTCAGTGATGGCTACTGGTCTGCCACACCCCACATCTCAGTGATTGCTACTGGTCTGCCACACCCCACATCTCAGTGATGGCTATTGGTCTGCCACACCCCACATCTCAGTAAGGGCTTCTCGTCTTATGCCACACCCCACATCTCAGTGATGGCTACTGGTCTGCCACAACACACATCTCAATGATGGCTACTGGTCTGCCACACCCTACATCTCAGTGATGTCTTCCGGCCTTATGCCACACCCCACATCTCAGTGATGGCTACTGGTCTGACACACCCCACATCTCAGTGATGGCTATTGGTCTGCCACACCCTACATCTCAGTGATGCCTACTGGTCTGCCACACCCTACATCTCAGTTATGGCTACTGGTCTGCCACACCCTACATCTCAGTGATGCCTACTGGTCTGCCACATCCTACATTACAGTGATGGCTACTGGTCTGCTACATCCCACATCTCAGTGATGGCTACTGGTCTGCCACACCCCACTTCTCAGTGATGGCTTCTGGTCTGCCACACCCCACATCTCAGTGATGGCTATTGTTTGCCACACCCTACATCTCAGTGATGCCTACTGGTCTGCCACACCCTAGATCTCAGTGATGGCTACTGGTCTGCCACACCCCACATCTCAGTGATGCCTACTGGTCTGCCACACCCTACATCTCAGTGATGGCTACTGGTGTGCCACACCCCACATCTCAGTGATGGCTACTGGTCTGCCACACCCCACATCTCAGTGATGGCTACTGGTCTGCCACACCCCACATCTCAGTGATGGCTACTGGACTGCCACACCCCACATCTCAGTGATGGCTATTGGTCTGCCACACCCCACATCTCAGTGATGGCGTATGGTCTTATGCCACACCCCACATCTCAGTGATGGCTACTGGCCTTCTGCCACACCCCACATCTCAGTGATGGCTACTGGTCTGCCACACCCCACATCTCAGTGATGGCTACTGGTCTGCCACACCCCACATCTCAGTGATGGCTATTGGTCTGCCACACCCCACATCTCAGTGATGGCTTCTGGTCTTATGCCACACCCCACATCTCAGTGATGGCTACTGGTCTGCCACACCACACATCTCAGTGATGGCTACTGGTCTGCCACACCCTACATCTCAGTGATGCCTACTTGTCTGCCACACCCTACATCTCAGTGATGGCTACTGGTCTGCAACACCCCACAACTCAGTGATGGCTATTGGTCTGCAACACCCTACATCTCAGTGATGCCTACTGGTCTGCCACACCCCACATTTCAGTGATGGCTACTGGTCTCTCACACCCCACATCTCAGTGATGGCTACTGGTCTGCCACACCCCACATCTCAGTGATGGCTACTGGTCTGCCACACCCCACATCTCAGTGATGGCTACTGGTCTGCCACACCCCACATCTCAGTGATTGCTACTGGTCTGCCACACCCCACATCTCAGTGATGGCTATTGGTCTGCCACACCCCACATCTCAGTAATGGCTTCTCGTCTTATTCCACACCCCACATCTCAGTGGTGGCTCCTGGTCTGCCACACCCCACATCTCAGTGAGGGCTATTGGCCTTCTGCCACACCCCACATCTGAGTGATGCCTACTGGTCTGCCACACCCTACATCTCAGTGATGCCTACTGGTCTGCCACACCCTACATTACAGTGATGGCTACTGGTCTGCTACATCCCACATCTCAGTGATGGCTACTGGTCTGCCACACCCCACTTCTCAGTGATGGCTTCTGGTCTGCCACACCCCACATCTCAGTGATGGCTATTGTTTGCCACATCCTACATCTCAGTGATGCCTACTGGTCTGCCACACCCTAGATCTCAGTGATGGCTACTGGTCTGCCACACCCCACATCTCAGTGATGCCTACTGGTCTGCCACACCCTACATCTCAGTGATGGCTACTGGTGTGCCACACCCCACATCTCAGTGATGGCTACTGGTCTGCCACACCCCACATCTCAGTGATGGCTACTGGACTGCCACACCCCACATCCCAGTGATGGCTATTGGTCTGCCACACCCCACATCTCAGTGATGGCGTACGGTCTTATGCCACACCCCACATATCAGTGATGGCTACTGGCCTTCTGCCACACCCCACATCTCAGTGATGGCTACTGGTCTGCCACACCCCACATCTCAGTGATGGCTACTGGTCTGCCACACCCCACATCTCAGTGATGGCTATTGGTCTGCCACACCCCACATCTCAGTGATGGCTTCTGGTCTTATGCCACACCCCACATCTCAGTGATGGCTACTGGTCTGCCACACCACACATCTCAGTGATGGCTACTGGTTTGCCACACCCTACATCTCTGATGCCTACTTGTCTGCCACACCCTACATCTCAGTGATGGCTACTGGTCTGCAACACCCCACAACTCAGTGATGGCTATGGGTCTGCAACACCCTACATCTCAGTGATGCCTACTGGTCTGCCACACCCCACATTTCAGTGATGGCAACTGGTCTCTCACACCCCACATCTCAGTGATGGCTACTGGTCTGCCACACCCCACATCTCAGTGATGGCTACTGGTCTGCCACACCCCACATCTCAGTGATTGCTACTGGTCTGCCACACCCCACATCTCAGTGATGGCTATTGGTCTGCCACACCCCACATCTCAGTAATGGCTTCTCGTCTTATTCCACACCCCACATCTCAGTGGTGGCTACTAGTCTGCCACACCACACATCTCAATGATGGCTACTGGTCTGCCACACCCTACATCTCAGTGATGTCTTCCGGCCTTATGCCACACCCCACATCTCAGTGATGGCTACTGGTCTGACACACCCCACATCTCAGTGATGGATATTGGTCTGCCACACACTACATCTCAGTGATGCCTACTGGTCTGCCACACCCTACATCTCAGTTATGGCTACTGGTCTGCCACACCCTACATCTCAGTGATGCCTACTGGTCTGCCACACCCTACATCTCAGTGATGGCTATTGGTCTGCCACACCCAACACCTCAGTGATGGCTATTTGTCTGCCACACCCTACATCTCAGTGATGGCTACTGGTCTGCCACACCCCACATCTTGGTAATGGCTCCTGGTCTGCCACACCCCACATCTCAGTGATGGCTATTGGCCTTCTGCCACACCCCACATCTCAGTGATTGCTACTGGTCTGCCACACCCCAAATCTCAGTGATGGCTATTGGTCTGCCACACCCCACATCTCAGTAATGGCTTCTCGTCTTATGCCACACCCCACATCTCAGTGATGGCTACTGGTCTGCCACAACACACATCTCAATGATGGCTACTGGTCTGCCACACCCTACATCTCAGTGATGTCTTCCGGCCTTCTGCCACACCCCACATCTCAGTGATGCCTACTGGTCTGCCACACCCTACATCTCAGTGATGCCTACTGGTCTGCCACACCCTACATCGCAGTGATGGCTACTGGTCTGCTACATCCCACATCTCAGTGATGGCTACTGGTCCGCCACACCCCACTTCTCAGTGATGGCTTCTGGTCTGCCACACCCCACATCTCAGTGATGGCTATTGTTTGCCACACCCTACATCTCAGTGATGCCTACTGGTCTGCCACACCCTAGATCTCAGTGATGGCTACTGGTCTGCCACACCCCACATCTCAGTGATGCCTACTGGTCTGCCACACCCTACATATCAGTGATGGCTACTGGAGTGCCACACCCTACATCTCAGTGATGGCTACTGGTCTGCCACAGCCCACATCTCAGTGATGGCTACTGTTCTGCCACACCCGACATCTCAGTGATGGCTACTGGTCTGCCACACCCAACATCTCAGTGATGGCTATTGGTCTGCCACACCCTACATCTCAGTGATGGCTTACGGTCTTATGCCACACCCCACATCTCAGTGATGGCTACTGGCCTTCTGCCACACCCCACATCTCAGTGATGGCTACTGGTCTGCCACACCCCACATCTCAGTGATGGCTATTTGTCTGCCACACCCCACATCTCAGTGATGGCTTCTGGTCTTATGCCACACCCCACACCTCAGTGATGGCCACTGGTCTGCCACACCACACATCTCAGTGATGGCTACTGGTCTGCCACACCCTTCATCTCAGTGATGCCTAATTGTCTGCCACACCCTACATCTCAGTGATGGCTACTGGTCTGCAACACCCTACACCTCAGTGATGGCTATTGGTCTGCAACACCCTACATCTCAGTGATGCCTACTGGTCTGCCACACCCCACATTTCAGTGATGGCTACTGGTCTGCCACACCCCACATCTCAGTGATAGCTACTGGTCTGCCACACCACACATCTCAGTGATGGCTACTGGTCTGCCACACCCCACATCTCAGTGATGGCTACTGGTCTGCCACACCCCACATCTCAGTGATTGCTACTGGTCTGCCACACCCCACATCTCAGTGATGGCTATTGGTCTGCCACACCTCACATCTCAGTAATGGCTTCTTGTCTTATTCCACACCCCACATCTCAGTGGTGGCTACTGGTCTGCCACACCACACATCTCAATGATGGCTACTGGTCTGCCACACCCTACATCTCAGTGATGTCTTCCGGCCTTATGCCACACCCCACATCTCAGTGATGGCTACTGGTCTGACACACCCCACATCTCAGTGATGGCTATTGGTCTGCCACACCCTACATCTCAGTGATGCCTACTGGTCTGCCACACCCTACTTCTCAGTTATGGCTACTGGTCTGCCACACCCTACGTCTCAGTCATGCCTACTGGTCTGCCACACCCTACATCTCAGTGATGGCTACTGGTCTGCCACACCCCACATCTTTGTATTAATGGCTCCTGGTCTGCCACACCCCACATCTCAGTGATGGCTCCTGGTCTGCCACACCCCACATCTCAGTAATGGCTATTGGCCTTCTGCCACACCCCACATCTCAGTGATGCCTACTGGTCTGCCACACCCTACATCTCAGTGATGCCTACTGGTCTGCCACACCCTACATCTCAGTGATGGCTACTGGTCTGCTTCATCCCACATCTCAGTGATGGCTACTGGTCTCCCACACCCCACATCACAGTGATGGCTTCTCGTCTGCCACACCCCACATCTCAGTGATGGCTTCTGGTCTGCCACACCCCACATCTTGGTTATGGCTCCTGGTCTGCCACACCCCACATCTCAGTGATGGCTATTGGGCTTCTGCCACACCCCACATCTCAGTGATGCCTACTGGTCTGCCACACCCTCCATCTCAGTGATGGCTACTGGTCTGCTACATCCAACATCTCAGTGATGGCTACTGGTCTGCCACACCCCACATCTCAGTGATGGCTTCTGGTCTGCCACACCCCACATCTCAGTGATGGCTATTGTTTGCCACACCCTACATCTCAGTGATGGCTACTGGTCTGCCACACCCCACATCTCAGTGATGCCTACTGGTCTGCCACACCCTACATCTCAGTGATGGCTACTGGTCTGCCAAACCCCACATCTCAGTGATGGCTACTGGTCTGCCACACCCCACATCTCAGTGATGGCTATTGGTCTGCCACACCCCACATCTCAGTGATGGCTTTCGGTCTTATGCCACACCCCACATCTCAGTGATGGCTACTGGCCTTCTGCCACACCTCACATCTCAGTGATGGCTACTGGTCTGCCACACCCCACATCTCAGTGATGGCTACCGGTCTGCCACACCCCACATCTCAGTGATGGCTATTGGTCTGCCACACCCCACATCTCAGTGATGGCTTCTGGTCTTATGCCACACCTCACATCTCAGTGATGGCTACTGGTCTGCCACACCACACATCTCAGTGATGGCTACTGGTCTGCCACACCCCACATCTCAGTGATGGCTTCCGGCCTTATGCCATACCCCACATTTCAGTGATGGCTACTGGTCTGACACACCCCACATATCAGTGATGGCTATTGGTCTCCCACACCCCAGATCTCAGTGATGGCAATTGGCCTTCTGCCACCTTCCACATCTCAGTGATGCCTACTGCTCTGCCACACCCTACATCTCAGTGATGGCTACTGGTCTGCCACACCCCACTTCTCAGTCATGGCTACTGGTCTGCCACACCTCACATTTCAGTGATGGCTTCTAGTCTGCCACACCCCACATCTCAGTGATGGCTACTGGTCCGCCACACCCTACATCTCAGTGATGCCTACTGGTCTGCCACACCCGACATCTCAGTGATGCCTACTGGCCTGCCACACCCTACATCTCAGTAATGCCTATTGGTCTGCCACACCCTACATCTCAGTGATGGCTACTGGTGTGCCACATCCCGCATCTCAGTGATGGCTACTGGTCTGCCACACCCCACATCTCAGTGATGGCTTCTGGTCTGCAACACCCCACATCTCCGTGATGGCTATTGGTCTGCCACACCCTACATCTCAGTGATGGCTACTGGTCTGCCACACCCTAGATCTCAGTGATGGCTACTGGTCTGCCACACCCTACATCTCAGTGATGGCTACTGGTCTGCCACACCCTACATCTCAGTGATGGCTACTGGTCTGCCACACCCTACATCTCAGTGATGGCTACTGGTCTGCCACAGCCCACATCTCAGTGATGGCTATTGGTCTGCCACACCCCACATCTCCGTGATGGCTATTGGTCTGCCACACCCTACATCTCAGTGATGGCTACTGGTCTGCCACACCCTACATCTCAGTGATGTCTACTGGTCTGCCACACCCTAGATCTCAGTGATGGCTACTGGTCTGCCACACCCCACATCTCCGTGATGGCTATTGGTCTGCCACACCCTACATCTCAGTGATGGCTACTGGTCTGCCACACCCTACATCTCAGTGATGGCTACTGGTCTGCCACACCCCACATCTCAGTGATGCATACTGGTCTGCCACACCCTACATCTCAGTGATGGCTACTGGTCTGCCACACCCCACATCCCAGTGATGGCTACTGGTCTGCCACACCCCACATCTCAGTGATGGCTACTGGCCTTCTGCAACACCCTACATCTCAGTGATGGCTACTGGTCTGCCACACCCCACATCTCAGTGTTGCCTACTGGCCTGCCACACCCCACATCTCAGTGATGGCTACTGGTCTGTCACACCCCACATCTCAGTGATGGCTACTGGTCTGCCACACCCCACATCTCAGTGATGGCTACTGGCCTTCTGCAACACCCCACACCTCAGTGATGGCTACTGGTCTGCCACACCCCACATCTCAGTGATGCCTACTGGTCTGCCACACCCTACATCTCAGTGATGCCTACTGGTCTGTCACACCCCACATCTCTGTGATGGCTACTGGTCTGCCACACCCCACATCTCAGTGATGGCTACTGGTCTGCCACACCCCACATCTCAGTGATGGCTACTGGTCTGCCACACCCCACATCATTTCAGTGATGGCTTCCCTTCTCTCACACCCCACATCTCAGTGATGGTTACTGGTCTCTCACACCCCACATCTCAGTGATGGCTACTGGTCTCTCACACCCCACATCTCAGTGATGGCTACTGGTCTGCCACACCCCACATCATCTCAGTGATGGCTACTGGTCTCTCACACCCCACATCTCAGTGATGGTTACTGGTCTCTCACACCCCACATCTCAGTGATGGCTACTGGTCTCTCACACCCAACATCTCAGTGATGGCTACTGGTCTGCCGCACCCCACATCATATCAGTGATGGCTTCCCTTCTCTCACACCCCACATGTCAGTGATGGTTACTGGTCTCTCACACCCCACATCTCAGTGATGGCTACTGGTCCCTCACACCCCACATCTCAGTGATGGCTACTGGTCTGCCACACCCCACATCATGTCAGTGATGACTTCCCTTCTCTCACACCCCACATCTCAGTGATGGTTACTGGTCTCTCACATCCCACATCTCAGTGATTGTTACTGGTCTCTCACATCCCACATCTCGGTGATGGTTACTGGTCTCTGACATCCCACATCTCGGTGATGGTTACTGGTCTCTCACATCCTACATCTCAGTGATGGTTACTGGTCTCTCACATCCCACATCTCAGTGATGGTTACTGGTCTCTGACATCCCACATCTCGGTGATGGTTACTGGTCTGCCACATTCCACATCTTAGTGATGGTTACTGGTCTCTCACATCCTACATCTCAGTGATGGTTACAGGTCTCTCACATCCCACATCTCAGTGATGGTTACTGGTCTCTCATATCCTTCATCTCAGTGATGGCTTTCTTTTTTTATGAATCATGTAATGAACTGATTTCAATGCTCGTGAGAGAGAAAAAGGACATTGTCGAGACTAGTTCTTTGAACTCATTCTACTAGAGGATATCTGCCTGTCCTGGAATGATTTGTCATTATTTCTGTACTGCCATATTTCAGATAGTTATCTGGAAGAGGTACAATGATTTCAAACAACTCTACAAAGCCATGAACAATCTGCACAAGTCTCTACATCGCAGAGAGGAATTTCCGAATTTTGCCAAACCAAAGCTATTTGGTAAGTTACATATCATTTGACTAATTTTATTTAAAGCTTCATTGTTCATTTTTGCAATGCCCTTTCAAAGAAAAACAGAAATATAAAGAGATTGCTTTGTCTGTCTATCTAGCCATCCACCTTGGCTATAACTTAGACGTCTTTTAATTATTTCTTTAAATTAGTTGCTAACAATAATAGGGTCTTGATAAAGCCAAAATCTTAAGGTCAACGTCAAATATGACAAAGTGATGGCAATGGTTTTTTACCATAACAAACTGATGCCAAAAGTCAGCGTCTCTCAGTGGAAAGATTTTCCCTAATAAAAATCACTTTTCCCAAACAAAAATCATTCTCTTATAAAGTTAATCAAAATAATAAAAAGACGCTTAATTTTTAGTTTAGTTTGACTTATTTTATCTAAAAATCTAAAATCTACACATATTTTTATGAATTTCAGTTAGAAGCTGTTTCGGCTAGTTATGCCCTTTTAAATGCAACTTTAATCTGAAACATTATGTTGCGTATAATTTTGAAAGTAATTGTCTTATTCAATTAATACTTGGAATATGTCATTTGCATGAACAAAGCCATTGGTGACAACAAGAATGATAATTCATGTTTCACTATTTTTGAGTTATGCCCCTTTCATAATTATGCAATTTTTTGTGACACGTGTTCAGAGCAAATTCTAGTTTGTACTTTCATTTGTTACGGAAACTCAGATTTGGCTATAACTTTGCTGTTTCTTAGTGTTTTTTCCTCAATAAACTTAAATAACTTCCTTTTGCAACAGCGTTGTGTCCATTATTGACAGGTATTTTTGAGATTGACCTTTCACATGTAAACCTAAAATCATGACCATGCAAACCACCAAGTTTGAGGTCACTGTCATCCAGCACTCTGTAGCTATTGATCAGACTAGTTTTTTGCATCCAAGGTCATGTTGACTTGTTGACCTAAACATCAATAGGGGTCATCTACTTGTCTAACAAACTTACATAGTAAGAGGTCATTATGACCTGTTGACCTAAACATCAATAGAAGTCATTTACTTGTCATGTCTAACAAACTTACATAGTAAGAGGTCATGTTGACTTGTTGACCTTAACATCAATAGAAGTCATTTACTTGTCATGTCTAACAAACTTACATAGTAAGAGGTCATGTTGACCTGTGACCTAAACATCAATAGGGGTCATCTACTTGTCATGTCTAACAAACTTACATAGTAAGAGGTCATGTTGACTTGTTGACCTAAACATCAATAGAAGTCTTTTACTTGTCATGTCTAACAAACTTACATAGTAAGAGGTCATGTTGACTTGTTGACCTAAACATCAATAGAAGCCATAAACTTGTCATGTCTAACAAACTTACATAGTAAGAGGTCATGTTGACTTGTTGACCTAAACATCAATAGAAGTCATTTACTTGTCATGTCTAACAAACTTACATAGTAAGAGGTCATGTTGACTTGTTGACCAAAACATCAATAGGGGTCATCTACTTGTCATGTCTAACAAACTTACATAGTAAGAGGTCATGTTGACTTGTTGACCTAAACATCAATAGGGGTCATCTACTTGTCATGTCTAATGAACTTACATAGTAAGAGGTCATGTTGACTTGTTGACCTAAACATCCATAGGGGTCATCTACTTGTCATGTCTAACAAACTTACATAGTAAGAGGTCATGTTGACTTGTTGACCTAAACATCAAAAGAAGTCATTTACTTGTCATGTCTAACAAACTTACAGAGTAAGAGGTCATGTTGACTTGTTGACCTTAACATCAATAGAAGTCATTTACTTGTCATGTCTAACAAACTTACATAGTAAGAGGTCATGTTGATTGACTTGTTGACCTAAACATTAATAGAAGTCATTTACTTGTCATGTCTAACAAACTTACATAGTAAGAGGTCATGTTGACTTGTTGACCTAAACATCAATAGAAGTCATTTACTTGTCATGTCTAACAAACTTACATAGTAAGAGGTCATGTTGACTTGTTGACCTAAACATCAATAGAAGTCATTTACTTGTCATCTCTTAAACTTACATAGTAAGAGGTCATGTTGACCTGTTGACCTAAACATCAATAGGGGTCATCTACTTGTCATGTCAAACAAGCTTACATAGTAAGAGGAAACTAGTCCCCAGTGATTTCTAGTTATTGATTTGACAAGGTTCTTGCATATAATGATATTCTCTATTATTGGATCAGACAAATTTCTTGTGACCTTGACCTTTGACATGTTGACCTCAAAATCAATTCTGTCATGTTTAAGGACTGATGCTCGAGCTTTTTCTATTTGTTTGTTTGAACAAGGTTTTAAAATTATAGGTCAATGTAGCCTTGAGCTTTGTCCTGTTGACCAAATGACACCACACAACTTTGATTGTCACAGCTATGTATGTTTGTATTACCAGACATTCTGAGTCACCACATAACATAGATCTTCTTAAGACACAGCTACAAACAGTGATTTCATCTAATATTTTGAGTCACCACCATTGTATAATACGAGGGCTATTCCATAAATCCACAGAATTCATTAATATATTTAATGTTAGTTATGTAAAAAAAAAAATGTACTGTGACATACCTTTACTTTTCCCTTGTGTAAAATTTCATTACAATACATCAAGCATGAAATTTTACAGATAACTATAAAGAATGGTACCAAGTAGTACTTGAAGCAGTGTAGGTGCTAGATTTCAACTCATCTGCTAAGCCTATGTTCCAAACTGTCAACCTCCGTGTCAATCAGCCCCTTGACTAACTTTGCTCTTCTGATACTCACTGCACTTGTTGGACACCCCAGGTCTCTTGTTATCAAACACTGATGTTCTACCTTCACTAAACCTGTCATGCCATTTGTAGACAAATGTTTTCCTGCACATTATTTAGGAAGAGTGTCCAACTCGTTGATACACGTGTTTCCGCTGGATTTTCAGTCCAACACAAATTTTCATGACGGAACGTAATTCAATTTCATCAGTTGATGTCAAACATTTTTCTGAAATAATAACAAAAAAACTCTGCTGAGAGGTAACCGTTCAACACAATTGTCTTTAAACAGACAAGAAATGATGTTCATACTTTGATGAAAGGTCAGACACATTGTGCAAAAATTGTGGAGGTTTTGACTACTTAACAGCTTTAATATTATGTCCTAAGGCTTGAAAACCCAGCATGCTTCAGGGGTTTATATATTGGTTGTGTCTCGATAAGAATCTAGTCAATATCTGGGTAGAAGATGTGTAAGCAGACGGATAGCTCAGTCGGGAGAGCACTCACCCTGTAAGCAAGGGGTCCTGGCTTTGTCCCGGTCTGGCTGCACATTCTTTCTCACCCTGTGACATTTGGCGCCCAACGGGGGGACCGTGTCAGCATTGCATGCTTAGTCTAAGATGTCTGCAATTGGGAATATAAAGTACCCTCTGGAATTCGAGGTTGTGGGGGGAAAATGTCGGTACGAATCAAGTCACTTTCTGAGGAGAAGATGTGTAAGCAGCCCAGATAGCTCAGTCAGGAGAGCACTCGCCCTGTAAAGGAGAGGTCCCGGGTTCAAGTCCTGGTATGGCTGCACATTCTTTCTCTACCTGAGACATTTGGTGCCCAATGGGGGGACCGTGACAGCATTGCATGGTAAAGTCTAATACACCTGCAATTGTTAATATAAAGTACCCTCTAGAATGCGAGGACGAATTTCCAAGTTATGGGGGGGGAATATGTCTCTGGTACGAATCTAGTCACTATCTGGGTAGAATATGTGTAAGCGTACGGATAGCTCAGTCGGGTAGAGCACTCGCCCTGTAAGCAAGGGGTTCTGGGTTCGAGTCCCGGTCTGGCTGCACATTCTTTCTCGCCCTGTGACAGTTGCTATAGATACCACTTAATGAGTAATAAAATATAACACATATTCATACTATATACATTCATCTAAATACATTTTAGAGAGTATGTGCGCAAAATTTTGTGTAATTGTATTTAAAAATGAGTGTTTTAGAGGAAATTCCGCAGATTTATGGAACAGCCCTTGTATATATTTTAACAGAACTTGACCATTTAAGGGCTTACTACACTCCTTCCAATCACATACATTGATAAAAAGAAAATTATAAAAATCTCAATAACGGCAAAATACCATTCAATGAAATTTTGCACAAATGAGTGTTACTAAATGTATCCTTTTTTTGCATATGGTATGACACGTTACAACAGTAAAGAAAAACAACAAGATCTAAAAATTCCCTAAACTTCTATTTACATAAATTCACAAAAACTAAATAACACAAAACATCATTTTAAATGCCCACATGAGTAATATGATACTGACAACAATATGTTGTGTCCTCTTGACTTACATATGTAAACTCTCAAAGGTATTAGTAAAAGTGTGTTTGACCTTCAATTTCCTGGTCGTGTAAACGGATAACAATCATTGATTTCTCTTAAGTAGTTAAAAGTTCTTTACAAAGTGCACAACATTTTCTTGTCAGTATCATTTCACTTATGCGGGAATTTAAAATTATGATTTGTATTGCTTAGTTTTTTTGAATTATGTAAATATAAGTTAAAAGAATTTTTAGGTCAACCTTTTTTTTATTCACTTTTCTAATGTGTCTTACTGTATGCAAAATAAAGATACATTAGTAACATTCATATGTGCAAAGTATCATTGAACGACATTTTACCGTTACTGAGATTTTAATAAAAAAAATTTATCGATGAACGTGCTTGGGAGGAGTGTAGTAAGCCCTTAATGAACATTTTAGAGGTAAAAATCAGCTTTATACAAGCATTGGTATCTCGAGGGTAACTACCTTGGTTCAAGGGTCAAAGAACTCCCTCTATGAGATGGTTGTTCAACCTATTACTCCATATATGGCTGTTATCACAGTGTAGATCCAGTGCCATCTGATCAGGATTTACACTGTTCCCTATTGATTCATAAAGTTGTTTCAGCAAAAGAAGTGACCAGTGTACTCGTAGATCCAGATCAGATAGTGCTGATGTGCCTGCTGATCTGGATCTACACCAGTTGCAGATGTGATAAATCCTATATATCTGGAGTTAAAGGTTAAATGCCTAATAGGTTCTTTCATAATATCTTTTACATGTGTATCTTTCATGAACTTTGCCAGCTTGTATGCTCAGTTATTGATCTCCATTACTGTTGTTAGTTATTGTAGGAAAAATGGAACTAAATCCTTCTATTCATCTGACACACAAACAGTTTTGATTATGTGCTTGGAGAGAATGTATTCCCTGATTCATCTAAAAGGATGCTTATCTGAACCTATTGTATAGTTCTGCCATTTATTATCCCACGCCTGAGTGTGTTGTTGAAAAGCAATTTCATTGAAACTGAGGAAGTTTTTAGATGAAATTAAGTAAGAATAATTAAAGAGCTATTTATTATTATTGGTAACTTAAAACTACAAAAGCAATCTGACCTTCACATTATTCCCTGTTAGCTACTGTTCTATTTTCTTCATACTTGAATTAAGGGCAAGTTACATTCTGATAAATGAAATAATTTAGCATCTGCTTTTATTGATTGTAATTTTAGCTCTGTTACGTTCACAGACAATAAATCTTGTTTTATGACATAATTTAAGAATTAAGATCTTGAGTGAAAGTTTGATGGTGATTTTGAACATATTTTAGGTCGTTTTGATGAGTTAGTGATTGAGGAGAGAAGAGCCAGTGCCCTGGATCTCCTTAACTTCATTGGCAGACAGTCTCATCTCTATAGATCTCAACTGTTCTCAAAATTCCTGGAGGTTTGTTTATTTTTCTCAGGTTCTTATTGCTTAGTATTATGTTCACAAATCCTCCCCCTAAGATCATAAAACTAAAACTGGAGACCAGTCTCAAATCTCAAGCATCTGATTGGCTGAAATGGCAACTGGTCGCCGTTTCAGCCAATCAGATCATTGAGATTTGAGACCGGTCTCCAATGTCAGTTTTATGATCTAAAGCCTGCCTCACACAGAACACGGTTGGGCATACGGTTCCAATACGGTATACTCGGTTATACACGGGTTGACTGGTACGAGTATTGAGCTCCAACCGTACCTGGGGATGAGTTGGTACGATTTAGACGCAAATGTAGCACGAGTATGTACGAACAAAGCACTGATATACTCGATCAAGCAAGGTTTGCCACGGTTTGAACACGATTTGCAAACGATTTTCATACGATTTTGTACAGTTCCAAGTACGGTCTAGTATGGTCTGTTACGGCCTAGTACGATTAAACACGACTTTTACTCGATTAACTGGACATATACAGGGTTTACATAAGGTCCCTCCGACTTTTGTTCGATATGATTGATATACGATATTGACACGGTTGAGCTCACTCGTGGAGTGGACTTCATGTGCGGTTGTATATACGGTCTCGTACCGTCTTACACGGTCTCTCACGTCTTGTACGATCGCTTATACGATCATACACGGACATGGCACCCGTGTCAGTTTTTTAAAAGTTTTAAAAATCATACACGGCTTTCACGGATACACTCGAATGGCTCAAGTGTAACTCGGATAAGGCCACGGTTGGTTCGGTTGTATGTATGATTTCCATGGGTAACCAACCGTATAAGACTCATTCTCAGATAATATTGACAATTGCATGTTAGAAAAGTTGAAATTTCAACTTTATCATACATAGTTTTTGCATTTGTCTCAGTGCTAAGGTGTGTCTATTAAGTGTGTTTCCAAAAGGGATAAAGTATAGTAAAACAGAAAAGTATTTTTTTCTAGGTTAGACATTGCCAATATATGGGTTTATTTTGGATCATGTTAATATTCCACACCTTAACTTTAAACTATTACAGCATAGTGTGTAAGGGTTTTGGAATCAAATAAAATTTTTGATATGTTATTGACAGTGATATAGATATGGAATTAATGCATTTGAAATATATTGTAATAAATTGTTATTAAAAAATATCAAAACAAAAATTTATTCCATTTCATAAAATGATATATTTCAGAATTAATATATCAAACGTTTAACATCACTGAAAATGTAAACATTTAAATCGACAAATTGTACCATTTTCAGTTTCCAGGATGTAAATGGAAATAATAATAATCAGCAAATTATAAACCGCTGCCTTGATCATCTTGCAAATTTTCAATAAATTATTGTCCCGTAAATGATTAGAGAATGTCCCGTAGATCAGACTATTGTTTAGAGTACATAAATATTAACCAAATGGTATGTTTAACGATGTTATGCCATAATCATTAAAGCAAATCAACATGTAATTTATAATCAAGCATACTGTGTGTGATTTCTTCATAGAGTGAAGTTTACTTGATTCTGTTTCTTCTCAGTGCCAACTTTAACACTGTCACCTTTACCTGGCAAAACAAGAGTTGTCACCTCTCTTCAAAATGTTCTGTACATCTTTCCTCTGTTGTGCTTTGAATTTCTGAGCTCGGTTCTTCACTAAATTACCCATTATCACTTTTCATCTTTCTAAGAATGTCATCTTTTGCATGATCTTATTCTGTATTTCTTCATAACTTTGCCACTTAATTCCATTTTGTATGTCAATCTTTTGTATTGGCGTTTGGCATATTGTATTCCAGATCTCTGTATTAACACACTCGGCTAACAACAGCTTCTTCCTGATATCTGGGAAGTCTTTGGGATCTAACCCAAAGGTCTTCAAAAACACCTGTTTTGCTCTTTGGAGTAAGATTATTCTTTTAAGCGTTCAATGCGCTTATGTGCAGTTTTCATTATTTTTCTTAACATATCATTCTAGTCTTCAAGTGTCTTAATGCATTTGTTAAATCTTTTTAAATTAATGCTTTTTCTTCGGTTCCTTTCTTGTTCTTGAACTAGCAATTTGTGAGTGAAATGGCATCTTTGCAGTAAGCAATTCTTCGCCTTGTGTTGAACTGCTTACAACATCAGTGGCACTATCATCATAGGTTTCTGAAGTTTTTGGTTTGTTTTCTTCTTCTTCGTGTTGTGACGCTGATCTCCTTTTCTTACTATAGTTTACGATTAAGTTCTTTCTGTTTTGCTCTCCTTGCTCTCCTTGCATCTCATTATCATCTTCTGTAAGCTGTATAATAGGTACATAATATGCCTTAAATTGCCCTCAATTTCCATCCACTGCTCTCTGAAATTCTCTTTCTTACGCTTTCGAAATTATTTCATCCATTGAGTCTTTGACATGGCCATTCTGCAACAAAAAATAAATGCATGTATTGAATATATACTTTAAGCATTTTCTCAACTCTCTCCGGGTACAATTTGTGTGTTATAATTTTGTGCACATTAATATTTATTCAACAAAAATATTTTCATAAGTACCCATGTTCTTTTTTTGACCTACGGGACTTTTTCTCTCTTTTATGGGACAAGTTGTTTTTTCAGTGTGTGTCTGTTCTATTACACAAAAAACATATTAATATAATTACTTTTGACAAAATAAATTGAAATATACATGCAATCATCAAGTGATTTTACTGTTAGTATCAATTTTCAAAAGATTAAAAACTCACCTTAAGCTTTGGAATAATGCTGACTGCACCTTTCGACAATATGGACATCTACGCGAAATGACAACATCTGGGGATGTTCTATAGCCAAAGGAACAAAAAATACTCAAAAAGGAGAAATGAAACCCCAAAAATATCAGTATCTTTGAGAATTATGACTCGTAAATTAATGTCACGTAAATGAGAAAATCTAATTGAAACAAGATTTTGATACAAATTCCTGTATAGAAATTCACTGCTTTTTGCATATCTTGATTTTGTCACAATTCTACTATATCGTGTTCGTTTGAAAACCGGTTTAAGTTTAGACACAGAACATGAATAGAAAGATGCATCACCAATAATATATTTGTCCCGTAGATTATAACACTATTTTTCCGTGAAGAAAAAAATAAGTTCAGCATCCTCTCATAACATCTTATTGGTAAAACCGAATATGTATTCAAGTTTTTTTTATAAACTTGACTTATAGAGACAGCAACGAAGGTAAAGATCTAGCTATTTCATACATTTCAATGTTGTTAGGGCTACAATAAAATTTTGTCCTGTAAATTTATTGAATTTGGCGACATCCCTTAATCCAAATATATTTACTGAAAACAATGAGTTCTTGTAAATTATAACTTTCTCAGTGAATCATGTCACTAACAACGAGGAAATAATATGTCATTTTATTTACAAATCGCTGTTTTGTTGTACTTCTTTTTTCTTCAAAAGAAAGAAAAATTCGCTGGCGACACAGGGATTTCTGGACTTTGTTAATGTTTATGGCATTATGAATTTTTTACGAATCAAGCTTTTCGTTAGGAATTTGTTTAAAAAAAATGTTTAATGTGTATACTTCAAATCTCAATTGCTTTTCTCTACTGTCTGCCTCCCTTTTTTCAGTTATTTTGCCAGAAAGGATGGCGACATGAATTGTCAATATTATCTGAGAATGAGTCATAAGCCGTGTGTTCTGTGTGAGACAGGCTTTAGGCCCTGTATTGTGTAAGATCATCATCAATAGAAATCAGAACAGTGTACTGTGCAAACACTGGCTATTGGTTAAAAGATTTTATTTTGAATATAATGTGAACTTATTAAAAACCACGGGGGTACTAATTTTCATGTGTTTTGTGGGCAGATAAATTCATTAAATTAACCCCCCCCCCCCCCCCCCCCCCCCAGCAAAATAAAAATAATGTAAAATAAAAACAACATGATTTCAGAGCATTTAAAATCACAGTGATGAGTCACAAAATTGTTGCTTACCAAAACTACAAAAATTTAATCCCGCAAATAATAATGCATTCATTGTATTTAGAAGTGTTTTGATAAAGACAACATTCATCAAAATTTGCACAATTTCAATAGCTAGAGAAGAGTAAATGTATGTCCAGGAAAGAGGAAATTGAGAAGAAAAGAGTGGGATATTTTGGTGTTTCTGCTGATCAGAAATATATGTATTGACTTTTGACATTCAAACTATGACACACATTAACAACTCATCTACTGCTGTAAACAGGGTGGTAAAGTGCTAGAGGGCTTGTCAGGTCAGGTGTTGAAGCCCTCGAGGCTGGATATCCTCAGAACCAACCCGGAACCAGTAATACAGCCAGTGCTGGAACCAGCAAAGTTGGATACCAAGGCAACCACAGACAATAAACAGAGTGACCCCACAAACAGCCTGCTGGAAACATTGGAGGCTGATAACAGTCATAATGGGTAATACATAATGTCATTTACATTCTGAAAGTAACATACTTAATTGTTAAGCACACAGAATAGGAAAGAAATTTGAAAGTTGCATGTAATAGTCTGTTGTACTCTAATAAATCCGACTGTGAGTGTTTATCATTGTGGCAGGTATGTGGAGTTCCACTAGTCTGTACATACCCGTATATCCTCTAAGATCTGTGCACATCAACTTGAGATCAGTGTAAAGAGATTTATGGCCTAATGTTATGTGCAGTATACTGAAATCTTGTGTTGCAAACACCTCTTTTGTTCGCATGCACTTTCTGTACAATGAAACCATGTTTAATTACTCAGATAATTTCCATGTGTTTATGTCATTAATGTACTAGAAATAAACATAAATTAGAGATATACCTATTGCGTCTCTAAATAGTGTAATTCAGTGGTTTTCATTGAAGAGACATTAGTGAGCCTGTATTAGAGGGAGTATGGCAGTTTCCCCAGGTACCTGATAACATTAGCCTCAACTCGTATGATGACGATACCGATGTCGACTCGACCCTGGGCACCCCCCTCCCAGAGTCTGACATGTCGTTCTTTGACCCACTAGCAGAGAAGGATAAAACAGGCCAGGGGACACTACATACCAGCAAGAGCTGGATCATGGAAGCTGTTAACACTTGTGCAGGTAGTACTGAGCAACACTTGAGGAAAATATACTACTCAAAATTTGATAAGAGTCACTTTTGAAGTCTGTAAAATTTCCCACAGTTAATTTTACACTTCAATAGTTCAATAATTCAATAGTTCAACTCAGATGACTTATTACTGGGTTTTATCATATAAACAATAGAAACAAATCTTTATCATAAACTTTTCAGAATGTTAACCTTAACAATAACAATTACAGCCTTCAAAAGTCGCACTTATTAAATTTTGAGTAGAATAATATCAAAATGTCACAAGGTTCAGCAGCTCACGTAAATATGTAAAAAAAACAACCTGGCTGCAATCCTCACCTTTTTCTTCTTTTTTATTAATTAATTATGGGCGACAGGTGTTCATCCTGATCAGAGTGTACATCCAATCTACATGTGCACTTTTTGCTTCTTGGTCTAAAACAATCTAACAATCTAAAGTAAACATGGTAGCGCCAGATAAGACTGCATGGACATCATCATTGAAGGTCTTGTACTGGATTATTCATTGAATTTGTGACTTTCAGATATCTTCAGTGCTCGTGTTTATAAGTAACACAATACAAAAACAGGCATTGGATATATCAAAGAAAGAAATTGTACATCGTTGAAGTAACTGTGCACATGGTTTCAAAATGAGGGAAAATCCTCTGTAAATGTAACAACAGATTAATAGGGATATTTTATACCCTTCTAGTGGGGATATTCCGTCTCAAAGTACAACTTACATTAAGCATTTGAACTACCTCCTTTGCATTCTGATTTTTCAAAAGACAAATTTTAAAATGATATCAGTTCACTAATTGAAATTTAATATTAACATCTGTAAAAATATATTGAATTCTAAATTAAATATACTTTCTTTGATATGTAAGTAACATTTATATATTTCATTTGTACACAAGTGTCAGATACAGGTGATTTCACAGAAGTGTTAAGTATAGTATGAGGGCATTAATACAGTAGATTCAATTACTTATTGCAGAATTAGAGACAGATGGTGCTGGGCTCGAAAATCACAGCGAACTGGAGACTTCCACTGACTTGGGTTTACAGGTAAACATTTTAAATTTTATCAAGGCTCATTTTACTTCATTCTTCACTTCTACTTTATTCTACATTATACAGAGTAATGAAAAACTAGGATAGTTTTGCACTGAATTAATGTTAAAATTGTTTTTGTCAGTTCCACTCGCTTAATACAGTCAAAAGATCAGCCTTGAGGTAAATGCATAAGCACCATGAATGTGTGAAGGATGTTTGTAATTTTAGTTTACTTCAGATGCGAGCTCGGACTATGGACAGTCATACTGACTCCGCCTCCGACACGCTGACTCGATCCTCATCCTCCTTTACAGCGTCGACCAGCACGCTCGATGTCAGTGAGTTTGATCCACTCACACAGAGCATTGGAAGCTCAGGATCAAAGGTCAGGGTTGGGAAAGGTGACCTTGACATTTCTCAGTTGACATCTGGATTCCAGTCTGGAAGCTGGTCCAGTCTTGAATCAGCTTCCAGCAATGTCTCAACTCCACAGCGTAAGGTAATTAAGACGTTATTAAATGGCCTTGGTGTCCTAAAAGTGAATATTGGCCCACCATTGAGAGATATTTGACATAGTATATTATGTTTCTGTTTTGATAAGAGTCATTCCTAAAAATCAATGTGTACATGTTTTAAATACAATAGTGTCACACTATTTACATAGTCCAACACACAGTGACTCAGAATATATTGAACCACCTGTACAATGCCTGATTATATTGGACCTGGTACAGCTGATATTAAATTTGTCATCTCTAAAATATGTTAGTATTTATAGTTAGGTTTAAAATAAGTTTATGTAGTTTTTGTGTCGCCCTTTCGAAGAAAAGGCGATACATAGGGATCGCTTTGTCCGTCCGTCGGTCTGTCTGTCCGTCCGTCACGAAAACTTAACATTGGCTATAACTTTGCCATTTCTTAATATTTCTTCATCAAACTTTCCAATTATACTGCTTATGACAACACGGTCATGATGATGCCAAATTCTTTAGGTCAAGGTCACATTTGATGGAGTTATGCCCCTTTTTCATCACAAAAACTTAACGTTGGCTATAACTTTGCCATTTCTTAATATTTCTTCACCAAACTTTCCAATTATACTGCTTATGACAACACGGTCATGACGATGCCAAATTCTTTAGGTCAAGGTCACATTTGATGGAGTTATGCCCCTTTTCCGTCACGAAAACTTAAAGTTGGCTATAACTTTGCAATTTCTTAATATTTCTACATCAAACTTTCCAAATATACTGCTTATGACAACACGGTCATGATGATGCCAAATTCTTTGGGTCAAGGTCACATTTGATGGAGTTATGCCCCTTTTTTGTCAAGAAAACTTAATGTTGGCTATAACTTTGTCATTTCTTAACATTTCTTCATCAAACTTTCAAAATATATTGCTTACAACAACACGGTTGTCATGATACCAAAATCTTTTCCAAAATCTGAAGGTCAAGGTCACAAGTGACAGACATATGCCCCTTTTTGTACTTAGCTTTTTGTCATGAAAACTTATCATTCACTTTAGCTATGCCGTTTCTTAACATGTCTTCATCACACTTTAATATGATGCTGTCTTACACACTTACTTAACAGTGCACAGATCAAGTTACATAACTCTGCCTTTCTTATTTCTGGGGTTATCTCCCCATTTTATACTTGGAGATAAATGGTTAAACTTTTTCGGCAAGTTGGATATTTCTCAATTTCTACGAAAAGCATCTGCGTAAAAGTTTACAAACTTTCTTAACAGTGCACAGACCATTACCCTTACAAGTAACATAACTCTGGCTATCTTATTTCTGGTGTTATCTCCCTATTTTGTACTTGGAGATAAATGGTTAACCTGTTTTGGCAAGTTGGATATTTCTCAATTTCTACAAAGAGCTTATGCATGAAAGTTTACACTCTTACTTAACCTTGCACAGGTCATGACCCTTACAAGAAACAAAACTCTAGGTACCTTTTTCTGGGATTATCTCCCCATTTTGTACTTGGTGATAAATGGTTAACCTGGTGTTTCTGCAAGTAAGATATTTCTCAATTTCTGCAAAGAGCAGTAGTATGAAAGTTAACACATTTACTTAAGAGTGCACAGGTCATGACCCAGACAAGATACATAACTCCAGCTACCTTATTTCTGGGGTTATCTCCCCACTTTATACTTAGGGAAATGGTTAACTTGTTTCAGCAAGTTGGAATGTTACATCTGAATGAAGAAAGCCATCTGTGACAACAAGAATGATAACATCTGTTTGACTTTTTTTTGGAGTTCTGTCCCTTTCAAATATTTTATTATGGAACTTCATGTTGCCTTTAATTTTAAGTGCTTGTCCTATAAACTTAAAATTTGAATATATCATCTTCATGAACAAATCCATTGGTGACAACAAGAATGATAACTCCTGTTTCACTTTTTTCCATTTATGCCCCATTTAAATGACTATAATATGGTACTTAATGTTGCCTATAAAATTGAAAGTACTTGTCCTGTTTACCTAATATTTGAAATATGTCATCTGCATTAGCAGATGTGACACCAAGAATGATAACTCCTGATTAACTTTTAGTAATGCCCCTTTTAATTTACTTTAACCTGAAACTTAATTGCTTATGACTTTGAAAGTATTTGTTCCTTTGACACAATACTTGATATATGTCATCTGTTTTAATGAAGTTATATCTGTTTTGAGTTGTTCTACTTTGAATTATTTTTACATAAAACTTAATTTTGCTTATAAATGGAATTTACAATAAAGATAATAACCGATCAATGAAAATTTGTAATTTTGTAGTATTGCGATGCAACTTAAATTACATCTTTTTATCAAACATGATATATGACAGGCCCACGTTTCAACTTTTTGCAAGCAGGAGTTACATGTTTTTAGCTCACCTGAGCAGGAAGTGCTCATGGCGAGCTTTTGTGATCGCCTGATGTCCGTCGTCCATCGTCCGTCCGTGCGTCGTCAACTTTTTCTTCAAACGACTTCTTCTCCTGAACTCCTGGGCCAATCTTGCTGAAACTTGGCAGGAATGTTACTTGCATGAAGCTTTACCAAAATTGTTCAAATGGTTCCAGTCCATTGCCTATCTAGGTCACAGAGGATAAAAAAAGATTTTGAACATGAAATTTTTAGCTCACCTGAGCACTAAGTGCTCATGGCGAGCTTTTGTGATCGCCTGATGTCCGTCGTACGTCGACCGTCCGTACGTCGTCAACTTTTTCTTCAAACGACTTCTTCTTCTGAACTCCTGGGCCAATCTTGCTGAAACTTGGCAGGAATGTTACTTGCATGAAGCTTTACCAAAATTGTTCAAATGGTTCCAGTCCATTGCCTATCTAGGTCACAGAGGATAAAAATAGATTTTGAACATGAAATTTTTAAAAATCTTCTTCTCTGAAACTGTAAGGCCTAGAACTTTGATATTTGGTGTGTAGCATCACCTAGTGGTCCTCTACTAAGATTGTTAAAATTATAGCCCTGGGTTCAAAATTTGCACCGCCCCAGAGGTCATGGGTTTTCCTTATATCAATATATAGCAAAAACTTAAAAAATCTTCTTCTCCGAAACCGCAATGGCCAGAGGTTAGATATTTGGCATGAAACATTGCCTAATGGACCTCTAACAAAGTTGTTCAAATTATGGCCCTGGGGTCAAAATTTGCCCCGCCCCAGAGGTCATGGGTTTTCCTTATATCAATATATAGCAAAAACTTAAAAAATCTTCTTCTCCGAAACCGCAATGGCCAGAGGTTAGATATTTGGCATGAAACATTATCTAATGGACCTCTAACAAAGCTGTTCAAATTGTGGCCCTGGGGTCAAAATTTGCCCCGCTCCAGAGGTCATGGGTTTTCCTTATATCAATATATAGCAAAAACTTAAAAAATCTTCTCCAAAACTGCAATGGCTAGAGGTTAGATATTTGGCATGAAACATTGTCTAATGGACCTCTAACAAAGTTGTTCAAATTATGGCCCTTGGGTCAAAATTTGCCCCGCCACAGGGGTCGCCCATTTTACATAGAATTATATAGGAAAAATCTTGTAAAAGTCTTCTTCTCTAGAACCATAACACATAGAGCTTAGAATTTTTACATGTAACATCACTTTGTGGACCTTTACCACGTTTATACATATCATGACCCCAGGCTCGAATTGGCCCCCACCCAGGGGCTTATCAATTTTTACATAGAGCTAAATAGAAAGAACTGAAGACATGTAGAATGTTTGCTAGTGTCAAACTACACCCCTTGTTCTCTGAAACTAATGCGAGAAGACCTTAGATATTTCGTGTTGAGTATTGTAAAGAGACCCTTTACCAGCATTATTTAAATGTTGGCCCTGGGGTAAAGCTGAAAGTACTTTTGTACTCAGGTGAGCGATACAGGGCCATCATGGCCCTCTTGTCATGTTTTAGAACACCAAATTCTAGTTTTCATTATTTAGAACTTACGTGTGATTATGTCTCCCCCCCTCTGGGGGAGACCTACTGTTTTTGCCCTGTCCGTCACTCCGTCTGTCACACTTCGTTTCCGCTCAATAACTCGAGTACCCTTTGACCCAGAGCCTTCAAACTTCATAGGGTGATAGCCCTTATTGACTAGAAGAACCCTATTGATTTTGGGGTCAGTATGTCAAAGCTCAAGGTCACAGTGACCCAAAGAGTGAAAACCGTTTCCGCTCAATAACTCGAGTACCCTTTGACCCAGAGCCTCCAAACTTCATAGTGTGATAGCCCTTATTGAGTAGAAGAACCCTATTGATTTTGGGGTCAGTAGGTCAAAGGTCAAGGTCACAGTGACCCGAAGAGTGAAAACCGTTTCCGCTCAATAACTCAAGTACCTTTTGACCCAGAGCCTTCAAACTTCATAGGATGACAGCCCTTATTAAGTAGAAGAACCCTATTGATTTTGGGGTCAGTAGGTCAAAGGTCAAGGTCACAGTGACCCGAAGAGTGAAAACCGTTTCCGCTCAATAACTCGAGTACCCTTTGACCCAGAGCCTTCAAACTTCATAGGATGACAGCCCTTATTGAGTAGAAGAACCCTATTGATTTTGATGTCAGTAGGTCAAAGGTCAAGGTCACAGGGGCCCGAAGAGTGAAAACCGTTTCTGCTTCATAACTTGAGTACCCTTTGACCCAGGGACTTCAAACTTCATAGGGTGATAGCCATTATAGAGTAGAAGAACCCTATTGATTTTGGGGTCAGTAGGTCAAAGGTCAAGGTCACAGGGGCCTGAAGAGTGAAAACCGTTACCGCTCAATAACTGGAGTACCGTTTGACCCATAGCCTTCTAAATTCATAGGGTGATAGCCCTTTTTGATTAGAAGAACCATATTGATTTTGGGGTCAGTAGGTCAAAGGTCAAGGTCACAGGGGCCTGAAGAGTGAAAACCGTTTCCACTCAATAATAGGAGTTCTATTTTACCCAGACCATTCAAACTTCATACGATGGATGTCCTTATTGAGTAGAGGACTCCTATTGATTTTGGGGTCAGTAGGTCAAAGGTCAAGGTCACAGGGGCCCCGAAGAGTAAAAACGGTATCCGGTCAATTACTGGAGTACCGCTTGACCCAGAGCATTCAAACTAAATAGGGTAATAGCCCTTATTGAGTAGAAGAACCCTATTGATTATGGGATCAGTAGGTCAAAGGTCAAGGTCACAGGGGTCTGGGCGCAGGGGGGAGGTGGGGGGGGGGGCGGCGCAGGGGGGAGACATGTGTTTTTCACAAAAACATCTAGTTTTAGTTGCTGTTTTAACACTGTGCTATCATTTTAAATTTGTATCATGACAAACTTCGCTACCGGGGGCATATGTGTTGTCCGAACACATCTTCTTGTTCTAAAACTGATGTTATTCCATTCCCAGTTTGAGGAGATATTTTGCATGACCTTATTAACCCTTCATTTTATAGGTACACCTTTATTGCTTGGACAAACAGTGTAGATCAAGATCAGTTGTCACAGCTGTGCTTTCTGATCAGGATCTACACTGTTTGCTGTTAAGATTCATTAGGTTATTTCTGAAAAGATGCAACCAGTACAGATTCAGATCAAACAGCATGGATACGCCAGCTGATTTTGATCTATGCTGGTCACACATGCATTAAGACTTGTTTGAATGGAATAACGCCTTAAGAAATATGAAATATTAGCCAATCAGGGTCAGTACTGGTTGGTACACCAGTATGTTTCATGTTTTAACAATTTCCAGGTTCCAAAGCCATTACAGAGTGTATCACCCGGAAGACAGCGGTCAGTTACCAAGGAGAGTGTGTCCACGATGGATCTAGGTAGCAAGGAAGACTATATCTACCTAGCGGCCAGTCAGATCTGCCAGGCTAAGGAGTTTGAGGCAAATGGAAATTTTGAGCAAGCATTTGCAACATACAAGAGCTGTGTGGGAATTCTTCTGCACGGAGTTCAAAGTAATTAAGAGTATTGAATGCATTTCATTTATGTTTTATAAATCATTTTAACCTTTTACTTTTCTCAATTTATGCCCACATGCATAAGGTCTGATAAGAGTCAACACTGTTCCATTCCTGGTAAAAAAACATAATGAATCTGGAAGCAGGTTGTGTATGGAAGCAGGTTGTGTATGGAAGCAGGTTGTGTATGGAAGCAGCTAGTGTATGGAAGCAGCTAGTGTATGGAAGCAGGTTGTGTATGGAGGCAGGTTGTGTATGGAAGCAGGTTGTGTATGAGAGCAGGTTGTGTATGGGAGCAGCTAGTGTATGGAAGCAGGTTGTGTACATTCTGATCAGACTGCATGCGTATGTAGGTTTATCTGGATGTACACTGGTCACACATCATATATAAGCTGTAAAATATGAAGGCATACCCTATTGACAAGCATGTAAGCAATATTTATGACTTGCAAACACCTGCATAATGTGTCTAAGAAAAAATTGTTTTTAGCTCGACTATTCGAAGAATAGGGAAGCTATCCTACTCGCCCCGGTGTCGGCGTCGGCGTTGGCGTCTCCGTCCGTTAAACAAAATATGCACTTTGATCCATAACTTGAAAACTACTTATGATATCAACTTGAAACTTGGAATATATATTCACCATCAAATTCTACATCATTACCAACAAGACCCATAACTCTGCTTCCAATATTTTTCAAGTTATGCCCCTTTTTCACTTAAATTTTGCGTTAAGGAAAATATGCACTTCGGTCCATAACTTATAAACTACTTGAGATATCAACTTGAAACTTGGAATATATATTCACCATCAAATTCTACATCATTACCAACAACACCCACAACTCTGCTGTCAATATATTTCAAGTTATGCCCCTTTTTTCTTATATTTTGTGTTAAGCAAAATATGCATTTTGCCCATAACTTTAAAACTACTTGAGATATTGCCTTGAAACTTGAAATATATTTTCACCATCAAATCTACATCATACCCAACATGACCCATAACCCTGCTTCCAATATTTTTCAAATTATGCCCCTTTTTCACTTAAATTTTGCGTTAAGGAAAATATGCACTTTGGTCCATAACTTATAAACTACTTGAGATATCAACTTGAAACTTGGAATATATATTCAGCATCAAATTCTACATCATTACCATCAAGACCCATAACTCTATAACTCTGCTACCATTATTTTTAAAGGTTATCCCCCTTTTTCACTTACATTTTGCTTGGCTCATAACTTCAGAACTAATTGAGATATTGCCTTGAAACTTGAAATATATATTCAACATCAAAATCTACATCATAACCAACAAGACCCATAACCCTGCTTCCAATATTTTTCAAATAATGCCCCTTTTTCACTTAAATTTTGTGTTTAGCAAAATTTGCACTTGGCCTATAACTTTGAAACTACTTGAGATATTACCTTGAAACTTAGAATTTATATTCACCATCAAAATCTATGTCATTATCAAAAAGACCCATTACCCTGCTACCAATATTTCTCAAGTTATGCCCCTTTTCACTTATGCAATTCTCTCATAACTTTTAAACAACTAGAGATATTACTTTGAAATTTGAAATATGTGTTTGACATCAGTTTCTCAATCATTATCAACAAGACCCATAACTCTACCGGAAATATTTCTGTAAGTTATGCCCCTTTTGAACTTAGTTTTTGCATTAGCCTAAATATGCGTTTGATCCATAACTTTGAAACAACATGAGAAATTAACTTCAAACTTAGAATTTACATGTATAGTCACTATGATAATCTTTACAATAACCACCGAGACCGAAAACTGCTACAATTTTTTTTAATTTATGTCCTTTTAAAAAATAGATTTTGTTTTCAAGTTTTTATGCACTTGGCCCATAACTTTGAAACTAATACAGATATCAACTTCAAACTTGAAAAACATTTTCACCATCATAATCTAGATCACTTTCACTTGGCCTACTGTATGCTTTTTATACGCCCGTTTGAAAAACGGGACGTATTATGGGAACACCTGCGGCGGACGGGTGGGTTGGCGGGCGAGCGGCGTCCACAGGGTTTCCGCTCTCTAAGTCAAAGAGTTTTCATCCGATCTTTATCAAACTTGGTGAATATGTTGGTGGGCATAATATCTCGACCAAGTTTTATAACCAGCCAAATCCCCCCAGGCACTCCTGAATTATGGCCCTTGAATTGTCCAAAATTACTGTTTCCACTCTCTAAGTCAAAGAGTTTTCATCCGGTCTTTATCAAACTTGGTGAATATGTTGGTGGGCATAATATCTCGACCAAGTTCTATAACCAGCCAAATCCCCCCAGGCACTCCTGAATTATGGCCCTTGAATTGTCCAAAATTACTGTTCCCACTCTCATACATGTATATGAAATAGAAGGTTAAATCAGAACAACATGTCTACATTCATAATGAGACAGTATACAGTTATTACTTCTGGTTCAGTTTCCAGAGATATTGATGAAAAACTTCAATACAAATACTAGTAAACAAACTAGAGCTTCCTACAGATGTCATAGTTGGTGTTGCTTTCAAAATTGAAACATTTCTTTTTTGTGTTGCCCTTTCAAAGAAAAGGCAGTACATAGGGATCATTTGTTCCCCCATCCGAGGACAAAAACTTTACATTGGCTATAACTTTGCCATTTCTAAATATTTCTTAATCAAACTTTGAAATTATATAGTTATATTATATAGTTATGAAAACACACTCGTGATGATGCCAATTCTTTAGGTCAAGGTCACATTTGATGAAGTTAAGCCCCTTGTTTGTACTTGGATTTTGACACGAAAATTTTACATTGGCTATAACTGCCATTTATCATATTTCTTTATCAAACTTTTAACTTATATTGCTGATGACATCATGCATGTGATACCAATTTTTAGGTAAAGGTCGCATTTGATGGAGTTATGCCACTTAAAAACTTAATGTGCCTATAACTTTGCCATTTCTTATATTTCTTCATTGAACTTTCTAATTATATTGTTCATGACAACATGCTTGTGATGATGCTAAGTTCTTCTGGTCAAGATTGAGTTATGCCTCTTTTTGTACTTGCATTTTTATTCTGACAAAGTACCAGAGGGTGATGCAAGTGTTCAACTAAAGACCCATCTAGTTTAAGTTCTGCATTAGCTGAAAGAAAATCAAGAAAGTCAGTTCCATGATTTCTGTATCATGATTGTGATTGGCGATTTTGTGTTAACATTTCAGCTGACACAAACAAAAGTCGTCGGGACGCAGTGCGTAGGAAGACTGCTCAGTATCTGATGAAAGCAGAAGATCTGTACAACAGATACCTAGCAAAGGAAGCCTCTGATGAACAAAGATGGGTGGTATGTGACACGTTTCTACAACTTCAGCTCAACCATGTTAGCTTATCATGTAAACCCTTTATTCCATAGATACACTGTTTTTCGCATATGCAAACAGTGTAGTTCCAGGTCAGCACAGATGTGCCAAGTGATCCGGATCTACACTGTTCAGCCCATTATTATGAGTTTGTTAAATGTTGTATTATCTTATCAAAGTATAATACTGGCATGTTGATAAATGACCAGTAGATTTCATAGATTTAACATGATTTTGGTTCACTTCATGATCATAAATTAGCAACAGCAACCTAATTATCAACATGTTTTCACTTTATAGATCATTCTGGCAACTATGCATTCAGATACTAGATACTCGATACAACAGACCTTGAATGCTGACACAACAAACATGATAATTATATTTCATTTTTAGCTCGACTATTCGAAGAATAGGGGAGCTATCCTACTCGCCCCGGTGTCGGCGTCGGCGTCCTTTAAACAAAAAATGCACTTTGGTCCATTACTTGAAAACTACTTATGATATCAACTCGAAACTTGGAATATATATTCACCATCAAATTCTACATCATTACCGCCGTCGGCGTCCGTTAAACAAAAAATGCACTTTGGTCCATTACTTGAAAACTACTTATGATATCAACTCGAAACTTGGAATATATATTCACCATCAAATTCTACATCATTACCAACAAGACCCATAACTCTGCTTCCAATATTTTTCAAGTTATGCCCCTTTTTCACTTAAATTTTGCGTTAAGGAAAATATGCACTTTGGTCCATAACTTATAAACTACTTGAGATATCAACTTGAAACTTGGAATATATATTCACCATCAAATTCTACATCATTACCAACCCATAACTCTGCTGTCAATATATTTCAAGTTATGCCCCTTTTTTCTTATATTTTGTGTCAAGCAAAATATGCATTTTCCCTCTAACTTTAAAACTAATTGAGATATTGCCTTGAAACTTGAAATATATTTTCACCATCAAAATCTACATCATAACCAACAAGACCCATTACCCTTCTTCCAATATTTTTCAAATTATGCCCCTTTTTCGCTTACATTTTGTGTTAAGCAAAATATACAGTCGGCCCTTAACTTCGTTATGAATGGAGGGATTTCAAAATAACTTGGCACAAATGTTCACCATGACAAGGCGGTGTGTCACGTACAATACCCATGCCTGTATGTCCAAAGTCAAGGTCACTGTTACTAAAAATAGAATTTTCTTGCAAAATCGTGTCCGCTCTGTAACTTTGTTATTTCTTATTGGGTTTTTAAATAACTTGGTATAATATATATTCACCATCAAATTCTACATCATTACCAACAAGACCCATAACTCTGCTGTCAATATATTTCAAGTTATGCCCCTTTTTTCTTATATTTTGTGTCAAGCAAAATATGCATTTTCCCTCTAACTTTAAAACTAATTGAGATATTGCCTTGAAACTTGAAATATATTTTCACCATCAAAATCTACATCATAACCAACAAGACCCATAACCCTTCTTCCAATATTTTTCAAATTATGCCCCTTTTTCGCTTACATTTTGTGTTAAGCAAAATATACAGTCGGCCCTTAACTTTGTTATGAATGGAGGGATTTCAAAATAACTTGGCACAAATGTTCACCATGACAAGGCGGTGTGTCGCGTACAATACCCATGCATGTAGGTCCAAAGTCAAGGTCACTGTTACTAAAAATAGAATTTTCTTGCAAAATCGTGTCCGCTCTGTAACTTTGTTATTTCTTATTGGGTTTTTAAATAACTTGGTATAATTGTTCACCATATCAAGAAGGTGTGTCACGTACATGCCCAAGCCTGTATGTCAATGGTCAAGGTCACTGTTGCTAAAATAGAATTTTCTTGTCTAGGCTGTTACTTTGTTATGAATGGAGGGATTTCAAAATATCTTGGCACAAATGTTCACCATGACAAGGCGGTGTGTCCGCACAATACCCATGCATGTAGATCCAAGGTCAAGGTCACTGTTACTAAAAATAGAATTTTCTTGTCCAGGCTGTAACTTTGTTATGAATGGAAGGATTTCAAAATAATTTGACACAAATGTTCACCATGACAGGGCGGTGTGTCACGTACCATGCCCATGCCTGTAGGTCAAAGGTCAAGGTCACTGTTACTAAAAATAGAATTATCTTGTCCTGGCTGTTACTTTGTTATAAATGGAGGGATTTTAAAATAACTTTGCACAAATGTTCATGACAAGGCAGTGTGTCCGCACAATACCCAAGCCTGAAGGTCCAAGGTCAAGGTCACTGTTACCAAAAATAGAATTTTCTTGTCCAGGCTGTAACTTCATTATAAATGGAGGGATTTCAAAAAAACTTGACACAAATGTTCACCATGAAAGGGCAGTGTATCGCGTATTATTCCCATCATTGCACTTGAGTGTCTGAAAATGATGCATAGCGGGGCATCCGTGTCCTATGGACACATTTCTAGTTTCACTTATATTTTCACTTAAGTGCACTTCATCGATAACTTTGCAAATACTTAAGGTATCAACTTCAAACTACCATTATATTTTCATTTCAGTTCTTTTTCTGTAACATTACTGAAGTGATTGATATTTGACTAAAAGTAAATGTCTCTAATAAAAAATTACTAACAAGTTTTCTAACAAATTCAGAAATATTTCATAGTTATTCCCCTATTCAGTTTAATATTTATGGTACATTTAGGAATTATTTCTGTTATTTGAAAAGAATTTCTCCCGTACCATTCACTTGTAAATATTTTTCCTGATTGCACATGAATGTATGGCCATAGTTGTTATTGTTTTAATCTTCAAATTGCATTTGTTTCAAATGATTCGAATAGTCGAGCATGCTGTCTCCTCTGACAGCTCTTGTTTGTATTTATATAACTTGTATTGTAATATAAATATTTTTTATGCCCCCGCCATGAAATGGCGACGGGCATGAAGAGTTGCTCCTGTCCGTCCGTCTGTCCGTCCGTCCGTCCGATATTCTCGTGAACGTAACTCCTCCTACACTACTGGTGGGAATTTAATGAAACTTGACCAAAATGCTTGGCCTGATATGTTGTTGTGCATGAAGGTGGGGTTTCGCTCTTACATGTTTCGTTCAGAAGTTATGGCCCTTTGATACTTCCATTTACATTAGTTTTAATAGGAGTATATCTCGTGAACGCAACTCCTCCTACACTACTGGTGGGAATTTAATGAAACTTGACCACAATGCTTGGCCTGATATGTTGTTGTGCATAAAGGTGGGGTTTTGCTCTTACATATTCCGTTCAGAAGTTATGGCCATTTGATACTTCCATTTACATTAGTTTTAATAGGAGTATATCTCGTGAACGCAACTCCACCTACACTACTGGTGGGAATTTAATGAAACTTGACCACAATGCTTAGCCTGATATGTTGTTGTGCATAAAGGTGGGGTTTTGCTCTTACATGTTACGTTCAGAAGTTATGGCCCATTGATACTTCCATTTACATTAGTTTTAATAGGAGTATATCTCGTGAACGCAACTCCACCTACACCTCTGCTGGGAATTTAATGAAACTTTACCACAATGCTTGGCCTGATATGTTGTGCATAAAGGTGGGATTTTGCTCTTACATGTTCCGTTCAGAAGTTATGGCCCTTTGATACTTCCATTTACATTAGTTTTAATAGGAATGTATCTTGTTTCTTATATTTTGTGTTAAGCATAATATGCATTTTGCCCATAACTTTAAAACTACTTGAGATACTGCCTTGAAACTTTAAATATATTTTCACCATCAAAATCTACATCATAACCAACAAGACCCATAACCCTGCTTCCAATATTTTTCAAATTATGCCCCTTTTTCACTTACATTTTGTGTTAAGAAAAATATACACTTTGCCCTTAACTTTGTTTGGAATGAAGGGATTTCAAAATAACTTGGCACAAATGTTCACCATAACCAGGCGGTGTTTCGTGACAATACCCATGCCTGTAGGGTCCAAGGTCAAGGTCACTGTCACTGTCTTGTCCGCTCTGTAACTTTGTTATTTCTTATTGGATTTTTGAATAACTTGGTATAATTGTTCACCATATCAAGACGGTATGTCACGTACATGCCCAAGCCTTTAGGTGGAAGGTCAAGGTCAATGTTACTAAAAATAGAATTTTCTTGTCCGGGCTGTTACTTTGTTTTGAATGGAGGGATTTCAAAATAACTTGGCACAAATGTTAACCATGACAGGGCGATGTGTCGCGTTCCATGCCCATGCCTGTCGGTCAAATGTCAAGGTCACTGTTACTAAAACTAGAATTCTCTTGTCTGGGCTGTTACTTTGTTATGAATGGAGAGATTTCAAAATAACTTTGCACAAATGTTCACTATGACAAGGCAGTGTGTCCGCACAATACCCAAGCCTGAAGGTCCAAGGTCAAGGTCACTGTTACTAAAAATAGAATTTTCTTGTCTGGGCTGTAACTTCATTATAAATGGAGGGATTTCAAAATAACTTGACACAAATGTTCACCCTGACAGGGCGGTGTATCGCATACCATGCCCATGCCTGTAGGTCAAGGTCACTGTTACTTAAAATAGAATTCTCTTGTCCGGGCTGTAACTTTGTTAGGAATAGATTGATTTCAAAATAACTTGACACAAATGTTCATCATGACAAGGTGGTGAGTCGTGTACCATGTCCATGCCTGTAGGTCCAAGGTCAAGGTCACTGTTACTAAAAATAGAATTTCCTTGTCCGGGCTATAACTGTTTTGAATGGAGGGTTTTCAAAATAACTTGGCACAAATGTTCACCATGACAAGGCGGTGTGTTGTGTACATTACCCATGCCTGTAAGTCCAAGGTCATGGTCACAGTTACTAAAACTTGAATTTACTTGTTCAGGCTATAACTTCTTTATGAAGGAAGGGATTTCAAAATAACTTGGCACAAATGTTCACTATGACATTGCATTGCATTACCACCAACTTCTTCACAGACATTTCCGTAATGAGAAGACAACAGTGCCACAAATACAAATAATTTACTTGATCATCTAGTTTATGCATATTCTTATTATTACTCGAACATCACTGTCTTTGAAATGCTATTATTCCCATCATTGCACTTTAGTATCTGAAAATGATGCATAGCGGGGGCATCCGTGTCCTATGGACACATTTCTAGTTTCTTGATACTCTAGATATTATAAATGGTAAAATAACTAAGCCATCATAAATCGATCAACCAAGCACTCATCCAATCACTCAGCCAGTCAAGCACCCAGTCAATACATAACTTGTCAATCTTAAATCATTCATTGTAGCTAGTCATAGTTTCAATAGATCAACAATCATATAGTCAGTCATCAGTTAATCACTATATATAATGTAATCACCTAACTTTAAATCTATCTGTTGTCATATAACTTAACATCATCATTAGGTTAGAAAATGACTTACAATAAAATTGGCGCCAAATAGCCTCTGTAGGACTGAAGTGACGTCAGACATGACTGACGACATCAATGACGTCATACAAACATTAGTTATTATTTCCTGTATGTGTAATGAAAGAAAGAAAATGTAGACTTATAGTGACATTCTCAACTGGAGAAGGCCAATGCTGAAGAGATCAAATAGATCTGTTATATTAAATATCCCTACATGGTTACAAAAAAGTGAGTTATTTCAGGTACACAGTAAAATAAGTGTTTACCAAAATAAATATTTTTCCCCAGATGCAACAAATTAATTCATTTATTTGTTTTTATCATATAAATAAAGTGAACATTTCTATACTGGTTCCTTAGTTTGAAAAATTAAATGTTGCATTAATATTTAGACAAATTGCAAAAATTTTAATTATTACATTAAACCATTCAGTATACAATAATTGGCTAGAATGCAGTTTACCGGTACAGATGTTTACATAGAGCTCGCGTAATAATTATATATAAATAATTTAATGCAAGCGGGGATGTGGGGGCAGCAGTCCCCATTAACCACTATATTCTGAGCAAACTGTTCAATGAATAAATGAATTAAAATGCAGGTGGGGTCATGGGGCGACAACTGGTAAACTGCATTTGTCCCCAATAATTCTCATGATCAAGTTCAGACATTGATAGACTTCAATTCAATATATTACATTGGGTCAGGGTATAACTTGCACATTTAACATGATACATGTTGTCTTCAGATGGACAGCACTCTCAGTCCGTCCACTGAAGTGGACCCCTCCCTTACATTTGTGAGAGGACCAGCCAGTGACCTGAAGAAGTTTAAAGTTCTGGGAACCATCAACAAGGTTATACTAGTGTTTGATAGATCAACTGAAGAGACTTTCATTATCAAGGTACAGTAAGACTGTTATCAGACTCCTATGCTACAAACTTCCCTCTTCATAGACCTACCCCATAATGTCAAGAGCTTAACTTTAAAAAATGGTATTTTTATTCTATTCTCAATGGGATATGGATGTTATCCATAGGGGAACAGTGTAGATCCAAATCTGCAATAGTGTAGATCCTGAACAGACCGAGCTGACATTCATTTTGATGCTTTATAAGCCAGAGTGCTAGGATTTCAGTGTTATTCAGTTTGGAATCTGCAGTATGGTGTTCAAAATAATATGAAATATATAAATTGATGTATTTCTCAAGTAAAGTTTTAAAATATCAGTTATGTGAACTTGAAAGCATACATGTTTAATTGCTAATAAAGTTTAAAACATTTAAAAATAGAAATGTCTTAAGAAAAACAAATACAATATTAGATATGATTTTGTAACACTTCTTAATCTAGCTGAAAATTGTTAAGAAGCCATTTCAAAAATGCACTTGCTGGTACTATTGAAAATAACATCATTTAAGCCACGTCATATCAAGGAAATTTACTTCATCAGACAAGATAGAAAATCCTGTGCACTGGATATAGAGTAGTTGTCTCCCTTACATTGTTTATCATGACTGAATACTTGTGATGGTTGTTTTTTAGAGGATTTACAAGTCCTGTACAGGGAACAGAAACAAGAAGAACATCTTGCCAACATCCTGTCCCTACATGGTACAGCTTCACAAGTTTTATGAGACTCCACACACCATCTACCTCCTGTTACAGTATGCCAGTGGGGGCAAGCTGTGGGACTATGTGGGCGCCTACCTCCGATACGCCCAGGAGCATGCCCGGGAAGGTGGGCCTGGCTCAGAAGATGGATATCCTAATCAGAACTTGCAGAATGTGTACGCAGGTTATAAGATTCACACGGATGATAACAAACGCAAATCCTTTAATACAGAAACACCAAAAAATGCTCAAGAAATCACCAAAGATGAGTCAGTTGTGATAAGTGATCAGGTTGTATTCAGTAAAGAAAACAATGATGTTATTATAGGTAACAATGTAGAAACAGATGTTAAAGAATTAAGTGTTGAAGATTTCCAGTTAGATATCAGTGAAGTATCTACAGAGACACCAGAAACGAACACTGAACATTCACCTGTGGAGGATAAAGTGCAATATAACAGGTTTACAAGTTTCTCCTCTGAGGAGAATGTAGACGATGAGGGGGATAGTGCAATAGCTAGCCCCGCCCCTCTGGATAGACAGAACTCACAAGGGGCGGGGCACTTTCAAGATATACTGCAGAAAAACAGCAAAAAAGGGACTCTAGAAAATTTTAGCATTAATAGCTTTGATAGCAGTGATGGTTTTACAAGAGTGGACAGCAATGTGTCGGATGTTATAGAAGTTATACATGAGGTCCATGAACCCAGCTGTGATAATGAAGTGTTCAGTGATGTAAAAGAAACAAATGACAGGTTCAGAGATGTGAGTGAAACTAATGTGAACCTGAGCAAGTTTAATGATGTAAGTGCCATAAAAGACCACATACAGGATCAAAATATTTATAATGATTATAACTTATATATGTCTAATCAAAATAGTGCCAATGGGATTGAATTACACAGTGCTGAGAGATTGACAGGTGGTGAGTTCAATTCAGATATATTTAGTCAGAACAAAGTTCATAGGGCAGAGGAACATTCTGAGATACTGTCGGATGATATAATCAATAATTCTAGACAGTTACTGAGAACCGTGGAGAGAACATTGTCACAGATTGAGTCTGACACTAGGGACCATGTGATATCTCAGGATTACCCTAGCAATGGTGCACCAGCAAGTGCTGACAGTCCAGAAGAGCCCAGTATATATGAATTGCATGGTGATAACTCAGACAGTCAGTCAGATTCCAAGTCACAAGACTTTGATACAGATCAGAAAACACACCGTGAAACTAGTACAGACAATCCTAGTGTTACACACTGCTCAAATAATGTTCAAAGTGTAAACATTGAAAATGCCTTAGATTCTAAAACTGATAGAGATATACCTGATGATCAAATGCCAAGGCCAGACTCCATTACAAGGTCAACATCAGAATTGGAAAGAAATAAGAGAAAGCCATCTTTGACCAAGCTCAACTCCACAGAGATAAGTAGATCAGCATCATTCGACTACAAGACAAAGTCACCTGGAAAAGCCAGACAGAGAACCATATCAGCCATGTTTGAGCAGCTGGATGTGTCCTCCAAGAATCCGGAACAAGTCAGGATCCCAGAGTCCTTCATCAAGAGGTGGGCTGCAGAAATCATCATAGCTGTTGCACATTTACATTCTCTTGGAATTATTTGCAGGTACTGGTATAAGAATGATCACTGTGAAATCATTTATATTTGCTGGGTACTCATTTTTATGGATTTTATGAGCAGATCCATAGGTACTATTAGCAACACACAAAATACATAAATATTAGTAAATAAGATTTTAGAAGATTGAAATGCATTCAAGAACCAATGAAAAAGATGTTTTACTGAAAACCATGATTTATCACCATGGAAATAGATCTGTTCACCTTATTAAACTTTTAACACAATATACCAGCTATGTTACAATTGCTGGCTTTAAAACCTACATCAACAATTTCCTAGGTTTCTAATCCATGAACATTCACAAAAGCTCAATATGAATTGGTAACAGTTTATAGCATTATTCTCACTTGAGTACTACTTAGAATCCATATGAATATAAATGTATGACTACAAACTTGGGAATACCAGCTGGTGTCTGTGAATGAAGTGAACAAAATGTGTAAATGAGATTGGAAGTGCTTGATACTTGGATTTATGAGCCCTTTTTAACCCTTTTCTCCATTGGAATGGCTTATGTCCTGTGTGCAACCAGTCCTGACTGTTCTGGATCTGTACTGGTTGCCCATGTGTTTAAAGGTGTATTTATTTAGTATAGGGTTATGTGAAAAAACAGTTCATTCACATTACAGAGAGCTTAAGCCGGACAATATTCTCCTAGGAGACCAGGGCCACGCTACATTGACCTACTTCTATCAGATCAACCAAGTGGATGACAGTCTGGATTTTGATGCTATACACAACCTCTATGTTGCCCCTGGTAAGTTAGTTGTTGCTATTCACAGGGTATATCTTTACCCTGGTAAGTTACTTGAGATTTTATACAGTCAGATTTTGCCACTGGTAAGTTACTTGATGCTGTACACAGTCTATATTTTGCTGCTGGTAAGTTACTTGGAGTTGTACACAGTCTAGATGTTGCCCCTGGTAAGTTACTTGATGCTGTACACAGTCTGGATGTTTCCCTTATATATGAGCATCAAGACATATTTTGTTGGATTTTAAATATTTAGGTAGTTTATAAAAATGCTATTTTTATAGCAGTTTATGAAAAGGGTGTTTTCATAGCTTACTTGTTTTTGAATTTCGACAAATTTTATGTATACCAATGATGACTGCTTGTTTGGTATTCTGAGATGGTGATAAAACTTCTCCTTTACTGTAAATATTCACTGGTGCCTGTATGTTTCAGAGGTGAATACTATCGCAGGTTATACAGAGGCCTGTGACTGGTGGAGTCTAGGAGTTCTACTGTATGAACTTCTTGTGGGCAAGGTAATAATCTTTTACTGTATCACTTATTTTTTGTGGACTTATTTTTGAAAATAAAAAATTGGTATTGTTTGTAAACCCTTAAGGATTTAATCAATATTTATGCCCCCGCCATGTAATGGCGGAAGGGCATATAGTGTTCACCCTGGGTGTGTGTGTCAGTGTGTGTGTATGTTCGAAAATCGTGTCCGCTCTGTAACTTTGTTATTTCTTATTGGATTTTAAAATAACTTGGTATGAATGTTCACCATATCAAGACGGTGTGTCGCGTACAATACCCATGCCTGTAGGTCCAAGGTCAAGGTCACTGTTACTAAAAATAGAATTTTCTTGTCCGGGCTGTAACTTCCTTATGAATGGAGGGATTTCAAAATAACTTGGCACAAATGTTCACCATGACAAGGCGGTGTGTCGCATACAACACCCATGCCTGTAGGTCCAAGGTCAAGGTCGCTGTTACTAAAAATAGAATTTTGTTGGAAAAATCTTGTCCGCTCAGTAACTTTGTTATTTCTTATTGGATTTTAAAATAACTTGGTATAAATGTTTACCATATCAAGACGATGTGTCGCGTACAATACCCATGCCTGTAGGTCCAAGGTCAAGGTCACTGTTACTAAAAATAGAATTTTCTTGTCCGGGCTGTAACTTCCTTATTAATGGAGGGATTTCAAAATAACTTGGCACAAATGTTCACCATGACAAGGCGGTGTGTCGCATACAACACCCATGCCTGTAGGTCCAAGGTCAAGGTCACTGTTACTAAAAATAGAATTTTGTTGGAAAAATCTTGTCCGCTCAGTAACTTTGTTATTTCTTATTGGATTTTAAAAATAACTTGGTATAAATGTTTACCATATCAAGACGATGTGTCGCGTACAATACCCATGCCTGTAGGTCCAAGGTCAAGGTCACTGTTATTAAAAATAGAATTTTCTTGTCCGGGCTGTAACTTCCTTATGAATGGAGGGATTTCAAAATAACTTGGCACAAATGTTCACCATGACAAGGCGGTATGTTGCGTACAACACCCATGCCTGTAGGTCCAAGGTCAAGGTCACTGTTACTAAAAATAGAATTTTCTTGGAAAAATCTTGTCCGCTCTGTTTCTTTGTTATTTCTTATTGGATTTTAAAATAACTTGGTATAAATGTTCACCATATCAAGACGGTGTGTCGCGTATAATACCCATGCCTGTAGGTCCAAGGTCAAGGTCGCTGTTACTAAAAATAGAATTTTCTTGTCCAGGCTGTAACTTCCTTATGAATGGAGGGATTTCAAAATAACTTGGCACAAATGTTCACCATGATAAGGCGGTGTGTCTTGCACAACACCCATGCCTAAAGGTCAAAGGTCAAGGTCACTGTTACTAAAAATAGAATTTTGTTATAAAAATCTTGTCTGCTCTGTTACTTTGTTATTTCTTATAAAAGGATTTTAAATTACTTGGTATAAATGTTCATTATATCAAGAAGATGTGTTGTGTACAATACCCATGCCTGTAGGTCCAAGGTCAAGGTCACTGTTACAACAAATAGAAATTTCTTGTACTGGCTATAACTTCGTTATTAACAGAGTGATTTCAAAATAATTTGGCACAAATGTTCACTATGACAAGGCGTTGTGTTGTGTACAATTCCCATGCCTGTATGTCCAAGGTCAAGGTCACTATTACTAAAACCAGAATTTTCTTGTCTGGGCTGTGAGTTTGTTATTACTTATTGGATTTTCAAATAACTTGGTATAAATGTTCACCATGACAAACATGCATAGCGGGGGCTTCCGTGTCCTATGGACACATTTCTAGTTTATCATGTTTTTATATGCCCGTTTGTAAAACATGGTTTCCGCTCTCTTAAGTCAAGGAGTTTTCATCCAATCTTTATCAAACTTGGTGAATATGTTGGTGGGCATAATATCTCGACCAAGTTCTATAACCAGTCAAATCCCCCCAGGCACTCCTGAATTATGGCCCTTGAATTGTCCAAAGTAACTGTTTCCGCTCTCTAAGTCAAAGAGTTTTCATCCGGTCTTTATCAAACTTGGTGAATACGTTGGTGGGCATAATATCTCGACCAAGTTCTTTAACCAGCCAAATTCTCCCAGGCACTCCTGAATTATGGCCCTTGAATTGTCCAAAATTACTGTTTCCGCACTCTTGTCAAAGAGTTTTCATCCGGTCTTTATCAAACTTGGTGAATATGTTGGTGGGCATAATATCTCGACCAAGTTCTATAACCAGCCAAATCCCCCCAGGCACTCCTGAATTATGGCCCTTGAATTGTCCAAAATTACTGTTTCCGCTCTCTAAGTCAAAGAGTTTTCATCCGGTCTTTATCAAACTTGGTGAATATGTTGGTGGGCATAATATCTCGACCAAGTTCTATAACCTGCCGAATCCCCTCAGGCACTCCTGAATTATGGCCCTTGAATTGTCAAAAAACTGAATTAGCGGTATCTGCTGTCCAAGTCAAATAATTTTCATCGGATCGTTACGCAACTTTGATGATCAGCATTTTGACGGGCGTATTTTGTGTCAGTTTGGCACTCTTGTTAAGTGTATTGAAAACATTTGGGTTGTTTAAAGTGCGTGAATCACTAATGTTTTCCATTGCAAAATGGAAACAATCTATAGACAGACTTTTACATTAGCGAAGTGCAAGTTGAGAGAAAATATAGGATATGAGTAGGCTGCCTATTATTCTTCCATCATCTACAGCTAAGCATCAAGTTAACTTCATTTGTTTGTCAAAAGTTTGACTTAATTCTTTATTAGAATTATAATTGTTGCCAATGTTAAGAGTTTTAGGCTCAGAACATCCATACATTCAGTAAACTTTGCAGTATTTTACTAATTAACCCTTTCCTCCATATATACATTTTTACGCATGTGTTACCAGTGTAGATCCAGATCAGCTGGCACATCCGTGCCGTCTGATAAGGATCTGCACTGTTAGCTTCTTCATTCGTTAGGTTATTTCTTAGCAGAATGCGACCAGTGCAGATCCTGTTCAGATGTCATGGATGTGCCAGCTGATCTGGATCTGCACTGGTTGCACATGCGTAAAAATGCGTATATATATAGGAAAGGGTTACATAAACAGAAAACTAGCCATTGTGGTGCCATTTAAAATTAGAATGATGTCGAGTGATTGGTTAATACTATTTATTTTATAAATTATATGAATTACTCAAATGTTTCAGACACTGCTGATGTGTCACCCAGGGGGGATAACTTCGCACACCCAGCTGAATATTCCCGACCATCTGTCGGAGGAGGCGAGATCACTCCTGACACAGGTAGTTCACACAGTTGTCATATGATGAGATTTTTCTATCATGTATGGCCTATTTGCTTCACTCACCAGATAGATTCAGTTTTTGATAGTAAGAACTATTTAGTAGTGTCAGGTATGTTCCTTCTAGTCATGAGGTGTAATGTTCGCTGGAACGTTACATCTTCTGCAACTTTTTATACCCCCGCTTCGAAGAAGAGGGGGGTATACTGTTTTACCCTTGTCCGTGCGTCCGTCTGTCTGTAACAAAACTTCCGTTGCAGTTTTCTCAGCAACTATAACATGCAGCAGCCTAATACTTTGCATATTGCTTCATCCTATAGTCCCATGTGGTGTAAAGTGATTTTATGCTCCTTGCTCATCTACTTCCTGTTTGTCGCATATTTTTAGATTTTGTTACTATATAGGTGCATTTCATCAACCAAAGGGCATTTTTATTTTCCGTTGCAGTTTTTTAAGGAACTATAACATTCAGCAGCCGGATATTTTGCATATTGCTTTATCCTATAGTCCCATATGGTGTAAAGCGATTTTATGCTCCTTGCTCATCTACTTCCTGTTAACCGAATACTTACATTTTTACAAATAGATGACAAACATGCACAATTTCCGTCGCAGTTTTCTAAGCAACTATAACATGCAGCTGCCTGATGTTTTGCATATTGATTTATCCTATAGTCCCATATGGTGTAAAGCGATTTTATGCTCCTTGCTCATCTACTTCCTGTTTACTGAATACTTAGATTTTTACACATAGATGACAAACATGCACAATTTCCATCGCAGTTTTCTAAGCAACTATAACATGCAGCAGCCTGATGTTTTGCATATTGCTTTATGCTATAGTCCCAAATGGTGTAAAGCGATTTTATGCTCCTTGCTCATCTACTTCCTGTTAACCGAATACTTACATTTTTACACATAATTGACATATTTGCACAATTTCCGTAGCAGTTTTCTAAGCAACTACAACATGCAGCAGCCTGATATATTGCATAATGCTTTATCTTATAGTCCCATATGGTGTAAAGCAATTTTATGCTCCTTGCTCATCTACTTCCTGTTTACCGAATACTTACATTTGTACACATAATTGACATACTTGCACAATTTCCGTCGCAGTTTTCTAAGCAACTATAACATGCAGCAGCCTGATGTTTTGCATATTGCTTTTTCTTATAGTCCCATATGGTGTAAAGTGATTTTATGCTCCTTGCTCATCTACTTCCTGTTTACGATCTATTTTTAGATTTTGTTGCTATACAGGTGCGCTACACAATCCAAAGGGTATCTTTATCACTATAAAGGTGCATTACATAAAACAAAGGCAATCTTCATTGAAAAATGCAAATTACATTTGAAAGTCATATTTCTCACAGCGGGGGTATCACTAGTGAGCATTAGCTCACAGAATTACTTGTTCTACTTGCATTAGTTGCCAGTGTAAACCCACATCAGTCTGCACAGTCAATGTAGGTTTCACATGTGCAATAAGTCCTTGTCAGACAAACCAATAAAATATGTAGATTGAATGAAAATATTTAAAAACTTTGTTTTTGAAGAAAAAATCTGTTTTTTTGCATTTTCATAGCCGTTCAGTATAATTCACTATTCATTAATGAAAAACACTATAATGCAGTATTTCTTGACGTACCCAAATGCAAAGAAATGCAAATATATGACAGATATTAAGTAGGTAAAGGGTAAACTTACAAGCGTAACACTTTACATCTCAAATTACTTTGTGGTAGCTGATGATACTCATCTGTGAAACTTCTATATAACCTTCTTTAATACATGCATATAATGGTAAAATAATTTTTAACATAGAAAAAGAATAACTGGTTTAACAGTTTATTCCATATATACACATTTTAATGGATGTGATACCAGTGTAGATCCCACTCACTGGGAACACAATCTGGACTGGTTTCTTTTTAGTAAGAAACACAGAAACAAACTAATTAATCCAAAAGAGAAACAGTGCAGTTCCTGATTAGACAGCATGAATGTGCAGGCTGATCTGGATCTACACTGTTTGCCCATGCCATAAAGATGTATATATGGTGGAAAGGGTTATCTCTCTCCCTCTGTAAAAGCTGGGACAATCAGAGCAGTTTTACATGTGTTTCAGTTACTGGTGTACAACGTGAGAGAGCGACTGGGATCTGGTCTACAAGGGGTGGAGGAAATCAAAACACATCCATTCTTCACTGGTATTGACTGGAACGGCATGGAAATCTAAACGGACAGAAACAGATCATGACATTAACGAAAATATAATGTTTTCAAATTACAAACAGTGCAACAGTTTTTATTGTCTTTCCTATACTTGTTGATTGTTTGAAGCATAGCAAAATTTTAGAATGATAAGAAAACAATGACAAGCAACAAAATATGAATCAAAATCGTAGATATAAAAATTTATTCATTCTGAGTCACAAAAAAAGTAATTGTTGCTTTGAGATTTTTATACTTAAACTTAGCACTCCTACGGTCAGTTTAAAATGATACCTTTACTCATCTACTTCCTGTTTTCCAAATATTTTTAGATTTTTTACTTTATAGGTGCATTACACTAACCAAAGGGCATCTTTATTTTCCGTCACAGTTCTCTAAGCTACATTGACATGCAGCAGCCTGATATTTTGCATATTGCTTTATCCTATAGGCCCATATGGTGTCAAGCGATTTATGCTCCTTGCTCATCTACTTCCTGATTACAGAATACTTCGATTTTTACATACATGCACAATTTCCTTCGCAGTTTTCTAAGCAACTATAACATGCAGCAGCCTGATATATTATATATTTGTTTTTGTGTCGCCTGCGATAGCAGGTAGGCACATAGGGATGCTATTGTCCGGCGGCGGAGGCGTCTTCTTCGTCGTCGTCCGGTAGTCCCCCAACTTTAATCTGAAACTTAATGTTGCCTATAACTTTGAAAGTACTTGTCCAATTCACTTCATACTTTGAATATATCATCAGCATGAACAATGCCATCTGTGACGACAAGAATGATACTCCAGTTTCAATATTTTTTGAGTTATGCCCCTTTCAAATGCAACTTTAATCTGAAACTTAATGTTGCCTTAACTTTGAAAGTACTTGTCCTATTCACTTCATACTTGGAATATATCATCAGCATGAACAATGCCATCTGTGACGACAAGAATGATAACTCCAGTTTCGATATTATTTGAGTTATGCCCCTTTCAAATGCAACTTTAATCTGAAACTTAATGTTGCCTATAACTTTGAAAGTACTTGTCCTATTCACTTCATACTTAGAATATATCATCAGCATGAACAATGCCATCTGTGACGACAAGAATGGTACTCCAGTTTCAATATTTTTTGATTTATGCCCCTTTCAAATGCAACTTTAACCTGAAACTTAATGTTGCCTATATCTTTGAAAGTACTTGTTCTATTCACTTCATACTTGGAATATATCATCAGCATGAACAATGCCATCTGTGACAACAAGAATGATACTCCAGTTTCAATATTTTCGAGTTATGCCCCTTTCAAATGCAACTTTAACCTGAAACTTAATGTTGCCTTAATTTTGAAAGTACTTGTCCTATTCACTTCATACTTGGAATATATCATCAGCATGAACAATGCCATCTGTAACGACAAGAATGATAACTCCAGTTTCAATATTTTGGAGTTATGCCCCTTTCAAATGCAACTTTAACATGAAACTTAATGTTAACTATAACTTTGAAAGTACTTGTCGTAATCACTTCATACTTGGAATACATTATCGGCATGATCAACAACATTGATAACAAAAAGAATCATAACTCCTGTTTGATTATATTTTGAGTTATGCCCCTTTCAAATGCAACTTTAACATGAAGCTTAATGTTGACTTTAACTTTGAAAATTCACTTGATATTCGAAATAAATCATCTTCATGAACAGCATCATTATGAAGAACAAGAATGATAACTCCTGCTGGACTATTTTATGAGTTGTGTCCCTTTAATATACAACTTTAACATGAAACTTAATGTTGCCTATAACTTTTAAAGTACTTGTCCTATTCACTCTTCGAATATATCATCTTCATGAACAACAACAACATCGGTTACAACAAGAATCATAACTCCTGTTTGACTATTTTCTTTTCAAATGCAAATTTCAAATGAAACTTAATGTTGTGTATAATTTGAAAGTACTTGATGTATTCATTGAATACTTGGATTGTATCATCAACATGAACAGTGCCTTCGACAACTACAAAAATTATAACTCCTGTTTGAATATTTTATTAGTTATGTCCCTTTCAAATGCAACTTTAACATGAAACTTAGTGTTGCCTGTAAAATGGAAAGTACTTGTTCAATTCACTTAATACTTTGAAAAACTCATCTGCGTGCACAAACCAATTTTTGAAGATGATAACTTGGGTTTCACCATTATTATAGTTATTACCCTTTTAAATGCAATTTAGATGACACATGTGTTCTGTGGTGTAGTATTGAATTCAACTTTAAAAAAATATTTTTATTATATCTGATTAAACATAGGCCCACATTTCAATTTTTTCCATGCAGGCGACACATGTGTTCCGCAGAACACAACATTCTAGTTTTCTATATAGGTAAATACTCAGAAAAATTTGACACCCTTTATACGAATGAAAAATGCAAATTACATTTTGAAAGTCATATTTCTTAAAGCGTGGGTATCACTAGTGAGCATTAGCTCACAGATTTACCTTGTTTTATGATGTTTTGTTTTTGTTTTTTATTTCACTACTAAATTCACTGGTTTCTTCTGTAGATCCAGATCAGATGGCACAAGAATAAAAGCCATATCTACAGAGTAATTATTTAACTGTTTTAATTGCAATTACTATGCTTTTACCAAAATTTCTGAACCAAGGTAAAATTGAGCCTTGTTAACCGTTTCCACCATATATATGCAATTTTACGTGCGGTCTGATCAGATTCTGCACTGGTTGCATTTTGGTCAGAAATAACCTAACAAATCAAAAGCAAACAGTTTAGATCCTGATCAGATGGCAGGGATGTGCCGGCTGATCTGGATCTAAACTGTTTGCCCTCACAATAAAGGTGTATCTGTGGAGGAATGGGTTAAGCAAGTAATGCCAGAGACAGGCCAGTTTATTATATTGGATCTGTGCATTTCCAGTAGTGTTGTCACCACTTTTTTTTTGTTTCTGAATTAGATGAAATCATCATACTCTTTTCTTGGTGAAAATTACAAAATCAGTGACAAGAACTTGAACATATATTCAAGTAGTTTTTTGGTGCCATGACAAAAAGTGAATTAAGTTCTCTGGTCTGTTGATACAGGCTCTGTGCAATGTACAGCATCAAAACTAGTTCCTTGTTTAAACCCTTTCCTCCATATATACATGTTTGTACACATGTGCAACCAGTGTAGATCCAGATCAGTTGGCACATCTGTGTGCTGTGGATCTGATTGGTCAGATTTTGGTCTGAAATAAATAATCAAAAAGCGAACTGTTATAGATGTGCCAGCTGATCTGGATCTACACTGTTTGCCCATGCAATGAAGGTGTATCTATGGAGTAAAGACTTATGTTGCAGCCATCACACTTTATTAAAATATATTGACACTATGTAGCAAGCCTAATTTTACTTTTATGTTAACTACTGCAGTAGAGAGTTTGTATTTTTTTATTCTTTAAAAGATAACTTTTTAGATATTTATGTAAAATAAATTATTGTCTTTGCTGTTGAGAACGTCTATTTGAAATATTTTCCTGAAACTTACTCTCCTTTCTAGAATGACATCGGTAATTTTAGTTGACGGTCAATGTTTGATAGTGATTTTGAATGAGTAAAGCAAGACAAGTAACCGTAAAACAGCTGTTATTGTATTAACTGAAGTGTTTAAATTAAGGCCCTACTGCTAAAACTGTAATAGTATAATGAACAGGACAGTCAATAACTTATTAAATAAAAACCAGACAAGGCGACCTTTTTAAGCATGTGCATGGGAATTTAAACAGCAAAAGAAATGCGCATCATGGTTAGTTGATAATTTGTAAACATTGATGGTGAAATTTAATTTTACTACATTTATACACGCATGCTGTTGAACAATTAGAATCATTAAGTTCCTAATCCTTTTAATTGAAAATTAAAACATGCTGTCTATTTGCAACCCAGGGCTAGTAAAAGCCCTGATCCACCATATGTGAATACATTTTGTTGATAATCATATTTATCTAAGTATTGTTTTTAATAGAAATGATGATATTATCCCTTTACTCCCTATATACGCATCTTATCCAATTTGCAACCTGTGTAGATCAAGATCAGCCAGCACATCAGTGCCGTCTTATCAGGATCTATGTTGATCGCTTTTTGGTCTGAAATAACCTAATAAATCAAAAAGCAAACAGTGCAGTTCCTGACAGATATGCTGGCTGATTTGGATATACACCGTTTTCCCATGCCATAAGGGTGTATATATGTTGTAAAGGGAAAATATTAACCCTAAAATGAGTTAACTGAAATCAAGAAATTCTTCACTTTCATTGTGTACACAGTTATGAAATTTGTATACAATTCATAATTATAGTTTTGCAATTACATTGTTCAGAGTTGTTTAGTTTGATAAATCTGTGTTATTGTTTTAATATCTGTGATTTAATAATGGTATTGTCAGATATATATAAAAAAAAGTAAATATACAAAAACCAATGTAAGCTGCTCTCTTTTCATTTGACAAAATGGAGAATGTTTTAGTTCATCTCAACTCTTAGCATCCCATCTTGAGTCTGTTTTCCTGTTTTGTTGACTGGCTTTAGCTGATAAGCTTAGTTTTCAGTAAACTTGCATAGAAATGTGCTGGCATTGGAGACCTTCACATGAGACCAAAAAGCCTAGGACCATATATCTGTTACAGACTTATTCTAAGTTGTAGATAAGGACCATTTCGAGCAAAATGTTACTTAGGATTATCCTCTTGTTTCCAGACTGCTGTGAGATGCTATTTGAAGCACAAAACAACAAATATGTGACCTTGAGCAAAAGTTGTGTTCTCTTTGTTTCTGTCCAGAGTTGTTTCTACCAGGAAATTGGGAGTTAACTTACTTACAAGAAAATTACTGATCTCTAACCGAACAGATCTTATTTTAAACGCCGTATTGCATATCGCAAAATGCTTTCATTTATTTTCCTGACATGTTATACCTTCAAACATGCCACAAACAGGCCGATTTCTAAGGTTTAGGAGGCCCGCAGATGAAGAGAAAAAATATAATATATTAAAATGGACCACGGAGGAATACCGAGTTACTTGGTGTTGTGCAACAGTAACAATACATATGGAATATTATAACAGTATACATTCTGTAGGTTTGTATTTTTCGAGTTGGGTATGTAAACAATATCGCGCGAGACCGAAGGTCGGGCGTGATGTGGTTACAAACGCAACGAGAACTAATACGAACCAACAGAATGCATACTGTCATAATGTTCCTTTTATTATATACCCTTCTCGTTGAAAACAAATTTAAATAAACTAAACAACAAAATTTTAGTCAAAAACGTGGTTTACATAATAGCAGAAATAAAAATACTAACGCGATAGTAAATTTATGAATGGCGTAGACAATTTATGAAAAGCGTAAAAATACCGTAACTTTTGTAAAACTATGACGGAAATTTCCTAGTTCGTTATGTGCCGGAAAATTACGAAAACCTAGTGTGACGTAGTATATGACGTCACATAGAACACAAAATAAAGAATTGGAAATGCACATTGTTTGATACGGAATTTCTAATCTGACGAATTGTATCAATTTTGCGGATTAACGATGCACTATGCTAAAATCAAACATGGGTATATAATAATGTTGAATACACTGGTTACACTGTTTTACATTTGAGTATCATTACCTGGGGACTCTATGCTACAGCCCTTAACGGAACCTGGGGGTCACTGTAAGCTACAGCTTGTTAATCGTTACCTTGGTCACTGTATGCTGCAGTTCTATGGTAACCTGGGTGAATTATATAATGAAGTTCTATATCGCAACCTGGGACTGTTCTCGAGCCGGAATCTGGGTACACTGTGTGCTACAGCTGAGTGTCGTAACCTGGGGACATTATGCTTCGGCTCTGTAACGGAACCTGACGACACTGTGAGCCCGAGTTCTGTATCGTTACCTGGGGACATTATGCTTCAGCTCTGTAACGGAACCTGACGACACTGTGAGCTACAGTTCTGTATCGTTACCTGGGGACATTATGCTTCAGCTCTGTAACGGAACCTGACGACACTGTGAGCTACAGTTCTGTATCGTAACCTGTGGACATTATGCTTCAGCTCTGTAACGGAACCTGACGACACTGTGAGCTACAGTTCTGTATCGTTACCTGGGGACATTATGCTTCAGCTCTGTAACGGAGCCTGACGACACTGTGAGCTACAGTTCTGTATCGTTACCTGGGGACATTATGCTTCAGCTCTGTAACGGAACCTGACGACACTTGTGAGCTACAGTTCTGTATCGCAACCTGGGGTCATTATGCTTCAGCTCTGTAACGGAACCTGACGACACTGTGAGCTGTATCGTACAGTTCTGTATCGTAACCTGGGGACATTATGCTTCAGCTCTGTAACGGAACCTGACGACACTGTGAGCTACAGTTCTGTATCGTAACCTGGGTACATTATGCTTCAGCTCTGTAACGGAACCTGACGACACTGTGAGCTACAGTTCTGTATCGTAACCTGGGGACATTATGCTTCAGCTCTGTAACGGAACCTGACGACACTGAGCTACAGTTCTGTATCGTAACCTGGGGACATTATGTTTCAGCTCTGTAACGGAACCTGACGACACTGTGAGCTACAGTTCTGTATCGTAACCTGGGGACATTATGCTTCAGCTCTGTAACGGAACCTGACGACACTGAGCTACAGTTCTGTATCGTAACCTGGGGACATTATGCTTCAGCTCTGTAACGGAACCTGACGACACTGTGAGCTACAGTTCTGTATCGTTACCTTGGGGCATTATGCTTCAGCTCTGTAACAGAACCTGACGACACTGTGAGCTACAGTTCTGTATCGTAACCGGGGACATTATGCTTCAGCTCTGTAACGGAACCTGACGACACTGTGAGCTACAGTTCTGTATCGTAACCTGGGGACATTATGCTACAGCTCTGTAACGGAACCTGACGACACTGTGAGCTGCAGTTCTGTATCGTAACCTGGGGACATTATGCTTCAGCTCTGTAACGGAACCTGACGACTCTGTGAGCTACAGTTTTGTATCGTAACCTGGGGACATTATGCTACAATGTATGATGCAGTTCTTTACTTCGACCTGTGTTCATGAGTTATGTTTGGTGTTCGGTATGAACAAACTTAATTTTTTCTCTCCCTTTACCGCGATGCACGATGGTAAGATGGTGAAATCACGATGGCCCAATGATGAAAACGCGAAGGCACTATGGTGAAAATACGAAGGCAGGATGGTACGATGGTGAAAACGCGATGTAATATCGCGATTTCATCATCGTACCATCGTTGTTTCACCATCGTGCCATCGAAATGTCGATGTTTCACCATCGTGCCATCATTGTTCCACCATCGTGCCATCGTACAAAAGTTGTCCATACAGAACACCCTAGTTATGTACGTCATATGGGGATGTTTCACTGTATGTTTGATCTGGGGACACTGAATGCCACAGTTCTACACCGTTATATGGGGACTCTGTATTCAATAGTTCTTCACCGTTAACTGCGGACACAGTATACAACGGTACTTTACTATATGAAGAACAGTGTAGATCCAGATCAGCTGTCACATCCGTGCCATGTGATCAGGATCTGCACTGTTCGACTTTTGATTAATCTGGTTATTTCTTACCAAGTTGTGACCTGCGAAGATAAAAATCAGCTGGCACATCTGTGCCATCTTATCTGGATCTGTACTTGACGCACCTGACTACACACGAGTCAAAACTCATCTATATATGGAATAAAGGGTTCTTTGACACTGTATGCGACAGTTCTGTTCCGTTATTACTTCTGCACCGTAACATTGGCACACACTACCATTAGCTTGTATGCTACAACCTGTCACACTGTATGCGACAGTTCAGTACCGTTATGGTCTCATGTCGGATCTTTTTCTGCCATCTAGAGCTACTAGTATTTAGAGGTTTTGAAATGATTAAGTGCGGAAGATCCTTAGTAGTTCATAGATGTATTTTCATTTATGACCGTGTTACCTTCTTTCTTGTCAAAGCAATATGGACGAAATCTGGGACGTGCAATTTAACAAGATAAAATTAAGAGTAAGTGTTTTATAAGTGGAATCTATATACAAGCTGGTATTGGTTAAGCAGACAAGTATAAACAAAACATTGGAAGTGAAATATGTGAAACGAAAAACTTCCTTGTATCGGGCATAAACAATGAAGGTTACACTGCGTAAACAACAAATATTATGAAGTTGCATCATAATGAGTCGCATGATATAGCATTTTAATTGTTTGACACAACCTCCTTGATCGCAATAATAAATTGTGTCTATCTCTATACCGTGATCTATAATGTATTCAAGAAAAATGTCATTAAATAAAAATGCAGGAAATTTGAGTCAGACACCAATTCTTTTGACAGTATTCCCAAAACTTTGGAATAAAGCACATTTAAATTTGATACTTCTTATTCTTAATATTTCAATGGACATCGCGAGAGCGAGATTTCACAATATTGTGATTTTTGACAGTTAATTTAAATCTCAGATGTGGTGATATGGTGTTAGAATTTATATACTTGCTATGATAATAAACAATATACATACACAATGAGGAACGATTTTATACTTTGTGCTATTAAGCTATTTTCAGTTTTGTTCGTTAAATACTTACTTAGCAAAGCCGACGAAGCTCGTAGCGTTACCAATAATGTTTTAATAATTTAAAAGTACAGTTAAGACATGTAAATGTTTTCTACGTGATACCTTAGTAAAGATCTGATAAATATAATGTCTTATTTTTCTTGAAAGTATATCCTGTTCGCATTGTTACACTATTTCAAGTTTTCTCTATTCTTTAACAGTTTAATGAGTTGTCTTGTAAAGAACAACCGGTTTGCCAGAGCATGCAGCGGTATTTTAGCCTACTATCTTTTGATGTTTAAATTGATTGTGTCTTGTTAAGGAGTTCTCATGATATTTTTGTTAATACAGTATTCTAGAAGAAAGAAGATGGGGCTATAACTCAGATATAACCCAGTGGTTTGAACTTCTCTACAGTTCGTTATAACTTACATTCGATCAGATACGATAAAAATTTCACGAATCCAGTTTTGTAACAATTGCACGGACACATGGACCAGCGGCGTTAATTCCGGTTTGCTCTATTGCCATTCTAGAAGTAATAAATATTGCTGAAGGCAGGTCAGTACTGATTAACAAGCATTTACTTCCAGCTTCTGATATTTCAGAAAAATTGTAAGAACTGTTTTTGTTGGTGCAGTCATCCATTAAAAAGGATTGGGAAACTTACTGATTAATAAGTATTCCCTTTAAGCTTCTGATATTTCAGGAAACTGGTAAGAACTGTTTTGTTGGTGCAATCATCCGCCAAAAAGGAGCGAGCGCGGAACTACAGAGCCTCACAGTGCTTAACAGGGTACGAATACACGAAGAGAAAGCAAGTAAGAATAACAGTCCAACAAGTCCTTCTTTAGTGACGATTAAATGATATGTGAGTTACCAGTAAAATCTGGATAAAATGAATTATTGAAAAAGAATTGCGTGGGGTGGATCAGCAACTAGCAAATCGCACATTTGGGATACTCTAGTTATTGCTTGATTGCATAAAATTTATAAATTTTAGAATATGAGCAAAAGAATTTAATTCGAACATCAACCGAATCACGCTTACAAGTTTTTGTTTTAATGAAACGTGCTAAAATGGACATCATGGCACACTGTATGCAACAATTCTGCGTTTAAATGGCTAGATATTAGGCATCAATATTAAGGTTAGATCATTTATATTCTATAGTAAAACGATCTAGATCTAATCTCAATTTGATACTAAATATTAAGGCATTAAGAAAAGCAGTTAATGAAAAATCATGAAAAAAATGCACACTTTCTTTTGGAATTGAGTATAGAAGTGTAATGATGATTCTCAAATACATAGCACTTGAAAAATAGGAGTTATTGCCCTAACTTGCCGAATAGCATTTGTCCTATTGAAAATTTAAATCTGTTAAAGATGGGATTACAATAAATCTGATTAAATTGCAAAATTATAATATACTTGTACTGAAACGTGCATTGGTTCCACTCATGCGTATGCGCTTCAAACAAATAATTCTATTAAATTACTACTGCTACGGCGACGACGATGACGACAATTACTAATAAAAACGTTTCAGCTTAAAAAAGTTACTAAAGCGGTTGTCTGATATTACTTTCCGGAAAAGTCGATATTTTAAAATAACACCCCTTTAATATAAAATACGAATATCACAAGTTTTTTCTGAATTTTACGAAATTGGTCACGACTGAGTCGATATACATTTTCCTGGCTGTAATTGTCAAGCTCCTAATGGAGAGCTGCCAGATTTAGTTCTGTAGTAAACTACCACTGTTGCTGCTGTTGTTGTGGTTTTTTAGTACTGCTACTGCTTTCCTTGTTACCGTTGCAAAATAACACTACTGTTCCATCTGCAGATGATTCTTTTAATATTAGACATATTGTCACCTCTACTCGATTTTAATGAGAGTGACGTAGGATTGCGGAAGTCCAGCGGTTGCACGCGAGCACATGCCCAGCCAGAAACAATGCTTAATGTGCAGCTATCAAGAATGGAACACTGCCTCACAAGATTTGTGTGCAACTGTTTTTCACCACACCAAAACACGCTGCATTGAATACACAGGCAGCGTGCAACGTTATATGGTACTACTGCTACTGCTCCGGTTTGAAAACAGTTATAAACCTGTCACTGCAACACAGTGCGTTATTCTCTCGCCCTCTTTTGTCTAATTTAATAGTTTGATCATTTTAGGTCGGCTTTCAGTCAGTTCAGGTTATCTCTCATTAAAAAGAAAAACATAATTTTACCAAGTTCATAGGAAAACCCGGTGGAAAATTTATTCGGTTTCCGATATCATGGTTAGATTCTGAACTCTCTCTATAGGAGCATTTATTTTTAATTCCTTAAATCGTAATTCCAGTTTGATTTATGACGGATCCAGGTAGTTATGATGTTAAATTTGATACTTGTGTTCTATTTTATCGTCTGCTTGGCTCAAATTTCCCGCGTTTTATTGAAATTTCTTCTGCTCCACACGCTCGATCACATTTGTCAAGCTCTGTATTTTCATACGTTGACAAATTGCACGACGGTTGAGACCGTACATACAGGGGAACATATTTCATTGCACGTGCGTGTTGATCTTCGAAACACGCGCTGTCTAATGAGATGTGTTCAAAGAATAGCAACAACTGAGGATGGTGTGCTAATATATAATTATTTCCAGGCAATTTCTGGATATTTAATCGACGATTAAACTGTTTAGGGATTTATATTGCCGCTAAATGTATTATGACCTTTTTAAAGCTGAGAACTGAAAACAAGCCACGTTTTCACTTTAAGCGGATACGTTAACATACAAACAAGTATCTCTGATGGTTTTGCTGTATATTATATGATGCGTCCTTTAATTTTGGCAAAATATAAATAATGATCAAAATATACTTGAAGAAAAAATAAAAAATAGAAATGACATCTCTGCATGTTTCTAAAATATAATAAAACTGCAGCAGCAGCAGTTTGTGAAAAAATATCCTTAAACCGAGTGAAAAAAATGTTTTCTTGCCATGCTGACTATAACAAGACACGATCTTGTTTAGTATTTGGCTAACACACGCGCGCAGGCTCACACACAATATACACTCAGCAAAAATAAAAATTATCCACTTTCCTACCTGTAATTTTGTCAAATTAGCAAAAGAAAAAAAAGAAAATTGTTTATGGGAACAAATTTGTATTTCTGTAATCATTACAAAGAAATAAGCATAAACAGTGAATACTGTTTTATTTTTGTTCGATTTATATTGTTCTTTTCGAAATAGACTACTAGGTAAAACACAGATACTCAACAAAAATTAGGAAGTTTCCACGTTTTATCCCTAAACTACATTCTGGAACTTTTATTGAATGAGAAACGCTTTGAATGGCGTTTTGTTTGTTAATCTCGGTTGTTGTTTTTTTTTTTAGTTTAATTGATCATGAACAAAATCTTCCACATCAAGAACTGGACAACTGTCCATCGAATAGCAATAAATAAAAGAAATCAAAACACTATATTTTCCAATAAAAGGGAGATGACTGGAAATGTGTGGAATTTCTAGCCCTGTTTATTAAGGTCTATTTGTTTTATTAATGAATGTTTTGTGATTTTATCGACAACAAGAACTTAGGAAATTGATATCTACCTATATATATGTAATAGTGAATAGAATCACCGATTTCTTCCTAAAACCCTAATTACACCAAAAGGAAAGATTACTCTGTTGTGAATTTGTAGATTTTCAAGAACATTTCATTTCTTTGCAATAATTTCAGAAATGCAAATCGATTCCAAGAAAGAATTCTGAATTGTCCATTTCTAATTTTGAAAATGTTGAAAAATTGCAGATAGAATATTGGATACTTTTGATTGTTGCCGAGTATAATTGGAAGGTCATCACAAAGACAAATTCACACTTTCAAACAAAATGTGTCTTGGAATGTTTGAGAAAACGGCAGCAGATTGATATTGGAGGTTAACTGTCGATGAAAATGCTTTTAACAGAAGTACGGTGCTCTATATCTGATCAAAATTGGTCCAGATATAACCGAGAAATAAGCAAAAACCTACCTGAAGCGAGTGATTTTGTGTGTCTCGACATTCTAAAAGTGACGTAGAATAGCCACCCGTAATATTATTTCTGCGTTATTAGAAAAACATTCATTCCATCTGTCGGTGTCTAGTGGATTGCTATATGGCTCTTTTTTCCCGCGGGCTTTTCGTTTTTTTTTATAACCTCGTGGTCATTCAGCGCTTTGATATCCGACAATAACAGACGAAAATTTATATTTTCACCTAAAAGACTTTTATTTCGAATCGAAAATTACATAAATAATTGCAAGCTTGTTCAATATGTCTTTGAATGGTTTTTATTCCATACAAAGTGTGGTATATTTTGGGGACCTTCAAAATTTGTTTTTACATATTTACGTTTATTAGGGTAGATCTGAGTTTTAGTTAGATGTCGGTCCGCGACCTCGCTTCGCCTCCAACTCTGTGTCGGTATGTGTTCAGTCAAATTTGGTCAACTGAAAATCCTACGCCATTAAGCCGTGTCTCTCCCATGTATATAGTGTAGGTAATAATTCTCATATTTATGCATGAACATACTGAGATAAAACAGAAAGAATAAACCTGAAATCCGATTCCAACTCCATCATATACTTAGTGTATGGTTTCAGTCATATAAAGTTTCTACGTCAGTCGTTGTATGAAATATGAACAAACTGTTGATTTATTTAGATATTGTATTCGTTTACCACAGCGTTCATTTTGAAACAATGATACTGGTGTTGACATGTGCCTTGGACCTAATGTTTGAAGTAAACAAGTATTGATAAGAAATATCAATTATATAACTACGCGGGTATATTTGGTCTTTTTCATGTGCTCTGGTCTCGTTAAGATCATCGAGTACTCGTCCATTTGGCTTTGCAATGGTATTAGCTTCTTATGTTTTATATGTTTGTGTGCTTTAGCATGCAACATTGTTTATCTGATGGGTGAGTTGGAGTCATTTCACCAAGACAATTTGTACTTGTTTGTTGATATGAGAAAATGTTGGGGCAAGTGTGAGATTGGTGCAACTTAGAACCCGGTTTAAACCCCCAGTGGCAATTTGTTTTGCCACTGACCGTTCCAAGGCGGTATCCCGAAGGTTCTCTTTTTCGTTAATTGTGTGTGGCGTCTTATTTGAATTGACATACGAGCTTATAACAAACATGCTCTCTCTCTCTTCCTCTCCTTTTTTCGCTACGTGGAGAGGCTGTGTTTTGTGAGTGTGTCGATTCCTGATACGCATATTTTACTTTTTTATAGATAAAAAAATCACTAGGTATAATTCATGAACAACAAAGTGTACACTGTTCTAGTAACAACTGTACATGAAATTATTTATAAGGCAGATACTATATTAAGTATTCCAATTCTTTTTTTAAATGAAAAGACTAAAAAAAGGACAAGGCTGTTTCAAATAAAACGACAGCTCTTACTGAATACAGAAGCTAACAAAACAAATCTTGTCATAAAACAAGAGGAATTAGATAATTTACACGGGAAAAAGTAAATGGTTTTATTGATCGTGCAAAAGCATGAACGTTGAATCGAATGAGAAAAATTGCAAATATTTTGTTAAATTTAAAAAAAGACATTAAGATAAAAATAAATCAAATTTTTTTAAATAATAAAAAAATAACAGATTTTATTATAAAATACTAAAAGAACGGGATTTTTTTATAAAACATTTACAGTTAAAAATGAGTCAAAACACCGCAATATGACTATTTTAACAATTCAATGAAAGAATTAAAAGAAAAGATGTCAAAAGAATGTGGTGGTTGTCTTACTGAATACTATTATTGTTTAACACTTTTTGATATGAAGCCTAGGTTCCGATGGTATTACTGCCGAATATTATACAACCTTTTGGTTACAGTAAAAAGAATATTACCAATATGTAAATTCAATAAAATTTTTATTTATGAAAGGAAAATAATCATAACTCCAGAATAAAATTTTAATTACATTTTTACCAAAACCTGGATAAGATTGAAATAGTTTAATCAATTGAGGCTCATTAGTTTGTTCAATGTCGATTATAATAAAACATTCAAAGCAATCGCATAATTAAAAAAGTTTTACCCTATCACATTAAACCTGAATAAACAGGATTTATTAATTAAATGAAGTAACATTGGTAAATATTGTAATAATACTATTTGAAATCATCATTATGTTGAAAATAAACCATGATTACTCGGATTTAAAGCGAGCCTTAGATAGTATTGAGCATAATTTTATTTTTGTAAATAATTAGAACATTAATATATGATGATTCGTTTATACTGTGGATTTATTTGTGTTGTACAAGTGCCAAAAGTGCAGTAATTTACAACGGATATAATATTATATTAGATTTTTTTCAGTAGAGAGAGAAAGGAGTTCGACAAGGCTTTCCTTTGTCGTCCTCGCTATTTATAATTTGTATATCGAATTTTGGTCACAAACAATGCACGAAGATAAAATAATCAAATCGATAACAATAAATAACAAAAAATTAAACAGACTTTATTTGCAGACGACCAAACTTTTGTTAATAATGGCGAAAAACAATCTTTTGAAAGATTAATTAATGTAATATCAGATTTTAAAAACATATGAGGCTTGAAACTTAACACGTCTAAATCAACAATATTAAGAGTAGGGACAATAAATAAATCAAACAAGCAGACAAAAATTTTATGTTGACATCGAGTCATGCAATGGCCGTAAACATTTCATTTTACAATAACACAGAGCGAAGTTAAAATTGTAATGTAGAATTCTAGTATTCAAGAACTGTCTTAAACAATGGCATCATCGAAAGCTAATTCTTCAAGATACAGTGGCTGCCATAAAAACATCCACATTACCAAAATTAATTTAATCCATTAACGATGTTAGAATATCCGACATGAAAAGTAAACCTTTATGCTAGTATAAATATATTAAATGGAACAAATTTATTTTCACATATCTTTGTTTCTTTTATCCCTGTCATTGTGTTCTTGCTAATTTGACTCCAAGGACTCTGGCCTCGGTAAGATCATCGAGTACTCGCCCATTTTGCTTTGCAATGCTATTAGTTTTAAATGTTTGTGTGCTTTTGCATGCAACATTGTTAAGCTGATGGGTGAGTTGGAGTTATTTCACAAAGACAACTTTTTCTTGTTTATTGATGTGAGAACCCGTTGGGGCAAGTGTGAGGTTGGTGCACCCTAGAACCTGCTTTCAACCCTCAGTGGCAATTAGTTTTGCCACTGACCGTTCCAAGGCGGAAACCCCAAGAATTCTCTATGTCGTTTAGTGTTTGCGGCGTCTTATATGAATTGACATACTTATAGCAACATGCTCTCTTTTTCATCTTTTCTTTTCGCTGCGTGGGGAGGCTGTGTTTTGTGAGTGTGGCGATTCCTGATATGATATTTCACTTTTTTAGGTCGAATATAATCGTAATACTAGTATAATCACGGTTAAATTCTAAAATCGAGTATTCAGTCGATGCCAATTTGAAAATTAGAGCAAATCAATTGTAATCGTAAATGGAAGATATCACAATGCAATCGTAATTTGATTTCATGATGAAGTAATCGACCTCACGTCTGGTACATGCTTCAATACCGTCAACAAGATGAGGTTTTATTTTATAATGAACATATACCTCAAGCGACTGCGTACATTGTTTTTATGGTGGGGGTTAGTTTAAGATTTTTAAAATCAATAGTATCTTTCGCATACGACGGTAGAGCTTTAATAATTCTTTGTATAACATGCGCATTTATGTGGTCTACCCGGATATCCAATGGGTCACTCGTGATTGTGTTTTGTGGATTTTAGGTAAAACGTAATATAGGGTGCTCTAACTTTATTTAAAAAAGATATAAAATGCCATTAGTCATTTTATATCAATACATATTGTGCAACACGGCACAAACAACGCTACTCTGATATTCAAAAAGGTGAAGTCTGTGATATGCAGGATTTATATTCTCAGATCCCCTGTCAAAATTCCATTCTGTTTAGTTTCGCCAATTTTTTGTTTTTCGTTTAGGGCAAGCCCATTCTTTTCTCTGGGGACCATACGCCGCTGAACATGGAATGGTATAAATCTGAAAATACCGCATTGAAGGTTCCATGTTCACCGTCAAATGCATTCCATCGTTTACAATTGTACTGTTTATTGGTGTAAATATTGAGTTGCGTTCAACCCGGGGCTAGGCGGCGTGGGCAGCAATATTTCGATTTTCATGAAAAATTAACAAACATACCTTATTTTATTTGCTGATTTTGGATACATAAACACCCAGGTTAAACGGTTATGTATAAGATGCAAATCTGTTTTAATATAAACAAGAGATTTTCCGAATACGTAGGGTTGTTGTTGTTTTTTTTTTAGATAAAAATGTGGAACCGCAAATTGGTTCGATAAAAATTAAAATCTCTACAATATTTCTTTTAAATTTATCTGTATAAATTTGATATGCATCTAACAACAGAAAAATCTTTTTGATTTTTTTTATATTTTGAAACTGAAGCACCGTTCTAACGTAATATCTATCATAAATAAAGACATTGTATTAGGATATTTCCTAATTTGTCTTAAAATTGTATTAGAAAATTGAACGTTGCAGGTCTAAAGTGAAGGTAGTGGGTATTAAAATGTTCCTGACATCTCCAAATACTTTCAAATAAAATTCAGTAAACAAAGGCTGACATAAAAATAAATTTCATAAAATTGTTTATTGATTTTGCAAAGTAACATATACACATATACACATGGACGTTCAGTTTATACAAACTCATATGTACAATTCAGAAAGCATGGTTATAAACTTACGAACCTTAAATTTTGCAATAACTAGCAAAGAAATTTGCAAATAAAACATAGATTAAAAAAAACCACTAAAATTCCATTAGTTAAATAAATAAATGTTGCTATATTGATCGTGAGCTAGTTTATATTAACCTCGTAACAGATTTGAATTTATTTAAATTTGGTTACTTTACAAGTATTAATCTCTCAACATACGTTAATAATGTTCTTAAAGCATGTAGGTCCTTCTTAACAGAAATTTCAGAAACAACATACCATGGACTAATAATAAACAAAACATATGCACACATGAAAATTTACTTAAAGTTCATACCCAACAAGCAAAATATACTAAACCTGATGAATTTGTACAAAGCACCTAAACAAGTAAGCTAGGATATACATCCAGGTCGTCAAACTGTGTACTATTTAAATGTGCATTCTATTGGGACATGGCGGCGTTGCTATTAATATGCATTTCCTTTGCATGCTCAGTCAAATGGAGTCAATATAATTCTGATGTGACTCTCAAAGTAAGCTCTCATTTAATTTCATATAATGCTTGCACTAAGCCATTGTATTTACTCTAATAATATATATTCCAGCTACCTGTAACAGTTAATTTTCATTTGGAGCATGGGTAGCGGATTTTTATCGTAGATTAAAATCCATGTGAGATTAGAACTCGTGTATTACTAGTAAATGAGCATATTGCATTTTATCAAGCTTAGAGAATGAGGCTTTATAACGTTGTATACATTTCATGAGTAACATTCAACATTTGTATTTCAAACATACAATTATCGAAAGTAACTGTACATGTTTATGCATATATTTGTTATACTTATAAATGACTAAAGAACTAACTTCGTTTTCATGTGTACAAACAAAACGAATCAATCGGCATAACCTTAAAGTTCGTTAATCAAATGCACCAAACAAAATTGTCGTATAAGATAACATAATTATGTTGTTGATGCTACGAAAGTAAGTCTGGGGACCATGAAATGATCTTAAAATATTGCATCGGAAGTTCCTTGTTCTCGGACCTATTTACACCACATCGTTTACTTGCGGAAATATTGAGTTGCGTGAAACCAAGGCTATGCGGCATAAACAGTAATAGGCATATAAACAGACTCAATCAAATAGAGCGTGCAATATCAAAGTTCCTTTCTGATCTTTTAGTATGTTGTTGTTTTTTCTTATGAGTATTTGTTTTGCATGTTTGTATTACGAGTACCTGACTGTGCAAGGTTGTGGATGGAACACCACAGAACACGGGGAAAATTCCCTATGACAAATATGTTGACGCCTTTCCCTTTCCAAGACCTAGGGGATAACCAGGAGCGAAATGGCATATCACTTAAAACTGAAGTAATAATTGTGGCGTATATTTTCAACAGGACAAGCAATTTATAGACATAGAGTCAACTCTAGTTTTTATTCTATTTCGGTAATTTAAGAAGTCTGTCCCGGTTGTCTGTGTGATCATCATTTTTATTTCGCTCATTTTGGAGCAACTCCGGATAAGCAACACCTTTAATTACCTCAGCCCGCATCAAACACTGATCGGCAACATCGTTAATTTTCCTCTGTGCCGTGCAAACCCGGATCAGAAGCAACGATTGTTTCACCCTAGAAAAGTTGGATATGAAATAAAAACATCATCTTGTTAACATTATAATGTAATATTTTGATTGTGAGTTTCTTAATTTCTTTCTTATCCTTTACTGTTCTTGTTCATTTGGGAACAAGTGTGAGTTTGGTGCACCATTGGACCTGGTTAAAACTCAAATTATATCATTTTATATTATTAACACAACCTCGTTTTTCCTCTTAACCTTTTGGATGTGTGGACACGATGTGTTTTCTTATTGTGATTATTCCTTATATGCACAATTATTTCACTCTTAAAATATTCCCGAAGTGTTTATTCCCGAAGTGTTTTACTGTAACTGTAAATTTATTACTAGAAAGTTATGAAGATAAGATTGGTTTTGCATGATTTGCTAATACTTATTGGAATTGTCATGTATCCATCATAAATTAAATGTAAAACAACTATCTCTAAACTCTCTAAATTGTAGGCACACAGAAATTGTATATATAATTGTCTATTATATGGCAAAAAGAAAATAAAAAAATGATTTCAGCTGTGTTCATGGTACTAAGAACGTACATTTCTTCGACAGCAAATTATTATACTAATGCTTAACGCTTCGAACAAAGGAAGCTCGCTTTATTTTCGGTTAAAATAAACACCTTTCAAAAGTAGCAACAGAATTTTTTTTATCAAATCATCATTAAAAGTGTAAGCATAAAACATCTTTTCTGGAACGGTTGGCAACTTGGCATAATAGCTAAAACTTATGAAAAAAAATGGTACAAAACCGATAATAATATAGTCAAAATGATTTATGATAAATCCTTATACACTGTGCTACACGTTTTGCTTGCACGACAATTTCAGGAATAATCTTGTTAAAGGTTTAAAAAATATTGAGACTGGACTATTTAGTTTTCCGTCCCCTGATTTTGCCAATTTAATTTCCCTGCTCAAGTTCCTAAGTTATAAAATGAGAATTTCACGAGTCACAGTTCTTAGGTTTCCCGTTTGTCTGTTCTGAGACTGTGCTCAACTTCAACCAATCATACTGTTGAGACTTGAGACTGGTCTCCATTATATTTTTAGAAAAAAATCGGACCTGATCAGGTACTAATTTTTGCAACCTTTAATTCATTTGTTTACACCCTGTTGTACAGCTGGCTGAATATGAAAAAAAACAATTAGCGATTTACACAGGTTTTCTTCTTTCAGAGAAAGTGGTGCACGATAAATAACTGGAATTTTTCTTGTTTTTTTTTCATGTGGGGCAAGTGGGAAATCTGTGAACCACAGAATGAAGTAGGACTTGGTAAATATTACAGCCCACCTTTCCTCGGGAGCTTCACTTCCTGTTTTTGATGAGATCTTTATTATTTTTAAATCTCTATAACATGTATATAAAATCATGTACTAATCTCTCTTAACTATTTTTATTGTGTGGGTGTATCGGAATGCGGCTTTTCCTTATATTTGTTATTCCCTTTTTCTTAAAATGTGTTTAATTTGCATATTATCATCTTATGCAACGTACACTCGAAGCAAAACAATGGGTGGAATTCATTCATAACTCTAATTGACAAGCCTATTGTATTGGTTGAAGTAGTTACCGCTCTAAGCGTTTCCGATGTTTTGGTACTTTAATTTTCCTGCTATTTGATGCAGTGTTGCTATATTGTGCTGACCGTATCCGGAAGTGGCAATGTTACAGACTTTTTGGCATTGTTTTCAATTGTTTTACACTCATCTTCCTCATTACAAGAGTTTCAAGGTTTCTGAGTTATGAATGTCAAATTTTATACGTTCACAATAAGTTTATTTACATATCTGAGCTTTGAAGAAAAGAAACAATTGAATTTGTACTAATTATGCGTATCCTTAATTATTGCATATTTCGTTTTCTTTTCAAATCTTTATAATATGTACCTGAAATCAAATATATTTTAGCATCCAATTGCAGACACTAATTCCAGAGTCATGAAGTGTTTGTGGTATTTGACGGGCGCACGTTGTTGCACGGAGAAGCTGATTTTACACGAGCTATATTCTAATCAAGCACCTTGTCACCACGACTTGTTGACATCTAGTGTCGTTTAGGAGCAAGTGTTAATTCACGCGTCCGCACACCGTCTGTTTCATTTGCACCTTGGACGGCGTCAAGAAAATACCATATATTAGACATATATTCGTATAATACAGTTAGAGAAGAATTCTAGCCGACTCCATGGCAGCCGATTACCGTTACTGCTGACAGGGGGTAATTAATTCTGTGGCAGTTCATCCAACGAACGTGCAAAACTCGCGCAACCTCGCGGCACGCGCCCACACCTTCTGTCGTAAATATTCACGCTTTGGATGTTAAAGCATCATTTCTATTGAGCGATCAGTTTTTTTCCCTTTGCTTGTTTTCTAATAATCTGAATAGTTAAAATCATTTTACAGGTGGAATAGATATGACAAGTAAGTTAAATATTAAAAATATACGCGTTTGACGGGTCGCCAGGAAAATTGATATTTCAAGGAGACTGACATATCGACCTACAGTGCCATTAACATCACGTGTTTCATATTTTATTGTAAATTTCAACAGATGCAACGGATGAAAATTTTATTGAATTTCTGGTAATTTTCTAAAACTTGTCTTATTGTTCCTTTTCTTGATAATGGCAAAAGGAAAACTCTGATATTTGTACTTTTGCAAAAAAAAAAAAAAGAAAAAAAATTTGTGAAATTAAAAGAAATATAATAATATCTATATACGATGAAGAAGAAGAAGAAGATGATGATGATGATGATTATGATGATTATGATTATTATTATTATTATTATTATTATTATTATTATTATTATATATTTTTAATTAGCAGCAGCAGCAACGATGTTTTCTATAGTTTCTTCTTCAAAAGTGTGTGATTTTTAGACGTTTGTAATACCGCATTTTGTAATATTATCATTTGTTTAAATAAAAATAAACGGGATTATCCTCTACAGGCTCAGACATAGATCTTCGTTTTATATGTTATCTTTAGGTTTAGGATACTGTTGAAGACTTCTCTCTTATTGATATTCCTTGAAAATTAAGCTAATGATAGTTATTGTAACCGGTAATGAGTAAATTCTTAAGCATAGTCTATAGATTTCCAAACAAAACAAACAAAAGAACAACAACAATTCGCTTAGAATGTTGCAAACGTGTACCGTTGCATGTCCCTTTTAACATTTTCGTGCGAGATGTTCATAATCATTTTACGATTAATACTATTTGCACACAACGAATAAAAAAGTGAAATATGCATATCAGGAATGGACACATCCAGCAGACACAGCCTCCCCACACAGCCAAAAGGTAGAGAGGAAAATAGAGCATGTTTTAACAATATCAGTTTCAAAATTGACGCCACAAACAATTAACGAAAGTGAGAACCCGAGGGGTTAACGCTTGGAACGGTCAGTGGCAAAATAATTTGCAACTGATGGTTTAAACCAGGTTCTAGGGTGCACCAACCTCACACTTGCCCCAACAGGTTCTCGTATCACAAAACAATAAAGTTTAAGAGTAACAGCTATATAGTTTTGTTATTTGAAAAAAATTAATGAATTATTTTCTCGCGAAAGTTTTCTGAATAAGTTAAGCGTTATCCTTTGAAATCACCAGTATGAAATTTTATGTCAATTTTCCTAAACATAAAAAATCGTTAGGATTGTTAGCTTTATGTTTGAAGTATTTTACAATCTTTTGCGAAGATCAACATAAAAATTAAAAAAAAATGGTTTGCTTGAATTGAAATGTTTACAGACGAAAACCCCTGAAACATTCTTAAATTGTGAGGTTATTTTTACAGTTATTAGGTTCATAGTATGCTTTGTTGAGAGAAATCATAGTTATTAACATTTTGTTTTAAAAAAAACCTACGCTGCTTTCACGTTAGTGATTTAAGGGTCAGTTTGTAGATACTCAGTCATAGAAACATGTATAAATTGAATATCGAATCTTTAAAAACCGAACCGCACTCATTTATGCGATGCGAAGAAAGTAGCTCCTTATGTTACTTGAAAAAAACAATGTTTAATCCGATTCTGTTAGTTGCTAGATGCTTTACAGACATACAGACATGTAAACATTTAGGTCAGTGCTTATGTATAGACCTGAAGATGTGTAGCATAAGGTCATGAATACCCATCAGTAGCTTCACTGCTTTAATTTAACACATACCCCGAACTTAATTGTTCTAACGATACTTGTCTTTCTGTCTGTCTATCTGCCTGCCTGCCTGCCTGCCTGTCGGTCGGTCGGTCGGTCGGTCTGCCTGTCGGTCGGTCGGTCGGTCGGTCTGTCGTCGGTCGGTCGGTCGGTCGGTGTCTGTCGGTCGGTCGGTCGGTGTCTGTCGGTCGGTCGTTCGGTCGGTCTGTCGGTCGGTCGGTGTCGGTCGGTCGGTGTCGGTCGGTCGGTCGGTCTGTATGTGTGCTTTAGTTTTGTTGAATCTTCTCGATAAAATGTTTGAAACATTTTCTCATTACTCAACCATTGTTATGTATGCTTTACATGAATGTATGTTTGATTCTAAATTATTTGTATACAATTTAATGTTAAATAAAATATATGTTATGTTATATGTAATTGGTTTGATCAATTTCTTACTTATTCATTATTGATAAATTGTAAGAAAAGATATATATCTGTTCCCCTACACAGATACCTTACTTCTTATGATTCTGTTTGTGTGTATGTATGCCACCTAACCACTTTGTTTATTGTTATATAAATCATATTGTTTATTTGTAATGAACGTGATAACAATAAAAGATATGTTCTGTCCTGTAAATATTAAAAAACATTTATTGTTCTATCATTTGCAAACAGGAACCGGGCTCTCATTTTTGTTAATTGTTAGTGGTGTCTCTTTTGAAACTGGTCATTTTATTAACCATGCTCTCTCCCTCTCTTCTTCTTCTTGACTGTGTGGGGAGGCTGTTTCGAAAACAATTTATACAACATTTGAATGTATGGTTACTATGCTATTGAAGAAAGAGCTCGCCCCTCTATCAATCAGCGTCTGCAACAAGTGTGATTTTATCTTCCCCGTACAATATGTGTCACTACTATCTTCGATATTGTAAAGAACCAGTGTGCAAGGCTCTCTGTAATCTATTGTTAAAGTACCAGTTATCTCGTTCGCTCGCTCCGCCTTCCATCTATTCATACGCACTGCCTTTAATGGGCTCACGACCAATGGCGGCCGCAACGAGACTGTATGATCACTTATATAGTAAACACAGCTATCTAATAAGCTTCACTGAATCCATTGCAGTAGCATAAATGTATACATATTTTGGGGTAGAATTCAACCCGGTGTCTCAAAATTCTTCATTCTTCAAATAGTTTTTGTGTAAACATGGAGTTAAATTCGAGTGGTATGGAAAGTATAGTACATCCAAGCTCACCGTGTAACGGGAGTACGTTGCCACCTATGGATGGAGATCTGGTGACTCTAGGAGCCCCGGGTGATGCTCTGAATGGCGATGCGACAACCGGTGACAGCAGTCACTGCTCAAATTCGTCAACTCCGTCGCCGAACGGCTCCAATTCGGACATTCCTAATGTTAAGAACTTGACATTTTCGCCTGAACAGGTGACGTGCGTTTGTGAAGCATTACAACAGAAAGGTGACATAGACAGACTAGCACGGTTCCTCTGGTCCTTGCCCCCCAGTGAACTCCTGCGGGGAAGTGAAGCCGTGCTCAAAGCACGAGCAACAGTTGCCTTTCACAGAGGCAGTTATAGAGAACTGTATGCGATCTTAGAAAGTCACACGTTTGATTCCTCCAATCATGCGTTCTTGCAGAACTTGTGGTATAAGGCCCATTATATGGAGGCTCAGAAGATACGAGGCCGACCTCTTGGTGCCGTGGATAAATACAGACTCCGCAGGAAATATCCTTTGCCAAAAACTATATGGGACGGGGAAGAAACTGTGTATTGCTTTAAAGAAAAATCACGCCAAGCTTTAAAAGACTGTTATAAGGCCAACCGGTATCCTACGCCAGACGAAAAACGGGGTCTGGCGAAAAAGACTGGCTTGACCCTTACACAAGTGAGCAACTGGTTTAAAAATCGTCGCCAGCGAGATCGAACACCTACACAGCAGCATGGCTTCAACAGGTAATTCTAGGACTTCCCCCATTTGTCTTCGTTTACAACCGCAAAGCCGCTTTTTAATATTGGATTGAGCAACTTTTTACAGAATTGTAAAAAAAACTAACCTATTATGTGGGTTTATTAGATTTCGTTATTAATGATATTATTATTTTCTATTCTATGTTGTTTTAAACTAAGATTAAGTTTAGATTACCTCAAAACTATATTTTGTTTGCCTCTGTCGGAAATTAAAGATTTTTTTCTAAATTTTTATTGCATAAATAAAACAGATCATTATGCTATACATTCTGCAATGCATTGAATATGTTTTCAGTCTACGTTGGAGACAGTGCTAACATTTTGACAGAAAAAATATCGCTTAATATTTTTAACCCCCCCCCCCCCGCACCCTCCCCCACCCCCATCAAAATGTGTTATATTTGCGATTAACTCTAATTGCTGCATTAATCCATTAATTCGACTATATCGAGGCTCTTCACTGAAAAATATATTTGCATGAGCAAATACTTAATGTTCCGTCCTAATAAAAAATTTAAAAAGGAATTATAATACAGAGGTAAATAATTGAAAGGGATTAGAATGTGAAGTGTTAAACTGAATGAATATTTGGGAACAGAAACTCAACCAGTGTCCTCGGAGGTACACGCACTTTTTATTAACTATTTGAAATACTTCACAATGAATTCAAATTAAAGTTAATGTACATTTTATTCAGTCTTAATGGAATGCTTTTTAGTGACTGGCAAATGATATATACAGTGGTAACATTGTTTATTTCGGGATTTGATTTTTTTGGCAATTTTCTTTAATAGTTCAACACATTTCCTGTGCAGTAAAAATTAATCTTTAAAAAATATTTAATTAACTATGTTTGAAGAACACATGGTTAGTGTCCCTATCTAGGAATTATATCAGTTTTGTGAGCGAATTGGTAATTACTCTAGGCCGGAGATAGAATAATTAGAATATCATGCCTCGTATCTCTGAGAATAATAATTAAATTATCCATAATAGAGTCTCTCTTTTGTCGGGGATGAGACAAGTTTTCTACTTGCTCGGATATAGGGTGTCTTCCACGTTATTCAAATAGTTTTCTTAGCCCGCTTTAATAGTCCGTTTTATTTCAAAATAGCAGTTATAACTACCATAAAGAATAATATTGACAACACCGTCATGCCTTGTGGGGTTTATGCGTTTTTCATCAAATGTTGGGGGGTTTCCATATTGCAGTTTGATAGCCGAACACGTTTTTAAATGAATTTTAAATTATTTGGAAAGTAATAAAATATAAAAATGTTTCTTGTCAGGTTGGATCTTAATGATTGGGAATGGATAGGGGTTAGATGTTATTGCAACATTTCGACTTACTGCCAGTTAAATGAACTCATTTTATTGTTAATAAAAATGTGTTCTTTCTCACAGAATTTTACGAGTTTCGTTGATTTCCTAAAATTGTTTTATATCTCAAAATAATCACTTACAATCAATTTTGAAATTCTATGTATTAAACAATGTTTGATTTGAAATCAATACTCTTAAATTTAAAAGGGGTCTTAATATACTCCAAAACATTGGAATTCAATAGAACTTCTGGAGAAGGTGTAGGTAATTGAAGGTAATATGTTATTCGTTTATTGTGCTTTTTATTTACTTCTTATATCGAAAAATTAGTTAAACAGCATGTCGTTGTCAGCGCTCTATCTCTAAAATTTTCACTACAAATTATTGTTATTTTTCATAAATGAATTTCATTAAGGTAGATGTCCGTTTTTCATCAATTAATATATTTTATTGAAAACACTATAAATAATAAAACAATATTCTAAAAATCGCATATGCCATACTTAATGTTTCCAATACAAAAACTTGCATAAATGGAGGAATTAAAGTCATATATATTTAGATATGGTACTGAAACACTATTAAGAGAAATGCAGTATTAATATATTTAAGTTTTATTTCCTCGTCGTACTCTGATTATTTGCTAATAGCCATGAAAAATGTGGCAATTATAAGTCATCAAAGACTGAAGTAGGGCCAATTTCCGGAGTCAGAAGTCAAGTGCCTTCTCCTTACTCAGGTCTACGCCCAGACCGCACTCGCGCCCGGGTCATTGACGGCGAACCGAGAAACCACTTAACAATAGTACCAGCTTTATGAACAATAATAATATAATATGAATTAATTTATTTATTTTCACATTGAAATCGTTTTGCGAATTAAAGTGTTATAATAGTTATAACATAAATCTAACCAATATGATTTATAGAAGTCCATTAACACATTTGAATTCATTTATCACATACTAATTTGCATAGAGTTGAACTTAAACATCGCAGTGCAAAGTTTAGATAATATATGGTTTTATTTTCCTAAATCAATATTATTATGCAAAGGAATACAGATTTTTGTCGCATTCCCTATTTCTAACCGTATTCTACTCAGAAAAGCCTTGTTGAAACTCATTTGTTTACTCCTTTCAATAAGTTTACCGACCCATCGACTTCATTCACAAATTCACACAGTCGCTTGATTCACGTAGCGACGTTAACAGTTTTCTTCAGAAAAACGTCTTACGGTCCAATATTCAACCACAATCAAAATGGGGTTCAATTGAACAGAGCCTCTTCGGAACACAACTGCGAAAATTACATGCTTTTACCCGAACGCATGTAATTGACTTCGCTTCATTAATTGTATTCAACAAGTAAAATAAATTGAGGACGATTTTCAAACCTCCTGATTAACCTCAAATGACATCTTGGTTTTCACGAGTCCTTCACTCAGGACACGACCCTTGCTTACGGCGAATTGCGAGAAATGTCTCACAGAGCGATAGAGCTGAAATCTTGGCTTGATTAGGAGACGCTTTGAAGTGCTCCCTCGTCGCTAGTTACCTGGTCAACTTTCATTTCCGTCAAATTATCTACAAGGAGCAGGGTTTCCGTCTTGTATTTGCCAATTATACTTTAATTTATATTTTAATTAAATACCTGGGTATTTTTCCCATAGGATCACCACGGGATTTGTTGATCTTGATTTAATGCTTTGGCAGCATATATTCTCTTCATATTTCACCAACTTATTATCTTAAACGTTAATAACCTAGCCATTTTCGCTGCACAAAGTTTTTTTTAAAACATCAACAGGGACAACAATTATTGGATAATTTATTATTGAGGAAAAAAAGAGGACAAAAATGGTAAATATGAACTGAAACAAAAAGAATATATTCTTATTTCAACGAGCGTATTAATTTACCAGAAGTGTCAAATCGGTCACACAAGCAACTGGTGCATATATGTGGACTATATTTTAATATTCATATATCTCCATCTGAAATACAATGAAATAAAGTAATATAAATCATTAAAAAACACATTTGTGATTCTAATGCCCAAATTATGATTTTGATGTTGTTATTAACAGAAGTACACTGAACGAGATATAGCTTCCAATTTTAATATTAGCAATTTATGTCTGACAACAAATTTTAATTCTGATTAAAAAATTTACATATCTTTTTAAAGAAGAAAATCACAATTACATTATAGATTTTTTAAGATACTCTTGGCTCAACACATCTTGCGGTCTGTACTCTATGGCGTCCTTTTGTTTGTGTCAGACCATATTCCAGTGTAACCTCATCTTTACTGTTGATTTACTATTCACATTGTACATCGAAAACATTATGACATACAAAAAAAAGAGTAAATATGAGAAATATTTACAATATTTTTATTGTTGGGGTCAAAACGTTTGATAGGAGAACTTGAGTGGGGAGAGAATACAGTACGATATCAAGTGACTAACACCAAACATTCTGAACTGGCAGCGCTAAACTGTGGCTAAACACGGGTGTTCATTGTAACCCCAAACAAGCTTCGGCGGAATGACGTGATCACTTGGGATCATTAAGAATAAAAACAACAATAAAAATAATTTAAATTACCATTAACATTTTTTGTTTATACCAACCATCTACAATATTTTCATATGTCAACAAAATTTGTCTAGGAGGCATTCTCCGCTCGCGACGTGAAAGGGTGTGTGTAAATGTTGCTATCATTCATTGAGATTTTGTATTGAACACTTCAAAGTGTGCAGGTAAGAACGATTCCAGAGATGTTTTAATGTTTTGGAATGTCGGTTTGACCTGAGACTGGGCAGGTGGTTGCACACCGCTTGTGTACAATATTTTGTTGTATATTTATATTTGGTCAAATCCTTTGCTACTTTGTTCTCATCTTGTCTATTAGTGACTTCTTTCAATTCATTGACTGGTCTACATGCGTGGTCCAGTTTCTTGTGATTTTGTTATCTGGAAATTATTTGTGAATTATGTATCCGCGTTTTGCACAACCCAGTGTCAGAAGTTAACTTGAATCCGAATTATTTCAGTTCTATGCAAATAATTAAAAATATTTCATTATTCGTTCCAATAAATATCGGTTGACAGTTCTTCAATATTGACTCAACATGTGTTTAATTAAAATGTCAAATCAAAGTTTTTCAAAGTTTTATTCATTTGCATTATTTTAGGATTAGTCACTGTCCGTAGAGCAATATTCTAATTATTCTTCATTTAAAGATTCTTCGTAGTTTAATTCCTTAAACAAATGAGCAAACCTACCACTTAAGATTTACAATGCATCTTTTATAAATCGTTTATTTTTCTCTTTTTTATTATTGTGCTTTTTCAGTTTGGTTTATGAAGTCTTTAAAAAGAAGTTCATTGATTTTCATTAAGTGTTTGTCATAAAGTTGAATTGAATTACCAGCTAATGTAACCGTAGGAGAGATATGACGCCTTGTGAGAATAAAAGCTCAACATTCTGCATATAATTATCAATATGTTGCATATTATTATCTTTTGAAGAGGTTAATTGATTTTTTGATCGTGTCGGTTCGAGGCAGTCTCCTGTATGCTACTCCTGTCCTATATTCATTTCGCGATGCTGTGTATACTGAACAATTTTAGAGAGTCACTTTAGACTTTTGATTAATGACAGTGTTAAGGAAATGATTATTCATTCACAACATTTCATTTGGTTATAAACATTCGAAAAGTTACTGTTTTAGTTGCACATTCTGCACTTTGTCTGGGGCAAAGAATTCATATGCTTCACATAATAAAACTTTTAGTCTCATAAAAGTAAATGTATCTGTCTTGTAATCTCGTGTAATCTCGGGGACTCAATTAGCGTGCGGGATTATCAGAGAATAGCGCGAGTAACTGCTCCAAGACATAAACCAGGTGTCGGTTCAAGAACTCATAATTGGTACTGGGACATTGTTCTTAACATTCCAGACACGATAACAATAAAATACACGAATGGGCCGTATTTTAATGTAAAGAAGATGAAGATCCGCTCTAAAAGCTAGGTGTTTGATTAATTGGAGAACGATCTTCCATATTTTCCACTGGTAACCCCTTACTTGCTGTTATGTGCTGATCTTTTCACATTGGTAGGTACCTTCTTTCTCCCGAAGGGCTTCAATAACGTTTTACCTACCCATAATATCTTCAGTGAACAATAGATGGTAGAAGTTTTACATAAATAAACAGATAAAATCCTTAAATTGCTAATGGACGTAGGCGGAAATGAAATGAAGGGAACAACAATGTGTTTACAATAAAATTATGATAGAAAGTGATAAAACGCTTTCAAATTATCTGTGGAATTGAGCTTTATTTTCAGTAAGCCTTGCAACACGATTCATGCTAATCATTTCATTGAACCTAGGAACGTTAAGGCAATTGTTCTGCGAACAGAGCTCCATACATCAACCTCTCTACTCGCCATTCATTATTTCAGAACAGCAATTTTTCATTATTTTAATCATTAAATGGTTAGAACCCGGATTTTAGATACCGTTGGGGGATATAATTGACTACCCGCCGTCTCCACTATCGTATTGTATGTGAGTGTCAGCAGTGGAGGACGAGCGTAATTCATAACAACGAGAGTTGCAAAGAGAACTATACTGGCTTTTGTCATGTTGTTCTAGCGATCAGTCATCAAGTTAAATGTTTGTATTTTATCAAGTATATGAACAGCTATCCGGTGAAATCATTTTTAAAGAAATCTCCCGTCGTGACAGGAATATGACCCTTGTCCTTTTTGTCATTTCTTTTTAAGACTGATTTGTATGTCCTTATAAACTTTGACATGCATTTTGTTCACTGTCTTCACGGAGGAAAAAGAAAGTATCTCATTAAAATTCCAAGGTACTTGAACGAAAAGCCAAAGCTGACAAAAATAATGCTCACACGAAAACGATAGGTCAGTATATACAAAGTGGACGGAAGGAGATGTGTAAAGTGTAACTCACTTGTTGATTTGGAAGGCTTTACGACATACACATTCATAAAACTATTCCAAAATAAGCTTAGACCCCCAACCCCAATATTATTTGAGTTATCATATTCAAAGATAAAACTTTTATGAATTTGATGTATAGACTATTAAAACTGTTTTCAAAGTGTTGACTCTAAACAAATAGTTCTGGTGTCTGTTGTCCATATATTACTTGTTTGTTTTTCGTTGTACTGTTCATTAGCGTATAAAAGCATTTACAAATGTCAATAGTGGAATGCAAATGACAGTTGTTGTTGCTGCTGATACTGCTGCTGATGATGACTGTTGATTCTCAGCAGTCTATGCAGCATGGACAGTAATATTTATGTCCATTACTGCGCATTAACGAGCTCAATCAAACCGAGCCTGCGATGTTTCGTATTAGTGGTGTCCACTAATTTTCACATTTCCTAGTTATATGCTTTTATAAATAATAATTAAGTTTATTTTACAAAAGCAATGACATTCAATTGATAAAATACTTCTTCCTAGGAACGTTTAAGTTAAAATATAATAATCGCTCTATTTTCCGCTTAACTTTGTTATTATTCATATAAAGCAACACCATTTTCTTAAGTGAAGGCGTTTCCTTGACAACTAGAATCTTTCAAACTGATAAATACCTTAGATTGTATAATACACCATTTTATTCGTGAATAATGAACTCGAATTGATTTACGAGGTGATAAATGTATATCAATGAGACAGGTTAGAAGGCATTGCGAGCGCTATAATGTTGCCATTTTCATATTGTCAGGAGAGATATGTATCTATCAGCACATCTTCTTAGTGTATTCTAAAAGATTCTCCACTGAAACCCTTTAAAATTCAATCAGCATATAATTAAATTCTTTTTATACTTCATACTTCAACTTAATAGCTTTCAGTAAATGTTTTACCATAAATAAAACATGAGCAGTCCTGCAATGTAAAATCTGACCAAACTAACGTTGTTACAGAGTATTTCAAATATCATTTAGTATTTCATAATGTTTTTAGAAAACTGGTTAATAAAATTATAATTGATATTTAACTTGGCAACTTGTAGGAGTATTGCTTTTAAAATATTTTCGCAAGTCATTGCCCACTCCACTTAAAGTATGTCAATTTTAAAGCATCTTAAAATAACATAATAAAGAGTTACATAAAACGCAAAATAAGTAAGCGCGGAAAATACACATTTATTTCGTGATTGCTTTTCATCGAACCAACAAAAGACTGGATGAAGGGAACATCTATTTCAATACTAGATATTAAAGCAAAATCAGTGTGACACTGTTGACAAGTCATGATAGGGAAATTAATAAACTTCGCCATTTAATACGCGTTAGAATGGACCAAGACAAACATAATGTGTACATGTGCGAAAACCCATGACGAGAAAATAAAAGCTTATAAATGGTTTATCAGATGTGGAACCTATCCCGAGCAATTTGATACACCTACTAAATATCGGCCAGGATCTGATAGGCTTTGGGTATTGTTACACTTCAGATTTATCGATGAATTACTGAGATATCACAGTGAAGGTGAAGTTATTAATGGACCATCACCACGCCCTACACCAGCGCTCAATGGATGTGCTATATCGCCAAACCATCTCAAATGTCTCTGATGGCACAAATCGACCAGAAAATGAGACTCAAATTTCAAATTTCAAATTTAAGGGTTGACCTCGCTGCCTGCATACATACTGTATGTATGTCGTATGGTAATATTCGAGATACGCCATGTCTGCAAATACCCAGCAAATGGTCAGGATGACCGAAAAAATACCGTGTATGATTGTCAGTTCTGACTTTTCATTTTATTAGAGTTTGTAATTTCTGTTTTAAATAGGATTTCCCTCCCATGTTTGTCTAGGTTTCTTCTTTAAACTTTTCCTTTGTAACTTGTTAATGTCATCTAATAAAGCGACGCTGGATCAAACTATAAACCAATCACCATTAAAATATGTTTGGTAGCGGACATCATGAAATTCATTCCACATAATTTTTCATCACAAAGGACAACTTTGAATAATAAAAACATGTAAGAAACTTTCGTGTGATAAATCAACTAAAATAGATGAGGAATTGTATTCCCGGCTGACCGCAGACACTTTGTTGTTGTTGTTTCTCATAAGTTTTAACGTCCCCTCTTTCAGCGCTGTACATTTTGCACTGATTCACACAATATCTATACTAGAACTATCAGATTAGTTGACTATTATTATGAAGATGCTACAGAAGCTTGAAACTTTTGACTCGGGCCTGCCGAAAATCCGGAGAATTTGTCTGAATATGAATATGATGCTGATGATGATGATGATGATGATGATGTTGATGATGAAGATGATGATGATGATGATGATGATTTTAGATTTAGAAGAGTTTTATATAAGTAATTTGCCGTTTTGTTACAAATGGTTAAAGGAAATGATTTTTAAATATTTTATTGTTTATTGTTTAACTTTCTGTTAAACCTGTTAAGACCCGTTTTTAACATTTTATACATGCATCAAAGAAAATAGATGAAGGCAAGTGTAACATCGAGGTCCCTGTTTAGTGTATACACGTGGTGATAGTGTAATTGTGCACGAGGCACATTGTCACTGACCACGTCCTCGTTATCTCGTTATATCTGCAGGCCATTTTCAATTGATCATTATGCTTACCTCTTTGGTTGCACGACGGTAGCAGTGGTTTAAGAGTGTATGAAGGTTTATGGGGAAATCTTTTCTTAAAAGAACATAGAAACTCGATTTGTTTTTTTTATTCCTGTCATCGTGTTCTTGCTGATTTTACTCCTGGAGCTCTGTTCTCAGTAAATTCATTAGGTATCCGCCCCTTTGGCTTTTCAATGTTATAAGCTTCTTACGTTTTATATGTTTGTGTGCTTAAGCATGCAACATTCTTGAGCTGATAGGTGGGTTGGAGTTATTTCAATAAGACAACTTGTACTTGAGTGTTGATATGAGAACCTGTTGGGGCAAGTGTGCGGCTGGTGCACCCTTGAACCTGGTTTAAACCGCCAGTGGCAATTTGATTTCTCTCTCTCTCTCTCTCTCTCTCTCTCTCTCTCTCTCTCTCTCTCTCTCTCTCTCTCTCTCTCTCTCTCTCTCTCTCCTTTTTCTTCTTCTTCTTCTTGACTGTGTGGGGAGGCTGTTTTCTGAATGTGGAAATTCCTGATATGCATATTTCACAATTTTATAAACAGGAAATATGCGAGGGTGCAGTAGAATAAGTATAACGTTCATCGCATATCTTTAATGGAATTTGACTTTTAATATGGGGAGTAATGGGTAATGGAATGTGACCTGTTACCATAGAGTGTGTGTAGATTGACTGTTAACTCTGAAGGTAATAGGCTAATAAATGTTGCCTTCAACATAGAGTGTCAAAACTTCGAAGATTAACACTGGGATTAATGGACTATGTAATGCTAGTAGAGACATAGCAAGTATATATAATGGTGACTTTTAACATGGACAGGCTATTGCCATGGAAAGTCGGGGGCAATAGGGTATGGAGATGCTGTACAGAATGTTAACTTTTAACATGGCAAGGCTACAGAATGTTGACTGACAACCTGATATTTATCTCTTTAGCCTTTCTGTTTAGTGAAAAGTAAACTTTTCCGCAGTAAAACCCGAAATTAACTTTAATACTGCCCGAATTGATATAATCTCCAATCTACTTGAGGTGTTATGTGCTATTGCATTATGTAAGGACGTAATGTGACAATCAAAGGTTTGGTTCCTTGCATAGGCATGTAGTCAACTATAAATGTTTATAAGTTTTCCCCAAAAAATTTTTATCTGTTGTACGTGATCCCTTGTTCTGACAGTTGTACTTTTCTCGGAAAATAATCAGGAGAGGGTGTGTAATTCCGGCGTTGAGTAAATACGAATCATGAATGTTTAGTCCGAGGCTCCGACACTCGAACACAAGTTCTGTCATCAGGGCGCTCTGCTGGGTTTCTTTCTTTGGCTTGACGTAATCAGAATATATTGATGCGGCTTTTTTATTGTTTCTGCTTATGTAATATTTGTGCAAAGATTTATTGCCAGCAAAAGTCCTTTGTAAACAAATGCAGTTCATCAACTTATGAAAAGTTTTCATGTTACTGGGTCCCTTTGCAGCGGGTTCACTGTTTCTTCGATAAAATAGTTCATGATTAAAACTATCGCATTGTGCCTCTTCCGCTTTCTGTGTAATATTATTCGGGGGTTTCCCAGCCAACTTTTTCTAATTAACGGAAAGACACGTCGTTTGATCAAGTACACTTTATGTGAAGTAATATCAAAAAAGTTCAAAACCATCAAGTGTTCCACTTAGTTTTTTCTGTATTGTATACGTGTGTGCTTGTATGTGCAACAGATCATGTTCACTTTTAAAAAGAAACAATGGACTATTTCTAAATAACGAACCAAGAAAGACATTTTCTGAGAAGGGTTTTTATGTTTGTTAAATGTAAACGATGTACTGAAGTACTGGCTGAAGGTTATAAAGTTGAGATTGGAAACCAGTCTCAAATCTCAAGCATCTGATTGGCTGAAATGGCGACCAGATGCTTGAGATTTCAGACTGGTTTCCATTTCCATGGGCAACTGACAAGAGCATGATTTTAAGTATATATAAAGTTGTGAGTTCTATGTCCATGAGCACCGTTTTGCATCTTTTTAATGACTGACTGTGTCAAATACTTTAGATAATGTAATTCAGTTTTATTTGAAATAAAAATTCATATTTTTATATTTCATTCCTTTCTGCTGCAAATTATTATATTGAAAATTAAATAACAACGAAAGACGAATGTTCCACATCAAAAACCTAATGCCCTCCTCAATAAAGTGTAGAGAAAGAACATGTACGAAACCTCCTAAAGTGATTTTTCAGAAGTTACTGGGTCGTTTTTAGCAGCCAAGTTACACAGTTCCAAAGTAATATCTCACTTTGGGAAGAGGAAGGGGCTGTGTAAAGGGAACAGGGTAGGGTTGCGGGTGCAATTAGAGGTTTATATGCAGTATATCCATCTTATTTCCAGTTTTCGAGCTTAATCATACCAGACAGAACAACCACTAGAGTCGCTAATGATATTAAAATATTTAAAACGGACGTGTTTTAAAATGCCAGACAGGTATAATTAAAAGTCCATGAGCAGTATACATACCACGGCTGATCGTTAACATGGATTTGATCACAACATTTAGTGATATGCGGTGGACACGTTAAAAATGAAATAAAATCACGGAATCACTAAAAATATATGACAGTATTAAGGTGTACTTGTTTAAACGCCTCACAAAAGTTGTGATGTACAAATTAATAACAGAACTGATAGATAAAACTCTTTTATTATTGCACAATATATTTTTATGGCAATCCACCATACATTTCCCTTAAAGAAGTTCCAGCATGCACCTTTGGTTATAAACTATATACATTTCCTTTCTGATATCAACTTCGCACCTGGTGGTCGTTTAATTGATTTTCGTTTTCATGATAATAAAAGATTACTCATTAACGGCATTTTGTTGGTTTTTATTGACTATGAAAAAGAAATGAAACTTCAAGCATTATTGATGTCTGTAAATAGTCGTTTGTGGTCTCGATTTATTTCATTTGTATCGTTGAATTAGATTTATTAAAGGAAAGTTTTTACAATTTTGTTAAGTTAAAGAAACGTCTCTCTCGAGATTGTTCGGGTTAAACAGTAAAACGTTTATAGACTATGTATTTAACGGTTTAAATTATTTCCATGATGATGATTGTCTAGCATCATACTTGTCATCCGCATAACAGCTTGTTTCGAAATTAATAAAGCAAAATAATTCATCTGATTTCCATAAAGTCCATTTAATTGTATGTGATGACATCCTTTATTAAACTTGTTAAAAAAGAAAAGAAAATTAATCAGGTTATTGATTTATTAGGATGAAATGAAAGGTTATTGTAAAAATATTTACACAGACGAGCGGTAGGGGTCTACTCAATAAGCACCAGGTTGCCAGCTAGCGTAAAATCAAGCACTCGATAAAACAATTATTAAATCACTGCTGCAGCGTTCAGAAATACGGCAATATAATTATATTGCATTTTTGACTATTAATTTTTTAGAGATATTAATACAAATATTTTATTTACATTGACAATTATTCTCTGAAAATGAATGGGTAAGTGTTATACAAATTAAAGGCTTTAAATATTCTGTATTAAAATGATATATACTTTCGAAGGTGAGCATGCTACCCTTCTCACAATGTTATACAGTTAACGAAATGTCTGTTTCGGCATAACTTTGTTGACAATTCTTTAATGTTGTCTTTTTAACGATGAATTAATTACATTAATTCTGACCATTAAATAAGTACTATTTACAATATAAGTAATACTAAACTTACAACATTTTTTTCGAAACTGGCTCGAAAAATGTTGGGGGTTGAATTTTTTATAGCTATCTGTACAGTTTTTTATGCTCCTCACCGATACTGGCCCCAATTTCGCGAACAGTTTTAAGCTCAAACTAAATTTTAACTCAAAATATTTATTTCAATTTTCAGTAAATATTGGGTTTTTTTATTTTTATTCAATGAAATAAAATCCTCCCAGTTTCGTGGAAATATTTACGAAAAAATTCAAGTCAGTCTGATATTTAATAAATGTTTAAACGGTTAAAACTCAGATATTTGTGTTTTTACTCAAACAATTTTGTTTGGTAATGTATAATCACTATATACCGGTAATTATAACATTCTTTTTTAATTTTTGAAACTGCATTTAAACCAAAAACTATTGCATAAACTTTTTTTAAACCTAAACCAATCAAGTAAGTCATGTATTATTAAAGTCAGTTTTGAATCCAAAACAATATTTTTCTTGATATTGGACTCTGTTATTTAAACCCTTTCTGTATTTTTGGAAACTTAAAAACAACTCGAGACAACTTCATTTTCATTATGAGTTTTTTTCCTGATTTAATCAAATATGACTGTCATATTGCTAACTTAAACACATCCATCTTAAACAGGTCCATCGTTTTCATCGTTTGAAGAGTTTATTAACAATATTACTTAGATATTTAAAATTTACGAAACACATCAGTGAAGAAATTAGTGTTGGCTTGGTTCGAGAAACGCAAATGTGTGTCCTTACCGAATCTTCACTGTTAAGTTTAGCATATAAAATGAACAAAAAGATGCATATGATGGTCATGATGTAATCTCCAGGTCAAATAGCAAAAATTGCTTTACCGAAGCAATGAAAGCAAAGGCCCACAACAGGCCAATTGGTAATTCGGGATATTATAACACATTAAGGTTATTGATCTTACAACAGCTATGTCTTACCACAGCAATGAACCAGTTGCTGGCATTGGATATTTAATATAACCGATTATATGTTAAAATCAACAGTTTCTTGTTCGCAATATCCTAATGTATAGAAACAATAACTAAAAGGGGCGGTGGCAATTTAAAACCAGAAAATGCAATTCATAATTCCACTGCATGCTCATTTCTGTTTTGATTAAAAGAATGATCAAAATGCCTTTGTTGAGACCGGCCCTCACAATTTTATTAAGATTATATTCAAATTACGCTGTGAATTCAGTGACACACGAAACAGGGCTAATCTACAAGCCCATTTACAAAAATATTAAGAAACTGTGTTGTTTCATATACGTCTTTCTCATTGTTCCTCAGGTTATTATGTAATTGACATAAACTGACATAAAATAAAGACAACAAATAATTGTATGTTTCATTAATTTAAGTCTTGCGTATTATTTATACGTTTTACATACGGTGCAATATTTGCTGTGTAGTATGGAAGCATATTTGTGCCACAACTTAACCACATAAAATAACGTGAAAATAATGGAGGATTTCGCAAAAAAAAGTTGTTTTTTTTCGCGAAAACATCCATATTTTCACGATTAAAAAAGTTATGTTAACACGAATTTATTTCTGTTAGTGCTCTAAACTGCCACAACATAAAGATAAAGTTTTCATGTAAATAATGGAGGATTTCACGAAAACACATAACTTTTCAAGAAACCTTAAAAATTTCACGAAAGATATTTTTGCATGAAAATAATGGAAGATTTCACGAAATCAGATTTCGTGAAACGAAAAACAGATAACTTTTCATGAAAGCGCAACAATTTCACGAAAGATGCCAGTCATCTAAAAATTATGGAAGCATATTTGTGCCACAACTTAATCACATAAAATAACGTGAAAATTATGGATGTTTTCGAGAAAAAAAATCTGTTTTCGTGAAATCCTCCATTATTTTCATGGATACTATATCTTTATGTTGAGGCAATTTAGAGCATTATCAGGAATAAATTCGTGTTAATTTCTTTCGTGTGTAATTTATCTGTTTTCGCGAAAAAAAAACTTTTTTGCGAAATCCTCCATTTTTTTCACGTCAATTTATATGGTTAAGTTGTGGCGCAAATATGCTTCCATAGTGTAGGCTATTGTCCGTTCGAACTGTTCACACAAAAGCATTTTACTTCGTAAAAATTCGGGGTAATAAACTACCAATGTTATAAAATAATAGTTGTTTTTAAGGATTGTGTGCCTCCACGCGCTCTCCGTTCCCCCTAAATAGCTCTGGGTTATATTTGTCATGTTCGTTTTAAATTTGCTTGGAAAGGACAATTATAATATTTGGTACAAAGTTATTGAAACAACATTGTTATCAAATTACCGGAAAGAAATGGCATACATTTATCTTGGAACAATGGACAAATTTTTTGAAATGTATTTCAAATACACAGCAAAAATACACATATAGATCTACAAATACCGGCCTCGCAAACAAGTCACGCTAACTGTTACCTTATTTCTTAACAATTTTGTTATGAATATTTTTAAACTTTGAACACTGCACATAAATCCAGGGTTCATTAAATAATTGATTGACAGACCCTTATAAAACACTTTTTTAATAAATTTACGCTTGATCATTCGTATTATTCTTTTTTGCTTTGCATTAAAATAATAAGCACTATATGTGAAACTTTATTTGTGAATTCCTGATACTAATTAACACTGGCAAAATAAAAACAATTTTAAACAATGTCTTAAAGGATGTAATAGATGTAATAACCATATGTTCAATTAACACACTTTCCAAACATAGTAATTCCTTTATACTTTTTCCTTCTTCCTCATATTTCATTCATACTTACTGAAACAAGGAAGTAAGAAAAATTCTGGGGAAATGATATGTTTATGAAAAAAAATCTCGGATCCAAGTTGTTAAAGCACATATCGCTTCTTTTAGTTTCCATACACACAAATAAACATAACCGAATTTAAACTTTAACCGGTCCCTGCGCCAAGTGATTCGTAGCTGCAAAAATATCTTCGTTTCTTTAAAATTAACTGATAAAACTATTCATTTTAACCAAATTTGCACTAAAAACAATAAAAGAGTATAACTTTGTTGGTGTTTTTAAGTTATTTAAATGAAACTTTGTCACAACGCATGCTTAATTTTGCAATAAACAGTATAATACATAATTGTGCGTTAATTCTAATAAAATAATTTCATTCAAGTTTATATGATCATGCAGAGCAGTGGTTGTGGCATTTGAATGACTTAAAAACAAGCTCAGTAGATAGCGGATGTACTCGGTTATTTATTTTGATGAGTCAGATAGACTCAAATGCTAAGCTATCTTGATATGTCTTGTCCCGCGTTTTACGAGTGTTTTTAGTTTTCAATCTGCATTAAATTTGTTTGGAGCGGGAATAAAAACAAAACTTGTGCAGGGAAAGATTTACTTTTTACCAATATGACAAAATTTATTCTCCTGTTAACATTTTGTAACGGAGTGTATTCTTTTGAAAATAATAGGTAAAAGGTGTGTAAACACTGTGGAAAAAATACAGTTCCGAGTTCCACGAATAATAAAATATAAACCTTGTCGAACTTTCAGTAAATCAATATTAAGAGAATTACAATGGCTATCGTTTAAAGAACGATGCTACTATCATACAGTTGTGCCTGTTTTCAAAGTTCAACACAACATGGCTCCTATGTACATTTCTGAATTACTCAACTTCTGTAATACTAAAACATATGTCTTCGTTCAATTACCAACAATGACATCATGCTGCCAAAATTAAGATCTAATTACATGAGAAAATCGTTAACATATATCTGTGGTAAGAACTGGAACGTTTTGCCCACACAAATTCTATCAAGTCCATCTTTAAATGAATTTGAAAAGCCGTGAAATCACATTTGTTAAAAACTAATTATTATCATATTATTTATGATCATCGTGTATGAATGTAGTATCATATGGTATTCATTATTTATCTCACTTTCATTCTTATGGATGTGTGATTGTCACTATGTATATGTTATTAAAAGACGCAGTGTTTCATATACATGTATGCATGTGTTTTTTTTTCTTTTTATAGTTATATTGTGTTCATGAAATTGTTATAGAAGACCATGTTTAAACTTAGGTATATGACTATTTTGTTTTTATAATATGTATATGTTATCTTCTCTAAATAAAGAATTTATAATATTAATAATAATAATAATAATAATAATAATTATTATTATTATTATTATTATTATTTTTTTTTTTTATTATTATTACTATTATTATTAATATCAAAATGGTTATATTTAAGTTTTTTTTTAAAACATCGGCATTATATTAGCAACATTGTAACCAACAATGTTTACTGCATAATCTGAAAATTGGGTTTAGTAATTTTACAACACACAATAGGAAGCTATTTACCCGTCCATAAACATTTTTATTATTATTATATGCAAAGCAACTGAACTTGGCAATATCTAACAGAATTAGCATAAATTTTATTAGTCAACACAACTCTACAGAAATTTAATTAAATCTTGATAAAATACCCCTCTAAGAAAACATATGCTTTGTGTGCTGTTACTGTATGTTATACATTTTAATTAGTATGGTTGGCCGCTGCTTATTAAATAATTCAATAAACATTTAAAAATTAAAAGAATTTTGTGATCAGAAGTGGATAGATGCAGACAGTGATTTACTGGCGTTATGTTTTGGGACGGGGTCATTTGAAAATAGGTCTGAACCTCAAAAACCATTTTAAATAAGGCGATCAAACAAAATAAGTGACCTGACTGTTGAATTACTTCAGTAATGATGAGTAAACGTAGTATTTCTTCACTTACAATGAACATTTCATAAAGTTATATAACGTATTTGTACAGATAACGTTTACTTATTTGGTTATTTCCTATGGTTCATGTGTTTCTAACTTGAAAAGTGAAAATATTCTATTAGTTTATTGAATATACACTGACCTTCATGATAACACTGACTTGTGTTAAGAAAACATTTTTCGGCGTTAGCTGTCTAAGCTCACTTTTGACCAAGTTTTTCGACCAATGAAATATTGTAAATTAAACTTATTATGCAGCGGGAAAATCAAATAGATTATTTTGATTGGTTATTAGTGGGTCTCGTTAATGATTACCGTAACGATTTTTATATTGTGTGTTAGTATTTACATGGCACTTATATGTTCGGGCATTTTCGTTTTTTAAAGGGATAATTGTATTGGAGAAAAAGATATTTACGGTATAAATAACCAGTTAAGTCAATTGATGGCTTAAATACGATTTTATATGGAATATTCATGGGTGTCAGGTAAACACTCGAGTAAAATACACAGTGTAAAACGACAGAGAAGTGCAGATATTTCTGGTTCTTACTGGTTCCTTTCCAGTTCCTTTGATACTGATTGTTAATTTCAAGTCCAGACATTTAATCGCCTTGGTGTAGTGGTTATCACACTCGCCTCTCAAGCGGATGCCCCGGGTTCAATACTCGGGAGGGACACTTTTTTTAAAAGATAATTTACGTAAAAGTTGGTAGATTTCGCTCTTGTAACAAGTTGTCATTATTTTCATTTATTGTATTTTAATAACATTTATTCGTCATTAGTACTAACTCTACAAGAGGTATTTTATTGACACTGAATAAATGTACAGTTAACATTAGACATTCTTCTTTAATCGACGTATTATCATCAGACGAAATTTTTGCACGCTCTTTATTTCTTTCTTTCTTATATATAAAAATCTTTTCCATCAACGCCGTTTATCTTTTTTTTTTTAAAGATATTTCTTGTTTGTTTTAATTTAATTCATTGTGTCAGAGCAGAGCATGACACACATTTCCTCCGCGTGCACTTTTTCAAAATTGTTTTGAATCGCTACTCTGATTATTTATATATTGTTTCAATTGTTAAATGTTTCGTTTGGAGAAATATTAAGTCCATTTTTTTAGCCGAGGTTGTTGCATGTGTTGTCTATTTTATCAAACCATATTGCATGTGTTGTCTATTTTATCAAACCATATTACATGTGTTGTCTATTTTATCAAACCATATTGTATGTGTTGTCTATGTTATCAAACCATATTGCATGTGTTGTCTATTTTATCAAACCATATTGCATGTGTTGTCTTTTTTATCAAACCATAAGGATCAAATTAAACATTACAGTATATTCTTATAAGGCAGTCAGAAAAGATGATGCAATCATGCAGTAAAAACATTTTGATCTACTATCATCTTCAACCGAGTTGGTCAACTTATTATTTATACGTTTGCGGTTTCAGGGAAATGATGGAGGAGCAATTCCAACAGACGATGCATCATCACCATCACCAGTCATTCCCACCAGCGCCTGCCATGATGTCTCATGGTCACCATGACTACAGAAATGATATTGACATGTCAGCAAAAATGCTTGACGACATGCGCATGAACATGGGCATGCCCATGGTGAAAAGTGAACCATTGCCTCCTCATTATCCATTTGGTCAACCCATGGACCATAGACTACACTATTCCGTGCAACCTGTTTGACAAATGGGACATGTGCGATAGCAAGGATGAGATTGCGGGTAAGCACGTCTTGTGAACTTGCCGAAAAATTGAAGCCAGTGAAGCAGATTTATGAAATTCAAACGTCAAAATTCTTGGCAAGTCCAATGCATATGAAGACGAGGCAACTGCACGGTCATGGTATTCATGGTGTATAACAATGTTGTGGAATACAATTTTATCAGTGTTGAAGTTGTGATATGTATAACGTTAATTGTGCATTTATTCGTGAACATGGTTGGAAAGTTTTTCATGGAAAGGAGATGTGTTCTTGACATATCTGGATAATTGTCAAACTTACAAAACAGTGCTTCATGGAACGGCATAGTTGTCTTTATTTTGTTTATTTTGATTTTGTCTGTGGTTAGATATCATATAATTTGGTAACTACATGGATTTCTATGGCTTCTGTCTTGTGTTTATTAAATTATTATGTAAAATTCTTCTAAATACAAAACAGAGTTATGTTACAATTCATTCATACAGTTGTTTGTGCATTGTGTATTTTGATTCATCATCAATGCAAGTGCATTTTAATGATTGCTTTATTATATATAATTAATTGAGTCTAAGAAATTAAACCTATATGTTTTATGAAAACCTCAAGATTTTACGAAATAAAGCATTAACATAATTATATCAAAACAAGAAAATTACACAATGCTATCTCTTGAATTTGAAATAAACTAGTGAATATTTGCATCAAAGACTATATTCACGGGACCAAGTGATGGAATAATAAAACAACAGTAAAAGAGGCAGCTATGACGTTCCAAACAAATACGTATATCGACTTTGATCATAGCAAACTTGAAGACAATCAAATAATTATCTTGTAAAAATCAGTTCTCCAGTTGACTCTCACATTGCACCTTTGAATGTGTAAGACAATGTCAGGAACTGAGAACAATATGTTATTTATTATATATATAAATCGTGTTTCTCGGCAATTTACTTAAACGTAATCTTATATTATCTTGAGAAGATGTACATGGTTGTAGCCGCAGGTAATATAATTCTGTAAGGAGATTTTCTTATTTCTGTCATAAAGTGAAAATTCCCAGGAAAAAAAATGCCTACAGACTACACAGAAATAAAATTTATACACATAAATTGTGTTCAATGTCTTTTTTGAAGCCATTTAATGTGAATATGAAAAAATACGGGTATTTAGAATTAGTGTAAGAAATAAAAAAAACTCAACTTTCGCCAGACAAACTGTCTATATATAGGTTTTATTGCTTATGCGAAAAGATGAAATTCAGATCAGACTGATGGTATCGACTGTTTGCTTCTCAGTCAGAAACAAGAAAAAAATCACAAATTTCTACATGGATGTGCCGTCTGATCCGGATCTTCACAGTTCGCCCATGCAATAAAAGACTTATATTAGTAAGGCTTAATAAGGGCTTAAACCAATCCGGAATCAGATTACTATTGAACAGAACAAAACATAACTTCATGAATTCGCCCATATCATAATCATGATGCACAAGTTTACAATTACAATATTCTAAACATTACATATTCCTTATCACGTGACATGATACAATACTGTTGTGTTTAGGGATTCAAAAAGTGTTTATTGAATTAAGAAAGAAATTAAGAGAGAAACCAAAACAAACACAACAGGAAGAAAGAACATGGTTTGGACGTATTTCTGATAGAAGTTAACATTTTTATAAGTGGCATTTTGGATTTAAATTGTGAGAGACAGACCTTGATTGCAACTGCTGCATTGAAATTTGTCATGTATATTGAAACTTGTACTTTTATGAAGAGTAAGGACAGGTTGTGCATTTTCTTGTTCATGTTCGCCTTTTTATCAAACAAACAACAACAGAAGTTATTCACAGAATTACTATGTCATGATTATTCAAGTTAAATATTTGTACATTTGAAGTATTAGCATTTACCATCAGCAAAAGATGTGAACTCGGCGAAACATTCTGAATTCTAAAATTTCCAACACTACATATGAATCGAATTCTCTTTATCCGTTATGCTGAACTCCAGTATATCCTTAATTTCTTACTAAATCTTAAAAATATTTATTCTTCATTCTTGATAAGAAGAGAATAGAACTTAACATAAATATTTTCTCTAAGTTTAATGTCTTTGATGTCATTAAAAGCCAGAGAGAGAGAGAGAGAGAGAGAGAGAGAGAGAGAGAGAGCATTTGTGTTCTACATTTCTACATCACAACCAAATTAAACAAAGCCGACAAGTATCCCGGTTTACTGATGAACGAATTCACCTCGCAACCAAACACAACAATGACCAGAAATAACTCGGTTTCCAGGATTTTTCTGCTGGTTAATCAACAATCCTCCAATCTGCCTGCAAAATGGAAGTGCAAGAGGTAAAGCATGTTCGAAAATGTCGCCAAAACGCCCTAATCTTAATAAAACGGTTTAAACAAAGCGAGCAAACGTGTATAAGTTACGACGATGTACTACTAGTAATATTTGTACTCGATGGCCTAATAAATATTTTTAAGGATCTAAACAAGTGGTTTCAGCTTTTCTGACGGTTAACTGTCCGCCATGGCAGCAAAGTATAAAATACCAGACCAAACCAATTGTGCGTTTGTAGAAATTCGTAGTGGTGTCTGTTAGTTCCATTGACATACGAACATTATAATTGTAATAATGGTGTCATGCTTTAATGTTTGTCTACGAGTGGTTGTTGCTTTACAGCAGTTACCTTCCTGTGACAATCCAGGCCTCGTGTTTATAAAATCATTTTCATGCTCAACTCGATTATGTGCTTAAATTTAAAATGTCTAGAATATCAACAGATTTATATAAGAAATAACTTCCTGTTCTGCAGCTGTTTTTGAGATCAATTATTTCATATTTTCAGTTTAAAATGTTTTATTTTAAATAATGAACAGATAAGAAGCCACCAAATTTTCGTGCTCAAACTGAGTTAAGCATGAAATATGTTTTATAATCATAAGACATGGGTTGGAGGTTATAAAACTGAGCATGGAAACCTGTCTCAAATCTCAAGCATCTGATTAGCTAAAATGGCGATTGGTCGCCTTTTCAGCCAATCAGATGCTTGAGGTTTGAGACAGGTTTCTATGCTCAGTTTTATAACCTTGGGCACTGGTCCCGTCGAAGGTCATGCTGCAATCGTAATAAATACAAATAAAAACCATTCGATGGTTGTTTTTTGAAAGTCACTGACATCCAACTTTGCCCTTGAGGAAACATTAGTGTGGTTATAATCTGAATAACCGATTGAATAAGAAGAGCTCATATGAATAATACGTCATCTTTAAACAATCAAAAAACAAACAACATTACGCTTATATTACAAGCATCATATTTAACACCAGGTCACACATTACGTCGTAGAGCGCATTTTTCGCTTTACGAGTTGTTTACGAGTTGTCAGTAACGCTAACCTTCCAACAAAGGTGTTTATACAATTAACCAATGTTTTAACAACAACAATGACATAATTTCAATCTCTCAGCATGGAATCGGAGTATACTCTTCTAAATTGAAACATAATAAGATACGGCTTCTTTTTTATAAAATAATAACTATTAAATTTAAAAAAATCGTCATAAACTGGTATATTCTTGGTGAACGCAGATTGCCATCTCCTCATTTAAATATGGATTCTAAAGCAATTTTAAATCTGCATTATTGCGGTATATCGTCCTTACAAAAGCACTGTTTACTTTTGTGACCTTCAGTTTTACCACCGCGCCTCCCTCGTCTAAAACCCACCTACGTGTTGGGAAAAATAGAGGAAATCAGAGGTGTCTTCATAGATGGTGTTGTTTTTCAATAACCGTCGCCGGAATGTGAAAATATTTTGCATATTTAATAAAGCGACGCTCACACATTATTCTGACCAAATTTCATAAGGTTTGGACAATATTAAATTTTGACGCCAAAACCGGGTGAGCAACGTGTCCATCCACCTTAAATGTCCTTGGTTTTTAATGGTACTCGCCCATTTGGCTTTGCAATGCTATTAGCTTCTTATGTTTTATATGTTTGTGTGCTTTTGCATGCAACATTGTTGAGCTGATGGGTGAGTTGGAGTCATTTCAACAAGACAACTTGTACTTGTTTGTTAGTATGAGAACCTGTTGGGGCAAGTGTGAAGTTGGTGCACCCTAGAACCTGGTTTAAAGCCCCAGTGGCAATTTGTTTTGCCACTGACCGTTCCAAGGCGGTATCCCCAAAGGTTCTCATTTTCTTTAATTGTTTGTGGCGTCCTATTTGAATTGTCATACTTATATCAAACATGCTCTCTCTCTCTCTCTCTCTCTCTCTCTCTCTCTCTCTCTCTCTCTCTCTCTCTCTCTCTCTTCCTCTCTTCTTTTTCACTGCGGGGGGAGACTGTGTTTTGTGAGTGTGGCGATTCATGCATGCATATTCTACTTTTTATGAAGGGGATGGTAATGTCATTTTCATTTAAAAAAAAAAACAAGAAAAAATATGTATTTTATTATGTTTCATATTTGAAAGTGAAAAGTTTCATGTGGAGAAATTAAAATTATGTGATCGATGAAGTTAGATCATTTATGAAAATGTTCTCATTATCTGTTATGAAATCAGATGCAAAAAGAAATATGTTTCCGTGTGTGAAAAAGTCACCCCAGTATATAGTAAAATAATCATGTTCATTAGAAAGTTAGCCCCATCTTACTTTATAGAATAGTCGATGGCATTAGTCTTTGATGGATACACATAGAAGACTACTGAAAAATAGTGTCTGTGTGCAATTCTTCAACTGAGAGAGAATATTATAACTTTTTATAGCTGAATAGCCAAGGTTACAACATTTTTGTTACATTAACAACAATAAGACAATATTGGTGAGCTTGATCATTATCATGATCATTAAGCGCAGCAATAGTTTGACTCTGCCCTCATACACCCCAATTCAGCGGGAATCTATCTTTAACCAAAGGGCTGGTCTGTGATTTTGAAGAATTCGATATTCCAAAAACATTTTTAAATCAAGTTATTTGCCAAACAATAATACATCTTTATCTTCAGTGAAGCATTAGAATTTATAATTTGTTGAGATGTTATGTTTAGTGATGAGAATCGGACGGCTGAAACGGAATCAACTAATTGGTCCGATTCTGATATCTGTCCGATCCGATTAATCGAGTAGAATCGGAATTAGACGTCTTAATAGACTTATAGTTTACCTCTATGGAAGTAACAGCAAACCTTTCTCAATACTTCTCATATTTCTGCTTTTACTGCTTTTGATGAAGAGTTTAATGACACAACTGCTTTTTTTATTTTTGTAGTCTTTTCATACCATGAATAACAAATAAGTAAAGCAGGACTTCATTTTTAGTTCAGGCATTTCTAGCAGATCTTGAATTGGTTTAATTGAAATAATCTTTATTTTTAATGATATATCAACTATTATAATGGCTCTTTTAAAAATGTCTCAAAATCCTTTATTATGACTGAGCTGGGTTCGTTTATTTCTATAGGTCTTAAAAAAAGATCCTGCATATCAGTGTTAACAGCAAACCTTTCTCAATACTTCTCATATTTCTGCTTTTACTGCTTTTGATGAAGAGTTTAATGACACAACTGCTTTTTGGGTGGCGTTTAAAAACGCCGCCCAGTGTTTCACATGTGAATTTTGGTCACATGATCAAAATGGTACCTGGGTCTCTATCTACTTATATAGTCGAACGCGGTTACCAAAAGTGAAATTCGATCATTTTACCTCCAGAGAGTTCACTGAGTTTATGAGACGGTAGACGGCGCTGCGCGGTTGTTATTAGGTAAACAGGTTATCTCGCAGCAGTGTATGTGTTTACAAATAGCAATACACTGATCAGCTTTCAACAGAGGGCTTTGCTTGTAATTAGTACTGATAAGCCAAGATAGGAACAATAATAAATATAACTTATTCAAGGGATATTCGGACATTTACCATTGATAATTGCAAGAATTATAATGGGGTGATGATAGCTTATCTCAAACTTGGTGTGGCATTTCATTCATGCAGAATTTTGAAGGAATATTTGATTAAACATTAAGCATGGATATTAATGAAATATGGCTTTAAAGTGTAAACTTCAGGCAAATTTTTAAAGCGTTTAAAATTAATTAGATTTGATGCAGTGCTCTGCCTAATTTTTATAAAATTGCTTTATAGTCATATTATTCGAAAAGAACAAAAAAAATAAAATCATCCATTAACCACGATGCAACTTTTTTGCACACGGTACGTTTTCAAACAAGTTTTAGTTTCCAAAAAGCTAGTCGGTAATTAGCATGACATTCTAACAAAAAAGACGGCTTTGAAGTGTAACTTTAGACGAAACTTCAAAGCGTTTAAAGCGTTTCAATTTAATTAGACATGATGCAGTGCTCTGACTTATTTTTTTTAAATTGTTTTATAGTCATATTATTTTTATTTTTGAATATCTTTTATTTCCTAATAATAAATAAATATTGTTTCAAATCATAGTGCAAATAGCAACTATATCATAGTTTCTCTTTTCCTCTCTACTTTTTGGCTGTGTGGGGAGGCTGTGTAGGCTGGATGTGGTCATTCCTGATATGCATATTTCATTTTTTAAAGTATTTTTATTTGTCCATGTGTATTCACTTCTTTATTGTCAATTTAAAGTTTCAAATCAAAGGTTGACTTATTATATATTTTTCCTGGCACAAAATGACTTCAGTCTTGGATATAAGCATCCGCCCGAAAATCCGTGGTAAAAAAACTTGATAAAGCAGAAGCCGGGCATGCAAACTTTTGCTCCGCCGTCCGAAAGTTCCTTCATACTCCTCCAATAGGAAACTCCACACAATCTATAGATGATGTTACATGACAATCACTCTAAAACGCCACCCATCAGTACTTTCAGTGCTTTGATTTATTTGTGTAGTCTTTTCATACCATGAATAACAAATAAGTAAAGCAGGACTTCATTTTTAGTTCAGGCATTTCTAGCAGATCTTGAATTGGTTTAATTGAAATAATCTTTATTTTTAATGATATATCAACTATTATAATGGCTCTTTTAAAAATGTCTCAAAATCCTTTATTATGACTGGGCTGGGTTCGTTTGTTTCTATAGGTCTTAAAAAAGATCCTGCATATCAGTGTTAACAGCAAACCTTTCTCAATACTTCTCATATTTCTGCTTTTACTGCTTTTGATGAAGAGTTTAATGACACAACTGCTTTTTTATTTGTGTAGTCTTTTCATACCATGAATAACAAATAAGTAAAGCAGGACTTCATTTTTAGTTCAGGCATTTCTAGCAGATCTTGAATTGGTTTAATTGAAATAATCTTTATTTTTAATGATATATCAACTATTATAATGGCTCTTTTAAAAATGTCTCAAAATCATTTATTATGACTGGGTTGGGTTCTTTTGTTTCTACAGGTCTTAAAAAATGATCCTGCATATCAGTGTTGAGGTTTCAAGGTTTTTCTTCACTGGTGCTAAGTCTAACACCCAGGCTTCATGTAAAAAGCCAAAATATACCCATGCCTTTGATAAAGTGTTTCCGGGACTTTTTAATTCGTTTCAAGGATCGATCATTCATTGTGTGTCTTGTTTACTTTCCTTTTTAAAAAAAGTAACCCAAGGACGTTTACGGCGAGAAAAGATACAGGCTGAACAGTCGGAGACATCAGAAAATTTTTCTCAAAGCAAATTTTGTTAAATTACAGAATGAGCGAGAAGAATCGATTCTCTGTAGTCAGAATCGATGTCGCCGACTTTAAAGCTTCGGCGACGATTACTCGATCATCGGCGACAATCTGAACATCTAGTTATGTTTATAATATGTCGTACAAAAATTTGCAAAAATGCTAAGGTAACAAAGAAAATGTCTTTGTTTATGTTAAGAGTGATATTTCAATCGTTAAATTGTTATTCTTTGTTTACTGAGCAAAATCATACATATTTTCAGTTTTAATGAAGTTGAAATTTAACAAATGAATTTTTTCCAATGTTTACTATTCTCCGAATTCAGATTATTTTCAGAGTAAACAAAACCAATCAGCTTGAAACGATTGGTGTAGTTTGGACGACAGTAAGGCGGTTTTCAATTACGCGATCAGCATTATCCATGAAGATCGTTCCATCCGATGATGAGAACCATTAATCTCGACTGCCAGAAGAAGCAGATCAATACCTGGGTCGGGTTGCACGTCTAATCTGCTAATCTATGACAGAGCATAGCTCAGCTGTGACAACCAATTGTATACGAAATAATTATGGTGAGAACTGATTAGAAACCTTCTCTGTATAGATTCCAATTCCATAAAATCGCCGCTAGTATCTTTTTTATTTTCACGGCAAAATGAAATTAATCTTTTTTATTCAATTTCCTCGCTTTTAAGAAAGAGAAAGAGAAAAACACAGCACATATAACACAACAATAAGAACAACTGTGTTACCTCTTGTGTGGTAAACTAGTGACGCGCAAATTTGCCAGGAAGTAAGTAAATTTAAGCTAATCTACCATGCGGTCCTCCAAATCACAAACACAATTAATTAATAAAATATATTTTGAAAACAGAAATAAACAAACTTATTGAAATAAATATATTTAACATAATCACAAATCTCACAAGATAATTAATTTCGATTTTATAACGTACTGACATTTTAGTAGTGTAATTCAGTTGCATTTTACCTGATAAATACAGACTATTTTAATGGCACGATAAAATAAGACTCGAAATAAAAAGTTTGCTGATATACAATTAGACTAAACATTCATCCAACGAAAAAAAATCGGTGTCCATTGGGATTCCAACCTAGCTACAACTGCCAAAATCTAATATATATAGATCTGTAAATACCAACGGAACATACCATTCGGTAATTTACCGTTTCTTTTGTTTATTTGTTATTGTTCGTGTCGTTTTAAAAAAAAAAACAACGTACTTTGTTGATAATAATATTTTTATATTTAACAACACTGTAGGGATCATTGAGGTGCTACCCGATGAACGTACTCTATTTTGTGGTTTTAATAGTCTAATTGAGTCATTTGAATTTCAAAACGCATTAGGTCTTTAAACATGGGCCGGCTACAAATGCCCTCGGTGAAAAATTTCCGACCACATCACAATACAGTACCGTTCTGATTGGAATTCGCGCTTAGATTAATGTTCATTCTTTACCTCTACCTATTACCGTTGTGCGCAAACAATTATACAAATCTCAGTATTTTCATAATTGAAGTCAGGCAGCTAAATGCCATACCCAGTCAAATGTAACTTGGATGCGTAATTTTACAAGACATGCCATAAATATGAATGCCATTTAAGAAAAAAAGTCATTCTTGTTCATTTAAAACACATTGTAAGAAAAAGCCCAACAATATATATTAAATCAAATATTATGCACATAATGTATACGGTGACCAAACTAGAGGAGTTTATTAAAGTTTACTCTTTTTACGGTTCAAGTAGTAGATCATGGAATTAAATTTCCAAATAAATCGGTCCCCTACATCATAACTGCTAATGTGCGATTGAAACATTGAAGCAAACGCAGACTTATGCTTCTGTCATTAATATTATACGTTAAATTATTGATTGGCAATGTCGTGCGAAATACGAGCTTCGGGTATGGAAGAACTGTTGAACTTACTTTTTCCGGTTCCGGATTTAGAGACCATTGGTATTTTTGTAGGTGAAGACCTGCTATCAAGTTTCTGGCCAGTGATAGGTACAATCCAGATCTGTAACGCCGCATAGGAGCAAAAATTTGTTTATGCGGTGATTCTCAACGCATAAACAAGTCATGTCAAATTCCTTTTATTCTCTCATGTCAAAAGACAAAATGAGGATAACACAATATTACAAATGAAGCTCTCAAGTATAATAAATAACTATTATGTTTTGCATAACCACATACTTATTTGTTTGAATAGCATAAATATACATATATGATATATAATAAGTAATTAGCGATAACAAATACAATTTAATGCAATGTTACTGTTAACAGGTGTGCTCACTGAGATTATGCCCGGTTACGGAGAGTCAATTTAAAACCACATACTTTCATTTCTGTTTTCAGTTTCTTAGTAATTTTTCGGAAAATCAAGATTGTACGTAATCCACATACATTTAAAGAAACAAGATTGAGGGTTTGTAACAGTAGTAATGCAGCAAGAATTCATCAAATTATCAAAATACCGACTAATAATCAAACCCGTTTGTAAGGATAATTCTACATGCTGATCGAACGCGTTTATGCGGCGACGCTCAACGCATAAAGCAGAAATTTCTTATATGCGACGCAACTTTGCCTTTTTGCCGCATAAAGAGGATTAATTTAACCGTTTATGATAAAGCTTAAAACAATTCCAATATTTGAAGAAAACAATTCTTATATTTGATGATGTTGATGACGATGATATCCGTCTGTTTCGAAGTAATATAAAAATGGCAGTCTCCAGAGTTGCATTCTATTCATTTGTTCGTGGGGCATAAAAAGTCAACTGGTTTGGTTCACAGTTAAATCGATATTACTAAATCTTTGTCAGAATGTACCTCTTTAAAAGTCTAATAGTGAAGATATTATATACATATACCAATTTTGTACAAGTATCTGTTTTAATTGTTCTATGCGTCAAAAGTGTGCCTTTTTGCTGCATAAAAAAGTATTTTATGCGTTGAAAATCACCACATAAACGAACAAAAATTTGTTTATGCGGCGATGCTCCTATCCGGCGTTACACTGCCTTAGATGTTTGATTTATGATATACCGACTACAAAGTTGCTGTTTAATAATGTTTGTTTGGGGTTTGTTTAAACAACCTAGACGTACTAGAGCTTTAGTATTACCCAGCATTCTGTTCGTCAATATACGTTTTTAACAATAACCAACCAGACTGTTTTTTTTTTCTGGCAAGTTTATATAGCAAAATATATAATGCCATGAACTTACCGGTTGTGTGTACTGTCACGAAACACTAAAATGACATTTCTCTTATAATTCAATTTTAAAAGAAAACAATATATAACAAGTGTTCCCTTGCAGAAGCAGACATTACCTGTATAGCCGAGCGCGCTCTCATCCAACATCTTCTGTTTGACTGTTGAGTCGGTGTACAGAAACTAGATATTTCGTATTATCAATCCTTGTTATTTCTATCTGAATTTGTATGATTATATTGCTAAAATACAGGGCAATGCGTTACTTCTTAGGTGTCCACAGGTTTGCCCGAACATTAGCTTTGATTGGCGACACAGGATGGCTTCCGAGTATCTACCGAAGATGGTTATCAATGATCCGTTACTCAGAGTGGTTACTTTTGATGACAATAGAATAGCTAAAAAAAGGTGTTCAATTTGGATTATAACGGCAGAAATAACTGGTGCAGTGACTTTAAAGATATAATGTCTCGTTTAAACTTATCACATTATTATGACAATCAAATAACGGTTGATCTGAAATTTGCAGTCAAGAATTGAAGAACTTTACTCTAATATATGGAAAACAGACGTTAAAAAGTACCCAAGTTAAGAACATATATTATTTTCAAAGACAATTTCAAATGTGAGACATATTTGTTTATGAACTTATAGAAAAATGAACGATCTGTGCTAGCTCAGTACCGATGCGGCATTTTTCCGTTAAAAATTGAAACAGGTCGATACATTGGTATGCCAGTTGAACAGAGACTGTGTCAGTTTTGTGACCTAGGAGAAATTGAGAATGAAAGACACTTTTTATTTAATTGCTCTCTATATTGTAATCTTAGAAATACAGTATTCGGTACAAAGCTAACTGAGACACATTTTATTTCGCTTTCTAGTGATGAACAATTGAAACATATAATGAGTAATTATCCACGACAAGTTGCAAAATACCTAGTAAATGCTTACCTCAAACGGAAATCAGTTATATTCTCATCTTTTCCATATTCACACATAATTTGTCTGCCTCACTTATATAATGTTTGCATTTCTTATTAGATAAATTTATATATTCATTGTACAATTGTTTGATGCACAATTTATCACATTTATTTATATTTCACATAGCTGTTTTATCTACAATTGTAAAACGGACTATGTTTTGTAATTTAATAATTCCGGTGACATATAGGCCCATTGGGCCGGGTGTAAACTTTCGTTACATATTTTGTATGTATGTTCTATTGTTGTATATATACATGTCACGATAATAAACAAATACTTACTTACTTACTTACTTTATATTTCAACATCATTGTTTGTTCCGAAAAGGTCATTTTCTAAATCGCCTCTTGGCAATCTAATAATCATCGCTTTGACGCTAGGTGGTTGCTGTCTCAGTTTACAAACAAATAACTATTCGCTCTTTTGTACTAAGGGCAATAGTTTCCCAGCATATGCAGGAAACTAGAATTCTCGTCATATTTCTAGATTCTTAGTATATAGAAAACAGAAATGAGAAAGTTTCTACAAAAAGTTTCAGAGAAACTGGATGTCCGGAAGGATACACGAAGAGAAAATTATGAAATTTAAGAAAAGGTATTTTGTTATAACATTGCTAAATTGCTGCAATGATCTATGGTGGCTGATTTATGCCATTTCGTTTTTTCGTTATTTCGTATTTTCGCGTTGCGTTTTTTCGTCTTTTCGCGTGGCGTCTTTTTTGTTATTTCGCTTGGCGTTTTTTCGTTATTTCGTATTTTCGAGTGGCGTTTTTTCGTTATTTCGTCTTTTCGCGTGGCGTCTTTTCGTTATTTCGCTTGGCGTTTTTTCGTTATTTCGTATTTTCGCGTGGCGTTTTTTCGTTATTTCGTCTTTTTGCGTGGCGTCTTTTCGTTATTTCGCGTGGCGTTTTTTCGTTATTTCGTATTTTCGCTTGGCGTTTTTTCGTTATTTCGTCTTTTCGCTTGGCGTCTTTTCGTTATTTCGCGTGGCGTTTTTTTCGTTATTTCGTATTTTCGCTTGGCGTTTTTTCGTTATTTCGTATTTTCGCGTGGCGTTTTTTCGTCTTTTCGCGTGGCGCCTTTTTTGTTATTTCGCTTGGCGTTTTTTCGTTATTTCGTATTTTCGAGTGGCGTTTTTTCGTTATTTCGTCTTTTCGCGTGGCGTCTTTTCGTTATTTCGCGTGGCGTTATTTCGTTATTTCGTATTTTCGCGTGGCTTTTTTTCGTTATTTCATCTTTTCGCGGCGTGGCGTCTTTTCGTTATTTCGCTTGGCGTCTTTTCGCTCGGCGTGTTTTCGTTATTTCGCGTGGCGTTTTTTCGCTTGGCGTCTTTTCGTTATTTCGCTTGGCGTCTCTTCGCTCGGAATGCATGTTTCTTGCAATGACTCAAAGTGCAATGCACAAGAACCGTAACTCTACCTTCTTTCGTTTTTTAATTATTGCCCTTTGATTTATTTTACAGAGCATTTCTTGTGCGGAGCGTAACTGTCACCATAGGTTCAAATGACTCCAAACTTGGTATGCATGTTTCTTGCAATGACTCGAAGTGCACTGCACAAGAACCGTAACTCTACCTTGTTCCGTTTTTGAATTAATTTTCTTTGATTTTTATAGTGCATTTCTTGTTAGGAGCGTAACAATGTCACAATATGTTCAAATGACTCCAAACTTGGTATGCATGTTTCATAAAAGCAGTGTAAGGTATGCTTTGCGACAATATTGCTCATATTTTGTCCCATTAATGTCGTTTAATTATTCCCCTTTGATTTACTATATAGAGCATTTCTTGTCATTCTTTTAAATTATTCCCTTGATTGATTTTAGTGCCTTTCTTGCCAAGGACTCTACTTGTTGTGCATGTTTCTTGCAATCAGACAATTAAAAGTTTATTTTATACGTGAATTTTGTGCAAATACATTGCTAATAACTGTAGATCAATAAACTAACAAAAATTTCGTTAGGCGACACATCTAACTCGCGGAGCTCTAGTTTATTTTATTTGTTAATCAACTCAAACCAACAAATGTTTTTGTTGTTGGGATTGGGTGGGAATTCAGGCACCTATCCATCACACCCCACCTGTATTTCTTTTTTTGACTTTTATTTCTCAAAACTCGCACCAATCAAAACTTTTTGGTGGTGGTGGTTGGGGTAAATCATTGGTACCGCCTCTGCCCTTCCATTTCTATCCCCCGCCGCGTAGCGGGATGGGGGTATAGGAATGGTCTTCGTTTGTCCGTCTGTCTGTCCTTCCCTCCTTCCGTCCGTGAATAGTTGTTTTTACCCATATGCCCAGCTTTACTGTTGCTACACTTTGCGCATGTCAACCGGAAGGCGAAAAGACAAAAAAACGCCAAGCGAAATAACGTCACGCGAAATAACGAAAAAACGCCGAGCGAAAATACGAAAAAACGCCAAGCGAAATAACGAAAAGACGCCACGCGAAAAGACAAAATAACGAAAAAAAACGCCACGCGAAAATACGAAATAACGAAAAAACGCCAAGCGAAATAACGAAAAGAGGCCACGCGAAAAGACGAAATAACGAAAAAACGCCACGCGAAAATACGAAATAACGAAAAAAGCCACGCGAAACAACGAAAAAACGCCAGGCGAAATAACGAAATAACGCCGAGCGAAAAGACGCCGAGCGAAATAACGAAAAGACGCCAAGCGAAATAACGAAAAAACGCCAGGCGAAACTAGAAAGAACGCTATTTTGTGCAGTTAAATTGGCGTTTTTTCGCAAGGCGACTTTTCGTTATTTCGCGCAAAAATAGCGTTTTTTCGTTATTTCGCGTGGCGTTCTTTCGTTATTTCGTCTTTTCGCGTGGCGTTTTTTCGTTATTTCGTCTTTTCGCGTGGCGTTTTTTCGTTATTTCGTCTTTTCGCTTGGCGTTATTTCGCGGCGAAATAACGAAAAAACGAAATGGCATAAATCTGACACCATACTGATCCGAGCGTTGTCCTCGGTATAAACCAAACTTCTTCATGGGTATTGTAAATAATGAATATTTTGACTTCTTATTCTCAAACATTCACACCCACCGTTGTTGTTTATTTTAATTAAACACAACGAAACATTCGTGTTCAGTAGAAAACATGAGAACTGTTAAAACAAAATACAGTTTATCATGTTAATGTACATGTAAATGGAATGTAAAATCGATGTGTTCCTACTCTATCGGTGTGTTCCTCATTAGATAAATTGGCTCCGGGAATGAAAACAACAACAACAACAACAAAAATTGTTCGTTTAAACTTAAGAAATAGTACGAAAAGTGATTCGTGTCGATTTTTTGACTCCGTTATTTTTGCCACATATTTTTCTCTCTATGGATACTGTGAAAAATTCTGATTTTATATGCTGAACAATCTTTGCTTCCGGTGTTCCGTTGCACTTTAGTTTTTCAGCAATTGTTAAGAAATTACAAAGTTATAACTGTAATATCTCGATAAGATTAAGTAATATACTAATGGACTATTACGGTAGGGGCTCTTTAACTGTTAGTTTAAGCAATAAGCATTATATTTATATGCATGTGTGTCTATTTATTTAAAAAAATATTTAGAGATCGTTTCAATTATGAATAGCACTGCCTGTCTTTATATGTACACATATTACGGCTGGTGTTTTCACATTCTGTTCAATCATGTTTTGACCATGTTATATTGTGTTTTCAATACCAGTTCCATTACATGAGTACTTTTAGCGGTACATTTAGCAGTTAAGTGTTCAAATTCCCCAATCGTCATGTTTTCATAATGTTCTATTAATTTGCAGTATTCCAGTGAGATTAGCCAACAAAATATTCAAAGACTGAAATATGCTTATTGTTATTAAAATTAGTATTTAATTGTGAATGACTGCAGGAAAGAGCAACTGTTACAGGTCTATGCCGCAGTTTATGCGATTAAACATGATATTTGATTTACTCATAATAAAGTATTAATTTCATTCCAATCAATGATAACGAAGATAAAATCTTAAAGTTTTGACACATTTTCTGTCTCTATGCGGTGCTGTGAAAAAACTCCCAGTATGAGATCTGACACTTACACCAGCAGCCGCAACAATATCTGCCTGATCAGGCAACATCTGCATAAAATGCAAACAATGGACGAAATCAAAGCAAATAGACAAAAAGAAGATGATATATAGGCAAAGTTTGGTGGTTCACCATGGGAAACACGACAAATCTCGCAAATCCCGACAAATATCCTGTCATACGTCCGGATATTGCCCTCCACATCTGTAGAAGAACATTTGGATTGCGTCGTCTGCAATATGAGCTGCAAGAAATATCCGAAGCACATAACTCAATACTGCGTTCTGTTTATGCTCATGCTATATATCGCAGCACATTACGCACGCTACTATTATGAACCAAAATTAACAGCCTATCCGCTCAGCCTCAGTTTGATCACGCTCTGGTTCTGTTACTTGTTTAGCTCACATTTTTTTAAAAACAACGTTCGAGTTCAAAAAAAAGATGATCCTGTGACAAACATTTAGCGTTAGCCTTAATGTTTAACTGGCACTAAAACAGACGGTCTCTCCGTGCCTCACCTACTCACAATTCTAGATGGAACAGTACGAAAGTCACCAACAGCATTTACTATATTTAACCAACCTCCTTTTATTATGTAGAGTATGAGTAGTAGTTCTTTTAACTTCACATGTGGGGCTAAATTACGAGATAGACATATTACTTGTATTTCAATTTGCAATTTTCGGCAGTCGTATCATGCTTATTACTATGAAAACTCTACCTGACCGGACCCAACACTTTCCATGCTAACGGAAATTTCCGGCTCGGCCCGGAAATTATTCGTAAGTATTCGAGTTTTATGTACTTTTTTCTCTTAGAAGGATCTACTGGTAAACAATTGATGAATAGACAGTCCCTGATTTTAAAGTTTTGGCTTCAAACCAGAGTTCAGTACCTAACAATTACAAAGCATTTAAAATTTGAACTGGTATCAGTTACTGTCTAATCATCCCTTCTTAAGAAAGCAATGATTGGGAAGGAGATGAGCGGGAATGGGGACTTTCATGCTTTTGACACCCTTTTAGAACAACAACTATTAGAAGAAATTATGAAAAATGAACTTCGAAATGCGATAATTAAACTGTTAAATATTGTAACAGTTGTTAATAGATAATTACATCCATTATTTTGCTATTTTAAGTGTTCTCTCGTGCATACACTATGAAGTCACGGGACTTTTGATGATTTTAATAATTTTATTCCCATTAACTTATTAGGTTTTTTTGAATTGAGACAACATTCTCCAATTACCCTCGGTATTTCACTAAAATCGAACTTGATAAGTTTAAAAAATGGCGAAGAACAAAACAAAACGGAAATGTCTTCATTTATAAACGTATACACTGTATATTGTCATCTGTCTTTTATTGCTGCTCAACTAAATATGTATTTTCTCAAACAGAAACCTATATGCTGATTGAATGTAATTGATTCCATACTTTGAATTAACCAATTGCGATTGAGAATTCTGAAATTTGTCTCTCGGATCATGGGCAATATAATAAGATAACCATAGTTGTTTCAATATCTCAGAAAAGTTAACGAATTTTTGAGTAAGACGTTTGATATACAAAGTCGGTTGGATAATATTTACCAGCGCATGGTGTAAAGATGTATTCTTCAATTTGAATCTAAAAAAATAAACCATGAATGTGTCAATAGCTTCACGATTCAATTCCTATATTAATTACTGCATCAACATTTCGGATTACGTTACGTCTTCATCGGGATAAGAAAATTTTCAATTCGCGTCTAAAATAAGATTTACAACGTGATAATATGTAAACATTTAGTATATCCATGTAAAAGCCCCTTGAAGAAGGGGGGTTTATCCCCCTGAAACGTTGGGATGGATTTAATTTGTGTTTTAGTGAACTGTTTTGAAATTGTGCTTCTAGAGAACTGTAATAAAATAAGAATAAAAGATTGAAATAAATCAGAAATAACCATGTACATGCATAATAACCGATGTATCATCAGATTACAAATTATGAAATGTTGGTTTTGTGTTCACGATCAGAATGGAATAAATAATGGCAGGTGAAATGATTTCATTTAATTGTCATCGTTGAAGAGGAAAAACTAAATAAAACACCTGGGTACGCCAGATATACTTATTAATATGAACATAACATTAAATAAAAATATACGACTTAATGAAAGTCTATAGATGTGTCACATTTACATGAAAATTATATAGATATTCATTTTAGTTTATAATAAGTGTTATGAATTTAAAAAAAAAACACGTAGGCCCTATGTAAACAGTGTATAACTGAAATATTTATGATTTTAATATTGACCACCTCATGGACAGACAATTACTACGTCTGCAATGGGAATGTCATGTTACAATACAAAAGGGACGAACTTTTCCTGATGGTGGACTAAGTCGAAGCTTTAGGAAGTAGTTGATCGTGAAACCTGACACTCTGGAATTATTTTCTTAAACATTTATGGCAAAATCGATAGGATTTTCCTAGATTATGGAGCTTGCCTTGTATTTATTTTAAAACATGTTTTACGGTGATATTTAAGAACAAATCATAATGACATAAAGATTAAATACCGTGTGTACGGAGGTAATTTGATGTGATCGTAGGCAAGAATTACTGAGGTTGTTGACGTTAATTAAAAGTTCTTCAAAATTAATATCTTTTCATGATCGCGTTCGCGGAAGTTTTATAGACTGTAACGCGTTTATTTCTTG